>JAKSZU010000003.1:134573090-135095590 GCA_026018925.1 Tupaia tana
TTAGCTTGATGAGTAGAACACAGAAGATGGGGCACATCTACCTTCTTCAAATATCTTTTTTTTTTTTTTTTTTTTTTGGAGAGGTTTTTGCTATATGGCGCATGCACTCGCCAGAAAGACAGAGAGAGACAGAGAGACATAAAGCAAAAAATCACCCTCTGAGGAGATGGCCACACCACAATCCCTTCTCCTCCATTCTCCTCTTCGGATCTTGGGCATGCATGCACACTCGCCCTGTGTGAGTTTAAGCCACCGGGTCCGGGACTTGACCCATGGTCGACTGCATGGGAATCCAGCGACATAGCCATTATGCTAACTGCTGGTCCCATTTTATTCAAATATCTTCTAATACCCATTACTTGAAGAGGATCAGATAAATGCCCTTACTCTAGAGGTGGGTGGCAGATTCCATGTAAACAGAAAAAAGAAACACCTACCTTCAGCAAGAACAGTGTGCCTAGAAATACAAAGAGCTGGCCATGATGCAGATCATTCACTAGCAGCTGGACGACTGTGTCGGTACGGAGCAGTGTCCCAGGCATAGGGGAGGATAAGGAAAACACGTCACTGAGCGAAGTGAACCACCTCTGAGCGTTTCTAATTCTAGGATTCTCTGAGTCTGTATTTTATTACTGTCTTTGTTAACACATTTAATCTCTTTGACTTTGAAAATATGAAGATAAAGAAATTTGAAAATGAAAAAGAAAGACTACACACATCTTTCCTTGTAACTCTGCTTTTTTCCCTCAGAATCGTAATTAGTTTTCCTTGACAACTGGAAGTTGGTTCATCCTATATTTTCCTATCTGTCTGCTATAGCTGTTGAAGTATAATGAAACAGAGCTCTGCTCATTTACCTTATTCGATCCCACATTGACGCTGCTGTTTTTGTGCAAAATGTCCTTTAGTACGTTTCTAAAATCGACACCACATGACATAGGAAACTGTGCAATGTGAGAACTTAGTTTTCCCTTTTGTAAATTAGAAATTCTACTTCCTTTCATCCTCTCTTTTTGATTCTGCAAAATTATTGCTATTGCCAAAAAAACCCTACAATTATTTCATTAAATTGTAATAATTTAATTGCCTAAGATCTGTCTTGTGCTTTCTCTCCTCCTTCCCATCTGTGTTAGAGAAGGAAGTGTCCTACATTTTTTCCAAGGCTATGCCTTCTATCCAGTCTCTAATCTTATTTCTGCTTGCCTCTGTATTATTGTTTCCCTTTTTTTTTTTTCTTGAATCTTTATCTGAAGTAGGACTTGAGACAAGATCAAGGGTGAGAGGTGAGGAGCTGACTGAACCCTGTAGCCATCATGTGACGGAGTCCCCCTCCTGAGTGAACGGAGACTGACCGCAGTTCGCCACAGTACAGTGCTGGATCAGTAAAAGTTGTTTCACTAAAAAAAAAACTAAACAGAGGAATATTTAACTTCGAGATCTTAACAGAAAAGATGGGACATACCTATCTTCTTCAAATGCCAATTCCCCAAACACATGCTTTATTTCCTTGATCCTGCCATTTCTTTTCTTCTTCTTGTCTCTTCTCTCTTCTGTTCTCTCTTTAACTCTCTTGTTCTTTCTATTTACTAAAGCATAGTTGACAAAAATGGTATATTTTTACAGTGCACAGGTGATTTGATATATGTTTACATTGAGAAATGGTGAAAGCAAGCTAATTAACATATCCATCACCTCATATGCTTAGTATTATGAAAACACTTATGATCTACTGTCTTAGTAATTTGCAGGCATGCAATACATTGTTACTAATTATTGCCACCATGCTGTAAAATCTCTAAAACTTATTTCTCCTGTCTGATTGAAACTTTTTACGCCTTAGTCAAGACACCCCATTCCCCATCTCCCTCCTCCTGCACCCAATAATCACCATTTTACCCTCTGCTCCTTTACTTCAACTATTTCAGACCTTGCGTATAATGAGATTATGCAACATTTTCTCTTTCTGTGCCTGGCTTGTTTCACTTAGCACAGTGTCCTCCAGGTTCATCCATGCTGTTACATGGGGAAAAAGTTCTTTTTTTTTTAATAACTGAATAGTATTTCATTGTGTAAATGTACTGCAAGTTCTTTCTTCATTTGTTGATGGGCACTTAAGTTGATTCTGTTTTGGCTGTCATGAATGGCGAACACAAGATGGCAGAGATTTCTTCAACATACTGACTCAAACTCCTGTAGATATATACCCAGAAGTAGAATTGTGGAATCATTTGAAAATTCTGTTTTTAATATTTCTGAGGAATCTGTATACTGATTTCTGTCATGACTATACCAATTTACTTTTCACAAATAACGTACAAGGTTCTTTTTCTCCACATCATCACCAACACCTGTTACTTATTTTGTCTCTTTGAGAACAGTCACTCTAACAGGTCTGAGGTGCTATCTCATTGTGGTTTTAATTTACATTTCTTTGATAAAGAGTGATGTTAAGCCTCTTTTTATACACATGTTGGCCATTTGTACTTCTCCTTTTGAAAAATGTCAATTCAGGTGTTTTAGTCTGAGTTATTTGTTTTCTTGCTTTTGAGTTATTTGAGTTCTGCTATGGTTCTAATGTGTTCCTCAGAAACTGATGTTTGAAATTTGGCAGGTTGTTGCAGCAGCGTGGAGAAAGTGGAAAGTTAGCACAAGTATGATGTTGAAGGCTGGGGTCTTTGGGAGATGATTGGGATTGGATGGGGTCATTGGGATGGGACCCCCGTGACTGACTCCTCATAGCTTTAGAAGAACAGACGCACAGACACTCAAACTCGTCTCCTCTTCTATCTTGCCGTAGAGATAGGACTTCTGCCCTGCACCACCTAGGACTTGCTCAGAGGCTCCAACAACAAGAAAACCCTCACCAGATGTGACCTTTTGATTTACAACCTTCAAAACCATAAGCTAAATAAACCTCTATTATTAAATGTATTCGTTATTCATTCATTCATTCATTCCATGGGAAAGAGAGACAGAGAGATAGAGAGAAAGAGACAGTACCCTCTACAGGATTTCAACATCGTGACCAACCTCCAGCTTCAGCAGTCCTGAATCATGAGCGTGCACCTGCCCAGTGTTCTCAGGGAGGTCTCTGGATATGAAGCCAGAATCTTCCACGTGGGTCAGCTTTACAGAGCATTGCAGTTTATCCTCATACCACCATCCAGACATCACTGTTCTTTTCAAATTACCGAATGTGTTATTCAGTAATTAGTAACAAGAAGCCAGAGTAGAACAAGTTCCTTACATATTTTGGATATTAACCCATTCATAGTCCCTGCCCAAATTGTTCAGATCTTATAAAGACTTTCTGAGACAGCTCCTACTATCTCTGAATGCCTACATCATTTTACATGTATTCAAATATCTTGCATGCTACTTGTTTACTCTTCACAGTCTTTGAGGGCAAGAATGGTATCTATTTAGTTTTAGGTACTCAAAGCTCTTAACATAGGACACTGCAGTTAGTAAAGAAACAGCAGTGGTTGCAGGATGATGAAAATACTATGTTCCTTTTTAAATTTAATATAGCTGGTTTATAAAACTCCAAAAAATCTAAATACTTACATTTGCTTTGGTTTTTTTTTTTTTTTTTTTTTTTTTTTTTGATTGTTGTTGTTTTGTATGAAGTCTACAATTTTTATACCTGGCAAATTTTTATATTTTTCTTTTCTCTTCAAACAAGGTAGTTGTTTTTATTGTTGTTGCCGCTATGGATATTCTATAGGAATGTTATAATATCATGTATCTATAGGTGAATTAATGCTTCCTTGTGACTCTCTGGTATTCTGAGCTATTGTCATTATTACTAATGTTTGTTAGAACTTCTGTTTTTCTAGATACTAATGTTTGTTTCCTTATTTTTAAACCTGTAATTTTACAGGGTACTTCATTTCTTATAGTAATAATATAATGACATGTTGTCTTTTATATTTGGGTTTTAAAATTTAAGAGTTGAGTCAAAGCTGTGATTCTTATACCTCCCCAGCAATCTAATGCCACTTGGATTTTTTAATATTAACTAGATAAATCCCAAAAGAAAGCTCAGAAGTTTGTTCAAAACAGTTAAGCCCTAAACAACAAAAGCTCCAGACTTCTATTTTCAACAAATCCGGATTATTCTGATACTAAATATTTCATTTTTTTCCCAACTGGATTACCCTGCTTGCCATCTTATATCAATTTACAGTTTTGCCTTTCTTAAAGGAGAATTCTAAGGATTTAAGCATACATAATAACCATTCTGCTACTTAACTCTTTTATACCCCTGAGAAGAAATCTGGGAGGAAATGCTTTTATTGTTTCTCTTTGCATTATATTGTTATTGCAACACAAAACAAATTAAGTAGCATAATTAAGGGCATCTAAGTAGCATGGATTCCTGCACATAGTAAGCATGAGGTAGTATTTTTTAAATTCATTCACTCAAAAATATTAATTCTACTTTCACAGCCTTCAATATACCTCCTTCTGTCTTTAGAGGCTTTACTGAGTGATGGCTGAAGACAAATAGGTACAGCAGTGTTCATTCCTAAGAGATTCTACAAAGGCTTGTACATAGTGGGGGAAATGCCTGCCTTTACTAACTGCTTTATAGAGAAGGAGTGGAAAAATAAGTTGAACTCTTTTTTGTTTTGTTTTGGGCAGAGGGCATGTGTGTTCATCAGAGAGAGAGGGAAAGGTCAAAGCACCCTCTGATGAAGTGTGGTCACTCAGCAATCCTTTCTTCTCCATTTCTCCATCCTGTTAGCACACACACACACACACACACACACACACACACACACACACTACTTGGTATGTTTTTTCAAGTCACCGGAGCTGGAATTTGAACCATGCAGTCAACCATGTAGGATCAAGCTTTCTTAACCATTAGGCAATGGAGCCGACCCAAATTGAATTTTAAATAATAAATAGGAGTTTAAAAGTTGGAAAAGGTAGAGAGAAAACAGTAGTACTGCCAGGATGTAAAGCATGCACAAAGGCCTAAGGTTTTGAAACTGCATGGCACATTGATTCAACTCATTCAAAATGACTGTCAAATTGTACACAGGGATTAAGAGCCTTGGGCACTTACTTTATCTTTTTTAAAAGAAGAGAAAATTGAAGCAAGAAGAGCAGCCCAGACAGACAATTGGTCAACCTCACTACGCTAGAGACTACTGGTCGACCTTGTTGAGTGTAGGGAAAGCGAGGAGGGCATATTATTGTGGAAATTAAGGGGGGAGGGCTTCTGTTTAGAAGGTGCTGTTTGTTTCCTAAGGTGGAAGGTAACACAGCATGCACATGAAGCAGTGACTGAGAAGGGCCGCAGTCGGATTATGGAGCGAGGTGTCCTGAGAGGTCCGTTAAAGCGGTTTAGATTGTAGATTCTAATATCAATAGCACTCTGCCCCGTGGGCACTATCCTTATTTGTGGAGCTTTTAAACATTGCCCACTGATTTAGCTTTTATAAAAATTTACTTGTTTATTTTTTATTTATTTCTTCCCTGAGTGAAGGAGGGGAGGGAGAGAAGCACTCTCAACAGGTTCTCCATGCTGCAGTCCACCCCACCTTCAGTCCGGCCCAGGTCACGGGTGTGCTTGTGCCCGACATGCCCAGGGAGGTCTCTGGAGATGAACCTGGAACCGTGAAGTAGGTGCAACTCCAAGGAGTCGCGCCTCCAAGAGAAGTGGGGAATGAAGCAGGTGCGACTCCATTTTGGAGGAGTGCTTCCATTATGAACTGTTAGATTCCTATTCCTTCTCCTTTGTGCCTAAGAGCAAACAGTGTAAATTCACACCCCTATTGTCTTTAAACCTCACTTCTCTTAGTCACCTTAAGATAAGGCCCAGTCACAGGACCTTGCACGGAGCCATAGAGACTATTAAGATTCCACTGTATTAACCTGCTTTTTTCTGCTTCTGTGAAACGCTTTTACATGCTTTGCTTTTACAGTTGTAAAACCCTACCCCCACCCTTTTCCCCCATTCAAGCCTACTGCACTTTACCCTCATGAATCGTTATGTCATCTCGGACATGATTGTGCATTTTTTTTCCCTTTGTAAGTGCCCCTCACCTTGCACTTGGAGCTGTGGGGTTTTGAGAGACATGAGTCTCCTGGTATGCCACTGGCTTAATCAATAAACTCCAATACATCTGGCTATGTCTGGATGCCCTCTTATTTCTCACTGAGTAGACTATCATCACCTTGCATGGGGGTCAGCTTTGCAGAACTTCGTGCTAGCACCGGCCCACTCTCCAGTCCCATCAAGCAGATATAATGGCTGTCTAATAGGATGTGCACTTAAAAAAGTCCCAGAAATAGTCTGTCCTGTTTCCCAGGTAGGAATGAGAGAGGGGCTAAAAAGGCATTACATGGGTTATACACGTGAGAAGTAAGATCACAGCTGCATTTAGGAAGATTATCCTTCACTACCACTGATGACTCTCTGGGTGCGTACAGCCCATCCTGGAGAACTTTCACACAAAACGACGCTCAGGACCAATCCCAGACCTACTAAATGAGACGTCCTCTGTGGAACCCGGGTGACTGTGTATTTTGAAAACTCTTCAGGTGAATTTAGTATTGAGGATCATGAGCTAAAAACAAAATAGAATTCAGAACTAAACTCAGTGGAGTTAATTATTCTCAGGAAAGTCCATGCAAACTAATACTTTAAGGTCGATGAGCGTACTATTCAGAGGTACCCAAAGTTTTTACCCACATAAAGGCCAGGTCCTGTTACCCCTGCAATTTCCTAGAGAGCAGCACCTGTGTTTCCTGTCCCTTTATTTCCCCAGGCTTACTCATAACCAGAAGTGATGCTGTTCCTCCCACACATGCCAGCTGCGGAAAGATAAAACGCATCTGAGAGAAATTTTAGAGATTCCGATAAATTAAAATCTGAAATTCATAGTGAAATGACATATTTCTTTTTATTTCAGAGTTAAGAAATATAAGCATAGGGAAGTAATGTGGAAGAAGTAGTGTTTACTGCATGCCTGCAAGGTTCCAGCAAATGAGGAAGGGACAGTTCTGGGGAACCAGGACATGCAGGGCACACAGTAGGGTTTCTTTCATAGGACTGCCTGCTTATTCTCTGTGGCTGGTGGCGTTATAGAGTGTAAGCTGGCAACTCTCCCACAGCCCATTTCCAATTTCAGCCCTCTTGGTGGAAGAACTGGGTCTGTCCAAGTAAAGGGTAGGAGGTGTTCGAGAAAATATATGGTTTGGAAAATAGACTTTCTGACACATTCCTCTTTTCTGGGGCTCTCACACTGACTCAGTTTCAGAAGACATGAACTCGGTGGTCCTGAGAAAGCAGTCATCTTCAAGTATCCTCTTTTCCTGCTGATTCTGAGATAGGAGAAAAAGGTCAAAGACAGGTGTCCTGGAGGAACAAGCAGTGGTAAAGCTGAGGGACTAGGGGTACTGCAGAAAGCAACAAGTCTGATGATGTAATTGCTAAGAGGAATGTCCCTGTAGGTTCCCCAGCAGGTCCTTTTCCTGCAGGTGCTGCTGTTCCAGAGAAGGGACAGCAATCTTTGTTTTGCCAGAGGGAATCCTGCAGTTTTGTAGATCCTGTTTCTTTTTCTTTTACTTTCTTTCTTTCTTCTTTCTTTCTCTCTTTCTTTTTTTTTTTTTTTTTTTTTTTTTTTCTAGAATTTTGTTATAGGGTGCATGTGCTTGCCAAGAAGGGGAAAAAGAGAGAGACAGGGAAAAGTGAGAAAGCACTTTCCATGGGTGATGGTCTGCCATAACCCCTCCTCTTCCATTTTCCTCTCAGGATTTTGGATACATTCACACACATGTGACTGGCATGTTTCCAAAGTTGTGAGTCCAGGACCTGAACTGAGCAGTCATCCATGTGGTATCCAGCTGCCTTAATCACCATGCCACTGGTTGGCCCAGTAGATCTTGTTTTTAATGATGATTATAATGATATAGCTCACTTACATTTAAAAAATATGTTATACTATTTATTTTGAATTAGTTATATATTTGCATGCAATTATATAAAATACTACAGAGAGATTCAGGTAACGATTACACAGTACTTCTTAATGATAACATCTTACAAAATTATAGGATAATATCATAAATATGATATCAATATTGATAGTCAAGATACTGTACAGTTGGGACCAACAGTTAGTGTAATGGCTATGTCTCTGGACTCCCATGTAGTCTACCGTGGTTCGTGTCCCTGACCTGGTGGCTTAAAAAAAAAAAAAAAGATACTGTACAGTTACATAATCACAAGGATACCTTCTGTAGCCATTTTATCATCACTGCAACTAATCTTATACCATCTCTCACCCTGATGTCAGATACCAACTATTCTGTTTATCTTTTGTATAATTTTGTCATTTCAACAATATCGTATAAATAGGATCATTTCGTAAGTAACCATTGACTTGAGTTTCTTCATGTGTTGTAATTTTCTGGAGAATCATCTAAACAGTTGTATTTATCAGAAGTTAGTTTTGAGCCAGCAGGTGGCATGGTGGTTAAGGCACTGGATCTCACATGGCCAACTCCTTTGTCAATCATAGACCTGGTGACTTGAGAAACATGCTGGTCATCTGTGCATGCATGCCCAAAATCCTGAGAGGAGAATGAAGGAGAAGGGACTGCAGTGTGGCCAAACCCCCTGCAGGATTATTTCTTACTTGCCCTTCTCTGTCTCTCCGGCAAGCACACTAGCCCTGTGGCAAAATAAATAAATAAATAGATAAATAAATGTAGAAAGTTTTTAAAACAATAACTCAAACTAGATTAAAGACTTAGATGTAAGACCCAATACTAAGAAATTACTAGAAGAAAATACAGGGAAATACTTTAGGACACTGGTATGGGCAAATATTTTTTTAGATAAGACCTCAAAACCATGTAAAACTGAAGAAATGTATACAAATGAGATGACATGAAACTAAAAAGCATCCGCACTGCAAAGGAAACAATCAGCAGAGTGAAGAAACAACTTACAGATTGAGAGGAAATACATGCAAGCTGTATGTACCAAAAGGGACCAATAACCAGAATATACAAAGATCTCAACTTGGCAGCAAGAAAATTTCAAATAATCTGATGAAGAATGGACAATTAATCTGAACAGACAGCTATCAAAGAATATATAATTATATATTTATAAATAGCTGTACTAATTTGTGGATGTATCTGTATCTAAATATGTGTGTGTTTATATATATGTGTGTTTGTACATATATTCTCGCTTTTCCCTCTTTAGTGAGTATATGTGCTCTATGACAAAAATCAAAGAGTTAGTCTAAAAAAAATCAACTCAAAATATATTAAAGACTTAAATGTAAGTCCCATATATACACACATACATGTACACACATATGTAGATATATACAAAGCATGTGTGTACATGTGTGTGTGTGTATATACATATATACAAATTAGCACAGCTATTTAGTACAGCTATTATGGAAGACAGTTTGATGGTACCTCAAAAAACTAGAAATAGCATTACATTAAGATCCAGGAATCCAAGGACTGGGTATATATTCAAAGGAAAGGAAATTAGTACGTCGAAGAGATAGCTACCTTCATGATATTGCAGCACTATTCACAAGACATGGAATCAACCCAAGGGTGCCCAAACTATAAATGGATAAAGGAAGTGTAGTATAGATGCACAATATAAAATTATTCAGCTTTAAGAAATAATGAAGTTCTTTTCTGCCTCCGCTGCCCCCATGGCGCCCCTGAAAAAGCTTGTGGTGAAGGGGGGCAAAAAAAAGAAGCAGATTCTGAAGTTTCCCCTTGACTGCACCCACCCTGTAGAGGATGGAATCACGGATGCCGCCAATTTTGAGCAGTTTCTCCAAGAGAGAATCAAAGTGAATGGAAAAGCTGGGAATCTTGGTGGAGGGGTTGTAACCATTGAAAGGCACAAGAGCAAGATCACTGTAACTTCTGAGGTGCCTTTTTGCAAAAGGTATTTGAAATATCTCACCAAAAAATATTTGAAGAAGAATAATCTACGTGATTGGTTGCGCGTAGTTGCTAACAGCAAAGAGAGTTACGAATTACGTTACTTCCAGATTAACCAGGATGAAGAAGAGGAGGAAGATGAGGATTAAAATTCATTTATCTGGAATATTTTGTATGAGTTCTTGAATAAAACTTGGGAACTAAAATAAAAAAAAAAAGAAAGAATGAAGTCCTATCATTTGCGGTGGCATGTATGAGCCTGGAGCAAATTACGGTTAAGCAAAATAAGCCATGCACTAGAAGACAAATAATGCGTGTGCTCACTCCTCTGTAGATGGTAAAAGATTGGTTTCCTAGAACTCGAGAGTAGAAAGTCGGATGCTGTAAGTTGAGAAGGACAAGTGGGAGGGGAGGATAGGGAGAACTTGGCCACAGATACAACATTCTCAGTAGGTAAGAGGAATGACTTTCAGAGTACAAAAGCACATTGAGTAACTATAGTTAACAACAGTTTAATGTATATTTCAAAACAGCAAGAAGAATGGATATTGAACGTTTACAACACAAAGTAAGCTTAAATGTTTGAGATGATAGATGTGTTTATTGCTCCAGTTTGATCATTACACATTGTATACATGTATTGAAAAACTGCACTGTACCTTATAAATATGTATAGCTATTAAAAAAAAGTTAGTCTTGCTTTATTATTGAGTAGTATTCCATGTATGGATATGCCAGTTTGTTTAAGTGTTACTTGTTAAATGACATATGGCCAGAGCTGCTATAAACATTTATGCATAGGCTTTGTGTAGACACGAATAGTCATCTTCTTTGTTTTTTTTTTTTGGGGGAATGAATGCCCAAAAATGTCATTGTTGGGTTGTATGGTAATTGAATGTTTAGTTTTATAAGAAACTGTTCATTTTTTTTTGTCAGGCTGGCTATGTCATTTTACATTCCCCTACGCAACATGTAAGTTATCTAGTTTCTCTGCAACCTTGCCAGTATTTGGTGGTGTCACTAGTTTTAATTTTAACCATTTCAATAGATGTATAGTAATAGCTCATTGTGGATTTAATTTACATTTTTTCAAATGGCTGGTGAAGTTGAGTTTTTTTTCGGGGGGTAGGGGTGTGTTTGCCATAGGGTGCATGTACTTGCCAAAGAGAGACAGAGAGAATGAAAGTAAGAAATCATCTTCTGGGGGATTGACAATGCCACAGTCTTTTATCCTCCATTCTCCTCTCAGGATTTGGGCATACATAGACATGTATCCAGCATGATGTTTAAGCCACCTGGTCTTCCTAGCCCTGGCCATGTGGGAGTCCTTAACCACCATGCCACCTGATGGCCCTGAAGCTGAACCTACTTCTATGTGCTTGTTTGTCACGTGCATATCCTTTACATTCATTATTACTTTACTACTACAGCCTTTTCTTTTTCATTTGCTTTTGTAGTTGACAAATAATAATTACGTACTTATGGGTACAATGTGATATTTCTATTAATATGTATGTACATATTGTGGAATGATTTCATATAGCTAATTTACACATATATAACATAAGATACTGTTTTTAGTCTGTTATGTATTGTTTTATGTTAGGAGTTCTTTATATAATCTAAATACTAGTTTTTTTAAAGATTCATTCATTTTTAATTACATTTATTATCATTACTCTTAAATTTTGACCAGAGAGAGACAGAGAGAAAGGGAGAGTGAGAAAGCAAACTGCCAGGTCCAGGACTTGAACCGTGATCGACCATGTGGGAGTCCAGGGACTCAACCATCACACCACCTGCAGGCCCCAATACTAGACTTCTTTCTTCATATATGGTTTGCAAATGTTTTCTCCCAGTAACCTGTTCTTTTCATACCTTTGAATTTGACTGTACATGTTCAAATATACTTGTTGAAGAGATTATCCTTTATCCATTGAATTGCTTTTATAACTTTGTTTCATTATGGATGGGATTGTTCTGTGGATCAGAAAACAAAATGTGTGATCAAAGGGTATATACTATAGTCCCTTTCATACTACATTCTGCTTATTATTCATGGATTAAATAGGCATATATGTGTGAGCCTTTCTCTGGGATGTTTTAGTACTATATAATCTTGATTATGGTAACTATGCAATTTTTGTATATATATATATATATATATATATATATATATATATATAAGTTTGTAAATATATATTAAAATTTATATATGTACATATATGTATGTGTGTATGTACATATCTATGTATACATATATTGAGACATATGCATATGTTGTATATACATAAATTTGCTATAGGGTATGTGCACTTGCTATAGAGAGACAGACAGAATGAAAGTGAGAAGCACTCCCCAGAGGAGATCATTGTGCCACAACCCTTTCTCCTCCATTCTCCTCTCAGGATTTTGAACATGTAAACACATGCAGCTGGCATGCTTTTCAAGCTGCTGTGCCCAGGACATGAATTGCAGAGTAGGTCATGTGAGATCTGGCAACCTTAGCCACTTTGCCATTGTTGGGCTTTAGCCTTGAAATTGAGAATAGTGATCCATCCCACTTTTTCTTCCTTATTAAGTTTACTTTGGTTATTCTGAGGTTTGCGTCTTTCCTTAATTTTTGAATAATTTTGTGTAGTTCATAAAAAACTTCCTGGTATTTTTTTTGGAGAGGTTTTAGCTATAGGGCACATGTGCTCACCAGAAAGACAGAGAGACAGAGAGAGACAGAGAGATAGAAAGAGAGAAATCGCCCCTCAGGGGGGATGGTCACGCCACAATCCCTTCTCCATTCTCCTCTTGGGATCTTGGGCACGCACGCACACACGCCCAGCGTGAGTTTAAGCCACCGGGTCTGGGACTCGAACTAAGGTTGGCTACATGGGAGTTCAGCGACATAGCTGTTACGCTAACTGCTGGTCTCAAAAATCTTTCTGGTATTTTGATAGATGTTACTTTAAACTTATATATTAGTTTGGGAATAATAGATATCTTTACTATGTTAAGTTTTCCCATCTATGAACATAGTATCTCTTTCCATTCATTTAGCCTTTTGTTTATTTATTTATTTATTGGTCAGAACTTTGTTGCTTTCAGCACAGAGTTTCTATACATATTTGTGAAGTTTATATCTATGTATTTAATTTCCTTTGGAGTCACTGTAAGTTGTATTATTTTTATTTTCTGTTTTGACATGTTTATTACTATATAAAAATGCAATTAGGTTTTGCTGTTGAATTTCTATACTATAACTTTGCTGAACCTACTTATTCTAAGAAATTTTTATAAATTTCTTGAATATATTAAATAGATCATGAAGCTATCTGCAAATAAGGACAGTATTTTTTTCTTTTACAATATGGATGTTTTTTGTTTGCTGATTGAATGATTTTACTTTATTGAAGTGGGTAGATTTTCCAGTTCTGTGTTGGTTGAGGGTAGTTAAAACGGACATTCTTCGGATCAGCCGGTGGCCTGGTGATTAAGACAGCTGGATCCCATATGATTGACCATCCAATTCAAGATCTATACACAGTGGCTTGAAAAACACACTGGGCACATGTGTGTGTGTGTGTGTGTGTGTGTGTGTGTGTGTGTGCCCAAAATCCTGAATGGAAGGAGAAATAAAGAAAAAGAGGCTGTGGTGTAACCATGGCCCATGGAGTATGTTTTCTCATTTTGCTAATTTCTCTGTCTCGTTTTTGGCTAGCACATGCACCTGGTAAGTTAAAAAAAAAAAAAAAAAAAAAAAAAAAAAATGAAAGAAAGAAAGAAAGAAAGAAAGAAAGAAAGAAAGAAAGAAAGAAAGAAAAGAATACTTTTTTGTGTTCCTAATTTTAGAGAAACAGAATTCACCATTAAGTATATTTTTTGTTATAGGTATTTTGTAGATATAATCTGTTAAGTCAATGCAATTTCTTCTATTTCTAATTTGAAAAATGTTTTTTTTTCATAAATTAGTATTGGATTTTGTCAATTGCTTTTTCAGCATCAATGAATATAATCATGTGCTTTTTTTTTTTCTAGCCTATTGAAATAGAGGATTGTACTGATTGATTTCAAATGTTGAATTAGACCATGTACCTGGAATAAGTCCCATTTGGTAATGATGTAAAATTTGCTTTATATCTTGTTGCATTTGACTCACTAATATTTCACTGAGGAATTTTTGTGTCTAAGTATATGAAAGATAACAATCTGTTTTCTTTTTTTGTTGTTGTCTCTTCCTAGTTTTGATATCCAATAACATTAGCCTCATAAAATGGGTCAAGAGGTCTTTCTTATTATTTTATTTTTTGGGAAAGAAAATGCATAAAATGGTTTCAAATATTTTAAAGTGTTTATTAGAATTCTTCAGTGACACCAGCTGGTCTTGGATATTTCTTTTTAGAAACTTTTAACTTATAAATTCAATTGTTTTAATGGTTATAGTTCTATTTACACTATTTTCTTCATCTTAGTTTTGAGCTTTTAGTCCATTTTTTTCTAACTCTCAAATTTATAAGCACACATAAAGTTGTTTATATTTTCTTATTTTTTTTTTAATGGCTGCAGGATCTGTAGTGACATTACCTGCTTAATTCCCAATATTAGTGATTTTTTTAAAAATCAGTATCAGATTTGTTGAAGTTTTATTCATTTTAGCAATGTTAAATAAACAAACAAACAAACAAAAGACCTCAGGTATTTAGGGCCCCCGTAAGTAGCATTGTGGTTAAGGTAGCTGAATCCCACATGACTGACTGCGTGGTTGAGTCCTGGACCTGGTGGCTTGAAAATATGTCAGGGGTGAGTGTGTGTGTGTGTGTGTGTGTGTGTGTGCACGTGTGAGTGTTTCAAATCCCAAAAAGAGTGTAGGAGAAGGAACTGTGGCATGGCTATCTTCTCTGCGGGATAATTTCTTGCTCTCTTTCTCCCTGGCAAGTGAACATACTCTACAGTAAAATTGAAAAAGAACAGTAAGAAGAACCAAGTATTTCTTTCATTTATTTTCTTTTTTCCCTGATGTTTTATTTCATTAATTTCTTCTCTTGCCTTTGTTATTGAGTTCCTTCTTCTTTGTGTTCTTTTATTCTTCTTTTTCTAGTTTTCTGACACAGAAACTGAGATTGTTGTTTTGTGATCTTTCCTCTTTTCTACTGTTAGCTATCAATTTCCCTATCAACACAGCTTTGGCTACATCCCACTTTTTCATGGTTCTATGTATATTCTATTTCCTCTGAGACAATGAAGTTCATTAGGCTGGTCTGTTTTGTTTTCTCCCTTCTGAGCTAGTCCAGTTACTTGGTCTCTCTTGGCAAGAAAGGGAAGTTTAATTCTTACAGTTTATTCCTAAGGCAAAGATGCTTCCTAGGTAAGGTTCTTGTGGGTGAAGGATTTCCTTTGCTAGAAACTCCTATTATGTAGGTGTCTCTGTGAGGGGAAGGGGATTTCAGTTTTAGTGAACTATTTAATTTTACCAGGGACCACAGTAGCTACCTTTGCCTGTGCTGTCCATCTCATGTGGCATAAAGTGGGACTCTAATTTAGGTTCATTCAAAGAAAGGAGCTTACCTCAACTATGTTTAGCTGCTATATTGTGGGTTTCGAATTTCTAGGCTTAGTTTTTCTTTTGCCTTTGCACTATTCTGCCAGTATGCTATTCCTCCAGTTCTTGAGTTCCTAATACATTTTCCTACCTCTTTCCACCTTTGTAAGTCTTCCTTTGGTTTCATTTGTGCTATTTTAGGGATTCATAATTGCATTTAACAAGAGGCAAGAACCAGGAGAAATGAGTTTACTCCATCTTGTGTAAACAGGAAGTCAAATAAATTAGAGCTTTTATTGATGCTTCTTATTCATCTCCAATTAACATATCAGTTAACAAAATTGTCCATTGAGCTTTGGGATCAATGGCAGCAGTGTGTACTATTATCACAGACTTGTATTATCAGCTAAGTATTTGGCAATGTGTGCTTCAATATTTTTCTCGGCTCAGGAATTCCTAGTGGTTCATTAAGAACCACACAGGGACCAGCAGTTAGCGTAATGGCTATGTTGCTGGACTCCCACATAGTCGACCACGGTTCGCATCCTGGACCCGGTGGCTTAAAACTCACGCTGGGCGTGTGTGCGTGTGTGCCCAAGATCCTGAGAGGAGAATGGAGGAGAAGGGATTGTGGCGTGGCCATCCCCTCTGGGGGGTGATTTCTTGCTTCCTCTCTGTCTCTCTCTGTTTTTGCCATAGCACATGTGCCCTATGGCAAAAACCTCTCCAAAAGAAAGAAAGAAAGAAAGAAAGAAAGAAAGAAAGAAAAAGGAAGGAAGGAAGGAAGGAAGGAAGGAAGGAAGGAAGGAAGGAAGGACCACACAGAATGCATTGAGATTTAGGGACTGGATGAAAACCTGCTACTACCACAGCACTCTTTAGCCAAAGAAAATGGCGAAAATGGCAGAGTCCTCTCACTGACCAAGCCTGCCTCCCATACTCCGGGTCTCGCTTTTGAGTTTGAAAGGGCTCTCCCTCAGGCACCACTCTTCAGCCAGAACACCACTGTCTTTCATAACAAAGGTCTTAATTTTCAGTGTTGTGGTTTTCAAGTAGTTAAACCACACACTGTTTTATGACTGAGGCAGAAGTACATATTTTAGTTTAAAATAAAGAAGTCAATTCAATGACCTTGCTAATTCAATGACATTTCAAAGTACAGAATTATGTTCCTTTGTTTGAAATATCTCCTAGGTGTTATTGAAACACAAGGTGATTTGTTCAGACCAACTAAAGATTAAAAAAAAATACATGCAAAGATTTATCTGAGAAAATATTCTGAATGATTTTGCTTAATTCTGTACTGTATTAGTTTATCAAAGTGATCATTCATCTAAAGTGCTAAACTTGTGTGTAGGATTCTGTGTTCAGTGTACTATGACTCCAGGAAAGAGGAAGATAGAATCTCAGTTTCAGAGCTAAGCTTTACTTGAAGGGATTTTACAAACACACATGAAAAGAGGTCTATAACAGAGGACAGGACATAATTAAGTGTCAGTGATGGGGAAAAAATTACTACAGGGATTTCGAAGAGAGTGTGATTGCCTCAGATCGTGCTGGTAAGTGACAGTTTGTTGATTCAGGTATGGTACAACTAGATGGGTGAGGTGGACCCTGTGAAGAAGGCATGAGGATTCAGATAGACTCTGTCCTCTTGGCTGGGCTCTTGGCCACTCTAGTTTGAGGGGTGCACTTATTGCAACTAGGAGTGTAACTGAGTCCAGATTCTGAAAGTCTTGAATGTCTAGCTAAAAAAAACATCAATTTTCTGATAACCTGTGGGAATATGGAATGTGTTGAACTGACCAATGGTACAAGCAAATATGGTTTGTGAACATCGATGTGCAGAGGGTTGTTGGGCAATCAGGACTAGATGATGTGTGTGTGTGTGTGTGTGTGTGTGTGTGTGTGTGTATGTTAGGGTGGTGGTAGGATAGGAGTGGGGAGCTGGCAGGGTGGCAGGGTCCACTGTGAAACTTTGAATAATACATTTCTTTTTTTTTTTTTTTTTTTTTGGAGAGGTTTTTGCTATAGGGCGTGTGCGCTCGCCAGACAGACAGAGAGAGACAGAGAGACAGAAAGCGAGAAATCACCCCCAGGGGGGATGGTCAATCCCTTCTCCTCCATTCTCTTCTCGGGATCTTGGGCACACATGCACACATGCCCGGCGTGAGTTTTAAGCCACCCAGTCCGGGACGCGAACCGCGAACCATGGTCGACTACGTGGGAGTCCAGTGACATAGCCATTATGCTAACTGCTGGTTCCCTGAATAATACATTTCTACACACACGCACACACACACACACACACACACACACTCATGCACACATAGAAGTGCGTCTGCTAAATTGTGTCAATTTATATTCTGTGGTTTACTATCAATGTTTACAATAAACTGGTCTTTCTCATATTGCATTAAATATGGTTTTAATTTATCCATGAACAGTTGAAAGTAAAGAACTTTTTGAAGCAGGAACTTCCAAAAGTCTGTGGAAAAATGGAATTAAAGGAAGAGTTTATTTTGGTGCAATCTTTTAAAAAAAATCCATGCATTTTTTTCTATAATATGCATTTTCCATGAACATTTGGAAGACCTATTGCAATATTAAAGGCAAAATTGTAAAATTTGAAGTTTGACTGTGACCTTGTTATCTGACTCTGCCTGATATCAGCCTTTGCAAGGCTTAACTGAATATTTAAAGAGATGAGACAGGATATGAATGAAAGAGAGAAAAAAAAATCAAAGATAACACCAAAGTGCCTACTAGTTCATAGGGAGAACAGTGACAAATGCATTAATTTTAATTTTTAAAAATTAATTATTTTATGTTCACATAAAGAATTACTATCTTATACATAGTACCTAAAATAATATTATAAGTAACATGTATTATAAATCAAAAAGCATAGATAAAACTTTTTAACATATAGGATTGTTAAGCAAATCCTGCAGTGTGAGAAAAAAGGCAGATAAGTGGTAGGTTTGGGTGAGAAATGAAAGTGCGTATAATAACCTGTTCTATTCTATTCTGTGGCTGATAACAGAAAACACGTGAGTCTAGGTAATTTATAAAAATAGAGGTTAGGTGCTAGCCAGCGGTGGCAGCTGGATCCCACATGGCTAACTGTGCAGCTCAAGTCTTGAACTTGGAGGTTAAAAAACAGGTTGAGTGAGTATGTATGCATACACATCCATGTGTACGTGCATGTATGCCCGAAGTCCTGAAAAGAGACATGGAGGAGAAGGCATTGTGGTGTGAACATCCTCCCTGGAGTGTGCCTTCCTACTTTCCCTGTCACTTTGTCTCTTTCTGTCTCTCTCTGAGAATATGCAGCCTGTAGCAAGTGAAAAAGAACAACACACACACACACACACACACACACACACACACACACAAAACACCCAGAAGTTTTGGTTTGGCAGTCAGAGGTCCAAAGTCCAGGGACTGCATAGATGAGAGTCTTCTGGCTGGATTGCTACATGGTGGAGGGTGGGAGCACAGGCATCTAGTCCATGTGTCTTTGTCCTGGTTTCACTCCCTCTTCTTATAAACTCACATCTGATTCAGTTATGGGGCCTCCACCCTGGCAACCTCACTCCTAACTTCCTCCTAAAGGCTCTGCCTTACAACATCACAGGTGGATTTAGTTTTCCCCTTCCTAATCCTGTCACAACCAAATCTCAACATTGAATTTGGGGGGAGACATTAGAAATTGCAGCATAACTCAACAGTGAGATCATCTTTGAGTATAAATGTGGCTTTTCATGAAAGTTTTTCTTTCTTCCATGAGCAAGAGAGACAAGAACAAAAAAAAAAAAAAAAAAGAGAGAGAGAGAGAGAGAGAGAGAGAAGATAGACAGACAAACAGAGACACAGGCACTCCAACGGGGTCTTCACTCTGATTTCATCATAGTTCCAGCCAGTTCTGGACCATGGGCTCGTGTGCATGGTGTGTTCAGGAAGGTCTCTGGACATGAACGTGGAACCCTCCCGTGTGAATCAGCCTTACAAAACATTGCATTACCATGTCACCACTCTGCAGCCTTCAAAGATGGCCTTTGACTGAAGTGACCGTGACCTTTCTGTGACTCCCAAGTACCAAAAAGTACAGTACAGCTGCACATAAATTATGTCTCATGTCTGACCTAATGGAGTTAGAAAGTGTGTTCAACTCTGACCAAAACTTGTCTTGAGTAAAATGCTGCATAATTTGAAAGTTATTGGTTTCATTCATTATATCACTGCTCTGGTGATATTTGAGTTCAATAGCATAGCAAATATCTGTTTTTGCATATCCATGTGTTGTGACAGTGGTATAAAATAGCAAAGAACACATTAGTAAATGTTTCTGAGTGAAAATTAATAAGTAGATGAATAGTGAATGTTTGCCTTCTAGCTCTCCTTCAGAGAACCTGACACAGGAGAACAAGTAAAGCAAAGAAGACAGTCAGGTCAGCAGCTGTGGAATGTCAGCTCGCCTTCAGCCCAAGCTTAAATCAGACGTCCCATCAATGTTCCTTAGCCCCTGAAATAATTTTTCTTTTTGATGTATAGTTAATATATAAGAGCAAATAATAAGGAAATAAAATGAGAAAGCTCACCTTCTGGAAATTATATGTGTATCTCACTTAAATCCATTTGAGCACTATTAAATTCATTAGGCAAAGACCAATATGCATGAAATTCAAATGACGGAGCTCTAGGTAACTGCTTTGCAATTCCCATGAACAATAAAATCGTGTGTGTGCATTTTTTAAAATAAGTAGATAATGAGATGTGAAATCATTATAATAATGGCCTTCTAAGTAAAAGCAGCTAACTTGCTGACATCAAAATTGTACCATCTGTAGCTTAAAATTGAGTTGATGCATTTCCTAAAGCCCATCACTTTGCTGTCAAATGCATTTGCCTCTTTAAAAAGGTTTTATTCCACCTCTTAAAATAATTATAGGGTTGGGTCACTCTGTGGACAATGGTTAAGACAGCTGTATCCTACATGGCCGACATCACAGTTTGAGTACTGGTCCTGGTGGCTTGAAAAACACACTGGTTCCATGTGTGTGTGTACCAAAATCCCAAAAGGAGGGGAAGATGGAAAAGGAGGTATTGTGGTGTGACCATGTTCCATGTGGGTACTTTCTTTCCCTCCCTCTCTGTCTCTCTTTTCTTTCTTTTATTTTTTTAAGAGAGATTTTTGCTATAGGGTGTGTGCACTCACTGGAGAGACAGAGAGACAGAAAGCGAGAAATCATCTCCCCTCGCCCAGGAGGGATGGCCATGCCACATTCCCTTCTCTTCCTGAGATTCTGAGCATGCACGTACACATATCCAGTGTAAGTTTCAAGCCACCGGGTCTGGGATTCAAACTGTGGTCAGCCATGTGGAAGTCCAGGGACATTACCATTATACTATCTGCTGGTCTCAGCTCTGTGTCTCTTTTTGGCAAGTATACAAATCATCTGATGCACACATGTGTTCGTGGGCATACATACATGTGGGAGGCTGCGCAACAGTGAGTCTGCCCAGGTTTCTCAGAGAGCAAACAATTGCCATGATTGGTCACTAGAATCCCTCAGATTTGCATATCTGGCACCTCATGATTGGTCCAAAAGCAACCAATCGTAACCCACCGTTTACAACCAATCACAGCCCACCGTTTACAACCAATCACGGCCCACCATTTGCAACCAATCATAACCCACCTTTGCGATCCACCAATGTGTATATAACCACCATGCCTGGCCCACAGTAGCCAGATGACCAGGAAGACAACGAAGACAACACAGAAGACCAGGAAGACGACGACCCTGGAGAGCCTGCAGAGCTGAAACACCGCACAGTCTCCAGACGACCCTGAAGAGCTGTAACACTACATCGTCTCCAGACGAGCCTGAAGAGCTGTGACACCGCGTTGTCTCCGTGCTGCTCACAACAGACGACGCGACCCTAAAGAGTTGTAACACTGTGTCGTCTCCATGCTGTACCGTGCTGCCCACAATAAACAGACGACACTGTGTCGTCTTCGAGCTGTGACACTGTGCCGCTTGTTCCGGCTCTCACTCCTTCCCTCAGGAAACCTGTTCGACTGTCCCACCAGGTCGGGACACGTGGCGCCCGAACCAGGTCGGGACACATACACAGTAATTTTAAGGTGAGAAGTCCCCACTGTAGTCTTCTACCTACTTTACTCTAATACTCTGGTTCCCACCACTTCTCTGTTAGGCATACTGATGTGGGAGGGAGGCCCTGGCATAAAGGTTGGAAACCCAGCTGAGGTTATGATGTTCTGGAGTGGGAAGGGCCCTGCACCATGCAGTGGTTATGGTGGCACTCACTTGTGGTTAAATTTTGGGCATACTTTCAGGATCAGTTTTACTCAGTGTTTAAATCACATGTGATCTTTGATTTATAAACCTAGGACCTTTTTGTAAACGTTGAGGTTACAGTACAACAGCAAAAAAATAAATGAGAGAACTGTGAAAGAAGACTTGAAGGGAAACTCTTTGGTCACTCCCAAACCAATCAAAAATATCCAGTATTGTTATATTGCCTAATATAATATTTCAACATTAGGTTGAAAAATTATTGATAATGGTTGGGCAGACCAATTCTCTAGTCCCAAATTCCCAAATGAACTTTTGAGCCAGTACAACACTTAGCTCTCCAAGAATCTGTTGGCTCACCATAGACTGAGTACCAAGATTCTATCTGGAAATCAGGTGATTATTTAAAAAATATATAGTTCCTACTTTCAAGGAATTAGCAGCCTAGTTAGGGAGCAGAGATGATTGTTCAATAGTAGATACTATAACAGAGTAAATGCAGATGGTGTCAAATCACAGAGATTGTGAAGGGCAGGCAACTTAGAACCCTTCCTAGATGAGGTTAAATTTCCTCTTGGTCTTTGCTGGAAAACACATTTTTCAATAAAGGGAATGAAAGAGAAGGAGCAGAAGAGTTTGCTTGAGGATAAATGGCCCTGTTACTCTCATGCTATGGAGTTTGGAAGGACATGGCTGACCTTGCTCTTCCCTTTAGTCCACTTTTAAACAAATCTGCAACCCAGGAGCACAGTGGCCACCCTTGAGGAAATCACACCGCCGTAAGCCTTCCGTGTCCCTGCCCGAGGGCCTTTGCTTATGTCCTAGCCAGCAATAAGAGAATGAGCTAGAACAGACACAGATTTTATTCTCTAGAAGCTTATAAACTGGTGGGCAGATACATATCCATTAAACCTGCACAAAGAAATGTAATAGTTCAATAGTGATTATGCAGGAGAAAGACATGATGCCGTGGGGATCTGCACAAGGGAACCTTAGCAGTAGAGGAGCGCAAGAAAGCCTCTGCAAAGACATGGCCATGAGATAAACGGTGGGTGGCAGTCAGGAGAACAGTTTGGGCAATTGGAACAAAAGGATCAAAGACTCTGAGGCAGAAAAGAGCTTAAAAATAAGAAAAAAAGAAACAAGTAAGTTGTGAGATAGGGCTGGGAGCCACATGGG
Organism: Tupaia tana; assembly: GCA_026018925.1. Taxonomy (NCBI): domain Eukaryota; kingdom Metazoa; phylum Chordata; class Mammalia; order Scandentia; family Tupaiidae; genus Tupaia; species Tupaia tana. The sequence goes on from JAKSZU010000003.1 coordinate 134,596,074, forward strand.
GTTGTCTATCTGGAAGCCATAGCCCTCCCTGAAGCATTTAAATTGGGAAGGAGTGAGGTGGAGGTCGCTGACATGATCAGACTTGCTATCTAAAAAGGTTTTGTTGGTTGGGGAATGGATTGGGGTGGGGCCTGATGTGGCTAGCCAAGTCCAGAGACCTTTGAGTAGCTTAGACTGCGGTGTCAGTAATCAGAGCATTGACAGTACGAGGGATTAAAATACCTCAACACACATTACGAACTTAAATTCACACCTCCTGTCACTTCTATTTCTATTTGATTCATCATTAAATCCATCGATTTATCTGGTCACATAAGTGTGTTTTCTCACTCAAAACCAGTGATAAAATCCTTGAAGTTGGAATTATGTTTTTAAGTGAACAACATGTGAATATATAACTACTAGTAAATAAATATAGTAAATAGTAGATAAATAAATATTTGAATGAAAGAATGAATTTAAAAAATGGATTTATTAACTCCAAGATATTATAAGGACTTTTTTCATTCTCTTTTTAGGTTTTTGCCATTGGTGCGTACACTCACTAGAGAGAGACAGTGAGAGGGAAAGTGAGATATCACCTCCCAAGTGAATGGCCATGCCACAATCCCTTCTCTTCCGGTGTCTTCTCAGGACTGGGGGCACAAAATTTGGGGCATACCTAATATGATTTTCAAGTTGTTGGGTCTGGGACTTGACCTATGTAGGAGTCCAGCACCTTAAGTATTATGCTGCCAGCTGACCCATCATAAGGACTATTTTAAGTTTTTTCTAAAATACCAGCAGCATCTACTCAAACTATCAAATTTTGTAAACTGTTATTTAAAGTAAAATTTTGGACAACTCAAGAAGTGCCAGTAATCTTTCAGAACTGGGATGAGAAGTGTCCAACTATTAATCCTTGTAGGGTGGCCTTCCAAGAAGTTGACCTTCTGAAAATCTCCATGGAAACGGATGAGAGCCTAGGCCTCAAGGCAATCAGTCCCGGTTATCCACCAGGGTTGGACCCCAGCCCCATGTCACACCGTGGGAGGAGTCCTGCAGCTTGAAAGTCCCACATTCCACAGCCCGGTCTTGACAGATCTCTGGATATTGCCCTACAATGAATGGGCTCTGGAGAAGCATCTGGCTGCTACCAATCTGACTCGGACTCTGAGAGGCTTGCCCAGTGTACGCTACTCCGGGAGGTCTGGAAGTGCCGTGCAACCATCTGCTCAGCTTGCACAGCAATTAGGAGCTATGAGCCGGCCCATCACGGGGACTTGGAAGCAAATCAAGGCATTACAGATCAAAGCTCTATCTTGAGGGGTAAAATCTCACTGAGGCAGGTTATGGGCCATTGCAAAACTGGACACAGACTGCTTTCAACTATAAACATCATGGAATCTTTACAGAGTAGAATTCTTTGGTGGGTACTAAAAGTTTTATAGAAGTCATTCTGGAGGGATAAGACTCCAGGCAGGGGCAGGCTAAGCCTGGGAAATAAACAATGGAAGGAGAACATACGTGAGGTCCTCTTTGTCATATGGGCGGTACACTCAGACTGATGACTTAGTGTGTGCATGAGGGCGTATTAAGGAGCGTGCATTAGGGTGGCAGGGATGAGAGGAACCCTACAATTATACAATTTATGAGATTAGGACGGCACAGCATTCTCTGAAGGGGTGGCCCCAGGGGTTGTTAGCTTCTGGAAAGCCAGAGTGTTCAGGAAAGACTCAGAACTAAGGAAGAGTCATTAGTCACCTAATTGCAGATGTTACTGATCACAGTCAAGTATTAGATTCAGATAGAATTTAATCAGGCAAGGGATTCTTCCCTGTTCAGGCAAGAGAGCCCTGTAGTATCCCAGGTGGGAGACCATGGCCCTGATGTTTGTAAAAAGAGAGAGAAATTGAACTCTAGAACAGCCAAGATAGGCAGCTTGGTGCTTGTCCAGAACTGGGTACTGAGTATAGCCCCAAAGTGTACAAGCCCTGAGTAAGCTCTCAGCTGCAGCGTGCATCTTCTCTGTTTCCTCAGTGGTCTCTCAGTGACCTCAGAGTCAGGAGCTGGAAGCTATCTGATCAACAGGGTTGCAGATAACTGTTTTCTCCTCTCAACCCTGCCTTCCTCAAGCAGTTGGTTTATCCCACCACATCCTCTGCCAAAGGCTGGGCAGACACCAACCTGTAGACAGTCACATCTCCCAGCTGAATGCTGAGTGAACTGTGTATGACTGTCTGTCTTTCATGATCACATGGGCTCCCAAGTCTCTAGAAATGATTTGAAAACAAGGCTTCCAAAAAAGCTAGAGATTTGGCCTTCCGACACTTTCTGCAGCAGATACTACGTCCCAGCTTAGATCTCGCAAACGACCATCTCTTGTATGCTGGGTGTAGCCACCCTGCCATTTCCAACCATATTTTAGTGTGTTCTGTGACTATGTCAGTAGATAACCATGTATATTTATTTGGTAAAGGTAGGTGACACAGGGGAGTATTATCCTTTGGGCTTGTGTCATAGAGGAATAAAAAATATCTTATCCAACACTGATCTACACTGATCTCAGAAAAGAGTTGGCCTTTTGAAAATCCCTAAGCAAACTTGCTCTAGTCCAATGTTTATGGCAATATTTGCCTCTTTAGAGCCCAGCCAACAAACATTTACTGAATGAGAGCCAGGTAGCTGTGCATGGCAATACACAACACGCTGCAAGGCCAGCCCACGTGGAAGGGATCCAGGTTTGTATCTTGGGACCTCCCTGAGTACACAGGACACACACATGGCCATGATTTGGGCCTGGCTGAGGTTGAGGGTGGATTGTAAAGTCAAGATCCTATTGGGGTCTCTCTCTCTTTCATTAAAAAAATAAATAAACTTAAAAATGTTCACAGGGAATCAAGCAACTAGTGTACCTCAGAATAAGGCACCAGTGGGCTCATTATCGAATACTCATGTCTGCTGTCTTGGCATTTTGGAGCACTGACGCCTTCCTGAGTCTGGAAGAGGCTTTGCGGTAGGCACAGTGGAAGAGCGGTGGCTTCCTTAGCGACCTCTGGAGGACCGTGTGCTGGAAACCCTGTCCATCCACAGAAGCTGTTTTATTTGTAATTGAGAAGAGTTGTGCTAGGAGCAGAGTGAAATCACAAAAGCATTAAATTAGTCTCAGGTTTCTTGGGGCTTATATGTTGATTAAAGAGCAAGACTTATACGTAAAGGAGAATTAAAGAATGATGCAAAATTTCCAATTCAATATTAGATTGAGAAGGAGTTAATCACGGCAACTGGAGGTGTGCTGTCTGTGTTGAAAAGAAAGATTCAATGTCCCTTAGACATGAAGGGGTGCACCAGCCAGGATGACATTGAAGTCTGTAATCAAACTATTACAGATTTCCATGTATACTATTAAACAGATATTGACTTTCATGAGGTTATATCAAGATTTATTGGCCCAAGAGGTAAATATTGACTGATAAGATGTTGAGGTCAATAATTACCTCCAGGGACAATAAATCTTTATATTCACAGACACACAAATTCAATAGTCAGTGCAGTTTGTTAGATTAAACACAAATTCCAAGTCATTAGATATATCTGGAAATTCCTTTTCATAACCATGAATTCTGACAGTTTATAATTCATCTTAAAACAGCATATTTTAAATCAGATATGGTAACTGTAGAAGGGAAAGTTAGTTTTATTTTTAATTATAGCCTTCTGGAAAAAAAAATCACTTTATATATTTCTTCAGGTTGGCTAATTGTATTCCACAGCCAGTTCAGTAACTGCCACGTGGTAGGTACTCAATATACATTTTATAATGAAATTAGTCTCATGCAATTTGGCACTTAAATTCTTAATCAACAACAAAAGCCGAACCAAAGTATATATTATATTACAGCCATCAGTGTTTAAAATTCACTCACGCAACAGAAATATTTATTTGGAACTGCTTTTAGTATAAAGGGGTATCAGGAAAGAGATGATTCCACTGATGAACTTAGAGAACAACTTGGATGATTTATATTAGCTCTTTACTGAAATATACTCAAGTCAGTAATGACATTTTCAATACTTTAAAAAATGTTCCTTCCTTTCTCTGGATTGCGGTACCCTTGATAAGGTCTCGTCATGACACAATAGTCCCCTCAGCACTCTTGTTGGCTAGGATCACAGGCATGCCTGGGATTTGAACTTGGGGCTTTCTCACATGGTTCCTGTACTGCACATAAGCATCTGATTACCTGCACCACTGAAGCTAGGCTGGTACCTCTTCTTTTTCTTCTTCTTTAAAATTTTTTTTTAAATTTTGCTATAACTATATGCACTTGGAGACAGAGAGAGAGAGAGAGAGAGAGAGAGAGAGAGAGAGAGAGAGAGAGAGAGAGAGAGAGAGAAAGTGAGAAAGCTCCCCTGGGGGGATGGCCACATCACACGACCTTCTCTTCCATTCTTCTGTCTGGATTTTGAGCATGCATGCACATGTGTCTAGTGTGCTTTTCAAGCTGCGGGGTGTGGGACTCAGACAGTGCAGTTGGCCACGTGAGAGCCAATTGCCTTAACCTCCGTGCCATCTGCTGGCCCCAGTTTTCAATGTGTTTAAATTTGACATAACTGAGATTTTTTAAAAATAAAACTTTATGAAAATGCAAATAGAAGAACATTTAAAAAATGAAAATACATTAAACACTGCAGTAGAAAGAACTAATTTTTATGTAAGCAAAAATTTACTTGGGAAGAATGTATCTAATACTGACTGCATGAAGGTCAGGGCAGTCTTGCCTTGTACTAGGGAGATGGCAAAGGTGACTGGCAGGTCGTTTCGGGTCAGATGTGGAGAGTACAAGCAACATAAATCCCTAGTATTGGGGCCAGCACTTGGCATGGTGGTTAAGGCGCTGGACTCCCACATGACTGACTGCATTTTCAGTCCTACACTGCACATCTTGAAAATTGCCTGGCATGTGTGCATGCAAGCCCAAAGTCCTGAGAGGAGAATAGAAGAGAAGGGATTGTGGTATGGGCATTCCACCCCAGGAGGCAATTTCTCACTTTTCTTCTCTCTGTCTCTTGACTCTCCTCTCTGGTGAAGGCATATGTCCTATGGCAAAACAAAAACAAAATGCTGGTATATAAATGAGTTATCTTGCTTTGCCATAAAAGCTTGGTGCGGGAACTCTTTCTTAAATGCTTAGCTGTCCTTGGCCTGGCCTGCCCGTATTCACACCTCTGGCCACTTGCATTACTCACCTCCTACATCATACTACCACTCTGGCCCCTTGCTCTCAATTCACACACATCCTGCCTGTGGCGAGAGCAGAGAATTTCTCCTGAGAATGACCACATGCCACTGCAGACACTGAGCACTGGGCACTACGTGGGAAAGTTAAAAGATGTCCCAATAAAGTACAAAGAATTCCCTGGCTATACCCATGTGCCAACCTTTCTAGGTTAACTACTGTCAATGACATTTCAACTTTCTGCTGTTCTTTTGCATAAAAAGCAGGATTATAGAAATTATGGAAAACAATTTCATTTACTTTAATCATTATTGTCTCCCCGACTGAGTGCAGATATTATTATGAATTTGGTACTGCTGCTTCTAGTTTATTTTGTATCTACCTTGGAGGAAGTGGATAGAGGAGTAAATAGAGAGATACATAGGTAGGTGGATAATTTACATTCTGCATCTCTTTTCACACCTTTTGTTTTCACTATCTAGTCAATGAACTTTAAATAATTAGTGCACAGGTGAATCACTCAAAAGGCTTGAGACTAGATGTGAAAAAAAAATCACATTCTAATACTTCCTGGATCAGTAAATATCAGACATGAGATCAACATTTCTTAAACTAAGATCTATATGTTATGTGGAAATAAATATGTTCATGCACTTAGGGTGTGTACGTGTTTAAAATGTGTGTTGATGTGTAAGGTATATTATTTCTGGAAAGATATTCCATAGCTCTCACCAAATTAACAAAAGACTCCACATTAACCCCAATGTTTGGAAATGCTTTTCAAGATCTTTACTTAATTTCAGTGCCATAACTGAGGTAAAACTTCCTTGGTACTAAAATAATAAAAAGTAAAGCCTATAATAAAATCTCCTGTCAGAAAAAGAATATAGGTGAGTCTTAAAAACCGAAACTATAATCTCACTCAAAAATATGAAAATATTGGGAACCAGCAGTTAGCGTAATGGCTATGTCGCTGGACTCCCACATAGTCGACTGCGGTTCGCGTCCCGGACCTGGTGACTTAAAACTCATGCCGGGCGCGTGTGCGTATGTGCCCAAGATCCCGAGAGGAGAATGGAGGAGAAAGGATTGTGGCGTGACCATCCCCTCTGGGGGGTGATTTCTCGCTTTCTGTCTCTATGTTTCTCTCTGTCTGTCTGGCGAGTGCACGCGCCCTATAGCGAAAACCTCTCAAAAAAAAAAAAAAAGAGAAAATATTCTATTACTATTTTTAATTGCCAGAGGACACATGCAGTCATGCATGCTTGCACATGTGTGAGAGAAAGCATCCTGGGCAAGGTCATGCTGCAGATTTTTCCTCCATTTCGCCACCCCACCAGGATTTGGGACACACACACACATGAGTCTGGCTTGTTTTTCAAGTCCCTGGGGCTGAGAGTGAAACCATGGTAGGCCCCTTGAGAAGGACTTAATATGGCTCCCTTAACCACTGTGCTCCAGGCCCAGCCCATGTCTACACATTTGATAAACTACATGTAAACTTTTAATCCATCCAATATATAATAGTTATAAAAAGTTACGTCTTTGTTAGAAATAGGAGGTACTCGTAGATAGGGATCTTATACAGGAGATTTAATAATCAAAGAGGTGGTCAGTGTAGCAAACTTTAAGTTTTTCTTACAAATTATTTAATCCAGACCCTTCATCTCATAGATTGAGGGAAGTTGAGGACCAGAGAATCAAAGGCACTTTTGCATAATCTCTAGTTTTTGATTCAAAGTCTTTAAACTCTCCTGAAGAAGAATTTCATGGTCAATTTTTATTATGGGAGGGAAGAGATGGTCTTTAAGTCCTTATTATAATACATTTGAATATAGACTAAACATGAAAACTGAGGTGTTTTTTTGTTTTGTTTTGTTTTTCCCAGAACATTTATTGCCTGACTAACCATGTAAATCCTTAAGATGAACTGAGCCCTGCAACAGCTGCCCTCTTGGGTTTGGGTGGTGCTCCTTCACGGAATCCACGCCTGAATCTGCGGAGTACAATTTTTAGCTGCTCCATTGGATCAGTCCCAGTGGTACTGCATCTCTTAGCCTTGGCACTCCGGTTACACTTTCTCTTGTGCTTGGTAAGGGTGGCCACATTTGCCACAGGTCAACTTCTGAAGGAGGTAGGCCTTAGAACCACAGCAGTGGCGCAGCTGTGCATCTTATTGCAACGCTTCCCAACACGTTCCCTTCATCATCTCCCTTCTGTTTCTGAGCGAAAACTGAGTTCTTGTTATGCTTCAGACCTAGCTGGTTTAGGAAACCTTGAAGCTGTGAATCTGGGAGTGTCATACAAAAGAAATTTATGCAAATGTTGGGCACTTGATTGGTTCAGTTTTCTGGCCCTACGTAGAAATGCAAATGTCTAACAACCACGCTTCCTGAATGTAGGTTCCAGGAATCTCTGTGGAGACCACAGGTGGAGGTGTCTTCATTGAGCCATTATCCGCTGAAGCAATGAGGTGTTAGTGTTATTGACCTTGTATTTTTGTTTCTTAATTACAGAAAAGGAGCTTTGATAAAGAACTTCTTCTTCCACTTAATAAATCAGTTAGCTACTTTTGGGGAAAACAATTTAGAGGGAGAACAGGCAGATGATCTTGTCCTATCTTGTAATGTTAAAGGTGGAAAATGAGATGAAAAGAACCTGGAAGACTTACTGAGAATCGTGGGGATACTTGTGGCAGAGGATCTTGGTTCTTGCTTCTTTCCACCGAGCGGGGTGTGCTTGTGTGGGCTCAGTGTGTAACTGTGTGTAAGTGGCATGGTCGGGTGTGTAGGAGGAGGTGTACGTGAGGTTAACATGTGACTGTAAGGAAAGAATGTTTAGCTAAAGCTTCTGAGTTCTCATGGTAGGATGCGAGCGTAGTCAAGTTGTGATCATGTATAAGACACCTAGAGTGACAGCGCGAGTCGTTAGTAATGGAAAGACTCGTTTCCAAAGCTCGGAGACAGCAAGGGTTACCACCTTTATTGTGTCGCTCCTTACAGGGATCACCGCTCTCTTGACTTTGTCTTTCTTTCCCATCTTTTAAAAAATGATTATTTATCAAGTATTATTTATTTAATTGTATTTATTATTATTATCATTTTAAAAAAATGCTACAGGGCATGTGTGCTCACCAGAGAGAAAGAGAGACAGAGAGAGGTAGTGAGAAAGCAAGCTGCTAGGTTTGAGACTCACATTGCAGTTGACCATGTGGGAGTCCAGCACCTTAACCACCACTCCACCTGCTGGCCCCCTTACTCTCCCATCCTTATTTTCAACACTTTAATTTTCTTCTTTTTTTCCTTTTTTCTTTTCTTTCTTTCTTTTTTTTTATTTTAAGTTTTTGCTATTGGATGCATGTACATGCTCACCAGAGAAAGAGCAAGAGGGGTTTCGGAAAGTGAGAAAGTGAGAAATCACCTCCTAGGGGGCATGGCCACACTCCAATCCCTTCCCTCCACTCTTCTCTCAGGAGCTTGGGCATGCACACACTCACGCCCAGCATGATTCTCAAACTGTTGGTACTGGGACTCAAACTGCGAAGGTGGCCATGTGTGATACAGCGCCTTAAATCACACCACCTCCTGGCCCACCAATTCACTTTTTAAAAAAGATTTTTGGAGAGTTTTTTTTTTTTTTTCTTTTTGCTATAGAGAGCGTGCACTCACCAGAAAGACAGAGAGAGACAGAGAGACAGAAAGTGAAAAATCACCCCCCAGAGGGGATGGCCATGCCGCAATCTCTTCTCCTCCATTCTCCTCTCGGGATCTTGGGCACGCACGCACACACGCCCGGTGTGAGTTTTAAGTCACAGGTTCGGGACTCAAACTGCGATCGACTACATGGGAGTCCAGTGACATAGCCATTACGCCAGCTGCTGATCCCACCACCAATTCACTTTTTCAGACACTTCGTTTGCTAGAACAGTTTTCAGTTTATAGAAAAATCACAAGGATAGTACACAGAGTCCTTGTACAGCCCAGACCCATTCTCCTTCCTGTTAACAGCTGAGGCTGATGGCCCCTTCATTTCATTGAATGAGCTCATATTAATGCACCACAGATCACACTTCATTTTCATTTTCTTAATTTTTACCAAATGTCCTTTTTCTGTTCCAGGATCTCGTCCAGGACACCATATTCCTTTGAGGTATTATGCCTTCTTAGGCTTCTCTTGACTGGAACAGACTTCCTATTTTTGATGACCTCGACAGTTTTGAGAAGTACTGGTCAGGTATTTTGTAGAAAGTCACTCAATTAGGATTTGTCTGATGTTACTCTCGTGACTCGATTGGGATTATAGGTCTTTGGGAGGAAGGCCACAGAGGTACAGGGACATTTTCATGGTATTACATTGAGGGTACATGCTATCAACCTGACTTATCGCTGCTGGTGTTGACCATGATCACCTGACTGGGGTGGTGGTTGTCAGCTTTCTCCTCTGTGAAGTGTCCCCCTCCCACCCTGCCTTTCTAAACTTCATTGGAAAGGAGTCCTCGTGCATAGCCCATACTTGAGGAGTGGGGATTTTTGTTCCACCTTTTTGAAAATAGATTATCCATATAAATAATTTGAAATTCTTCTATAAGTCTCCTCCCTTATTTATTTACATATTGGATCATTTATTTATGTCATTATGGACTTGTGAATATCTATTTTGTAACTTTGGATGGCAATCCAATAATACATTAATTTATTCGGATTGTTCTCGCTTTGGTCATTGCCAGCTCTTTCATTTTTTTAAGAATAATCTTTTGGGGGCCAGCAGATGGCATAGTAATTATGTCGCTGGACTCTCACATGGCTGACGCTGGTTCAAGTGCTGGACACGATGACTTGGAAATCACGTCGGGTGCGTGTGTATTCATGCCCAAGATCCTAGGAGGAGAACAGAGGAGAAGGGATTGCAGCACGGCCATACCTCCTGGGGGATGATTTCTCACTTTCCCTCTCACTGTTTCACTCTCTCTGTCTCTCTCAGGTATGTGAACATGTCCTATAGCAAAAACCTCTAAAAAAAAGAGAAAGGATTATTTCATTTAATTGTATTCATGATTTTCATTATTTCTTAAAATTTCCCATAGGATGTGTGTGTTCACCAGAGAGAAACAGAGAGGGAGGGAGAGTGAGAAAGGGAGCCCTGGGTCCAGGACTGGGCCTCAGTCTAACACCGTAAGTGCTACGCCATCCGGTGGCCCCCACTGCCAGCTACCTCGGGTCCTCCGACATTCAGCCACAGTTGTGGATTTGTTATTTATTCATTTATTTATTTTCTGTTTTGTTTTGAGTAAATTCTTACTTTAAAATAATTGATTAATTAATTAATTCTTACAATCACTGTGTATCATTACGGCATACCTTACTTTCTAGAACTACAACTTGCTCCAGGTTCACCTTACATATTTCCTGCCCCAGTCCTAGGATACTGACTCACTTTATCATACTCATTTAAATGTAGTTGATAGAGTGACATGTGCGCGCGTGTGTGTGTGTGCACGTGTGTGTGTGTGTGTGCGTGAATGTGTGTGTGTTTAAAATCCCTGGCCAAATGACTTCCGCTTTCTCCACTGGGTTCACGCTTGTCTCTCCACTGGCTCAGTGCCGAGGGAGGTGCCGAGGGAGGTCGCTCTGTGTAGGCTGACGAAGAGGTCTTGCCAATGGGGCACTCCAGCAGGAATGGGAGGGTGGCCCAGTAGTGAGCCTGGCCAGTTATTCCTCTCCTCTCCCCCATGGTGGGAGACCCCTTGGACTAACCTCAGGTCCTGCCAAAGGTCTCAGCTCACATCTTTGTCTCCAGCCACTGCCTCCCACCCCACAATCCCACCTTGGCCCATTTGGGTACAGGGATAGGAAGCTCTTCTGCTGGCAACCCAGGGGCCTGCCCTCATCTTGTCATCTCCTTCCACCTCTGCCATGCTTTCGTAAGTAGTCTTTTTATTACACTTCCAAACTTCTTTCTTTAAATGTGTCATTTATTTCCTGCTGTGACATTTTTCACTATCTCTGTTAGATGGAGGTAAAAATATGTATGTTCAAGGAAGGTAGGAAGAAATGAAAGAGAAAAAGAGAATGTGAAAGAGCAGGAAAGAATCAGAGGAAAGGAGGGGGAGGAAGAGGAAGAAAGAGACAGAGCAGAGATATGAATAAAAAGCAACTGGAATTATGTTGTACAACCACTTGAAGGATGATGCTTAGATCTATGGCAGAGGACAGGTTTCTAACTTGCAGCCAATTTATTCTTCACACACTACATAACAATTTTAGGTCCATGTGGGGCTAGACAATTTTGTTTGAGAATGTAACTTTAGAGGTAATCATTTTAATATGTGGCATTATTATTAATTACTCTTATGGTATTCTGACAATGTGTTAGACACCGAATTCTCAAGTAGATTAAGAGCAAACATTTCTTGTTAGTACAAAACAACTGTGCAAGTCCCATATTTATGTATTCATGAGGTTTTATGCTTTCATTTGCATTACCTTGGGTATCTTCTTAATGAAGGGAAAAAGTCTTAGCAGAGACAGTTCTTTAGCTTGAGCAATAAATTTGATGAAAGTGTGCTCTTGCTTAAAAGAGTCTTGAATCTCCGTGCTATTTAGTATGCTTGTATTATAAGATTTCTGATCAATACTAAAATATAAACAGGCAGCAGCCTACAGCAATGCATAGTTGTATCTTTCATTGCATGCTATATAGGTAGGTACTCAACACATATTACTTAATTTAATTCTCAATCCATTATGTTAGCATTGTGAGTTCTATAGATGAGTAAACTAGATACCGAAAGACTAAGTTATGTGTCAAAAACCACACAGGAAAATACCACAAAGACAAAATCATATACTAAGACTGGGACATAGGTCTTCCTAACTCTACACCTTGTACTTTTTTTTTTTTTTCAATTTTTGCCATAGGAAACATGAGCTCACCACTGGAGACAAAGAGAGAGAGGGAAAGTGAGAAATCAACCCCTGGAGGTATGGCCACACCACAGTCTCTTCTCTTCCATACTCTTCTCAGGATTTGGGGCACATATGTACCAGTGCCTGTAGTGATTTTCAACCACTAGTTCTGGGACTTTAATGGTAGTTGGCCATGTGGGAACCCAGCACACTAACCACTATGTCACTAGGGCCCCCCAAGTACTCTTTTAATCACATCATTAGTAAGTATTAGCATTTATTCTTTGGGGACAATTAATTTACAAATATACAGTACACTGAAACTTCAGAATCCATTTTTATGAAGGGTTCGTTTCATAGTGTACATGAAAATTTTAGAATTGAAAACACTATTTCAAATGAACTAAAACTCTTGAAAACATGTAAACAGAATGGCATATGACTAATAGTCTTATATTATAGAAGAAGATAGGAAAACTTGCTCAAATGTTCATGTGAGGTGTTAATTACCTTTAGTGTCAAGGTATTTAATTTTGGTTTATTTTGAAAAAAACCAGTAGTCAAAACTATATTGGTGGAAATAAGTAATAAAAGTAACATCTTTCTCTTGTTCTGAGATTTGGAGTTGTTGTCTTTACTTAAGCTCATCAATTTTTTCCTTGGTGCAAGAGAATGGAAATGCCATGTTTTAATCTGAGGACTGAAGCTAATTAGCATACATTTAATATGAAACTTTATACAAGGCTATTAAGATCACTGTTAACAGACACTGTCTTCAAGAGCTCCTTCTATTTTAATGTAAATAATGATTTATTAACAACCTTTTGTTTGCTTTTTCTCTTTCTTTCTTCCTTTCTTCTTTCTTTCTAACAAATGTTTTCTGAATATTACATTTCAATAGATATGTTCATGTATTAGTTATTACACTGGTTCTGCAGCAGTAGAGATGACCAGGCCTTCTGCAATCACTACCTGTTATTGCTGTGCCTAAAAAAGTTTCTCAACTATGCTGAACATTTCATAATGTTCATGATAGGTGCTTTATAAAACAGGTACACATAGGACCAGCAAATGACTTAATGGTTACATCGCTGGACTCCCACATAGTCTACCACGGTTCAAGTCCTGGACCTGACAGCTTAAAATTCATGCCTGGTATGTGTACATGTATGTCCAAGATCCCAAGAGGAAAATGTAGGAGAAGGGATTGTGTCATGGCAATCCCACTGGGGGGTGATTTCTTGTTTAAATACTCTATAGCAAAACTCTTTCCATAAAACCACACACACACACACACACATAAACACACACACAAATAACAGATACATGTTTTCTATAAAAGTTGTGACTAACTCCTGGAGTCCTGCAGAATAAGGCTGAGAAGGTTCTCTGGGGTCTGAGTTCTTTCAGGGTGGTGCCATCCATGCATAGTCCAGGATCTTGGAAGTGCACTCTGGGGGCTTTCTCAGGACTACAGAACAAAGGGAGAATGAAGCCCTCATTCTCCGATTTGGGTCTGCCCTCAGAGGATAGTGACTTGCATAGGAGCACTGAGGTAGTGACTTATGTATTCATTCATTGGCTTACTCAGTAAACACTGTTTATTGACCATCTTCTCTGGGTGGCTAAGGGGCTGGGTCAGGGCATGAGCACCCATGGTAAGCAGAACCAAGTGCAATTCGCATGGTGGCACTTCAGTCCACTTAAACATTCCCTCTGTGGTAAAATACTAATAAGAAGACACTTAGTAACTCTACTGCAATTCATGACATGAGTCAGTTCGCCAATTCTTATAGGAGAAACTGCTGATAATTAGGGAATAGAACAGGGTCCCATAATGAGAATAAAGAAGATTTTCTCACCCTTTTTTTTATGCTCACCAGAGAGAGACACAGAGAAAGGGAGATGAGAAAGCACTCCCCCTCCCCAAGGGTATAGTCACGCTGCAATCCCTTCTTCTCCATCTCTCCCTCCTATCAGGATTTCGGGCACACACACACACACACACACACACACACGACTAGGGTATTTCTCAAGTCACCAGGTCAGGGATTCAATTCACATAATTGATCATGTGAGATTCAGCTGCCTTAACAACTAGGCCAGGGGGCTGGCCCGACAGTGAGGATTTTCTGATATAGCTTTGAGAAAGAGTGGGCTGAGTAGGATCCTCTGTGGATGCAAACTGGAGCTGTCAGCTGGAAGAAGAGTAGGAGCTGGCCCCATGAGCTGCAGGGTCAGGTGGGCAGCCTGCATCATGCACAAGGGGCAGAGTGGGCCAAGGCCCAACTCAGACAGGGATTTTCTAAAGGAAACTCCTAAACCTGTGAAAAATACTGTTTTTGTGTGTTTACTTTGTGCCAACATGTTCAAATATGTACTACTTTCTTTTTAAAAAGTTTATTTATTTACTTACGTGAGAGAGGAGAGAAGGGGGGGAGAGAGAGGTCTTTATGTCATAATTCAGTCCCAGCCTCAGGCAGCCTGGGACAAGGGTGTGTACGTACCTGCTGTGTGAAGGCAACCTCAGGACGCAAACTGGGGACCTTTCCCTGCGGGCCAGCCTCACAGAACATCACATTACTCCTGTACCCACTGGTCCTAACATTAGGAGATTCGGAAGTATAGTTACCAGATTACCATATTTTCTTTTCTTTCTTTCTTCTTCTTCTTTTTTTTTTTTGGAGAGGTTTTTGCCATAGGGCACGTGCGCTTGCCAGAAAGACAGAGAGAGACAGAAAGTGAGAAATCACCCCTCAGAGGGTATGGCCATGCCGCAATCCCTCCTCCTCCATTCTCCTCTCAGGACCTTGGGCACACACACACACACACACACACACACACACACACATGCCTGGCGTGAGTTTAAACCACGACGGGGCCCAGGACTCAAACCGCGGTCGACTATATGAGAGTCCAGCGACATAGCCATTACACCAACTGCTGGTCCTAAATTACCATATTTTCTTATAAGTGGGTACTAAGGATTACACAGGCTCAAAATCTCATCCAAAATCAATATGGGGGATTGAGGGATGGAATTCCAGCCAGAGTGTCACTGTCTCCAACTTAGCCAGAATCCTACATTCTAATCTTTTCACACGCTTGGAGTTCAATTTCTACAGTTGAGAAAAATTACTCAGCCCTCCAAATGATTTGCATTTATGCCTAGTCATACTGTATTTGCTTAGTGAATGTAAGCATCTATGTTTCTTCTTGTGTGTGGGTTTATGTACGTCAGCATCATACTTTATGCGTGGTTTGATTTTTTTAAAAAATGCCTAACCTGTCATAATTAAAGATACCTATTTTGGACAAAAAACACTTCTCTACTACTTGTAACAATCTAACACTAAACATACTTAAAAAAAAAATCATAACCCAGAGCTCAGACACGCAGCACTTTATATTTTTAATACTCCTGCTATTTAATGTGTGTACCTTGCCCGGTTTCGGGGCTGGTCTTTTTCCCTTAGGTTTTCCTCTGTATCATTTTTGTGGCTGCTTCATTTCTGTTTAATATTTGCTTATTTTTGTTGAAATCCCCAGTGCAGAAACCCACAAACCAAACAAACACTAACAGAAAGCTCAGAGCAGCGCCAATGTCCTTGGAGACACTCAATTTTTTTTTTTTTTTTTTTTTTATTTGCCACCATTTGTCATCCTCTGCTCAGAGAGATCAACAGTTTTTAGCACACAGATCAATATTCTCTTAACCCAGACCTAATCTGAGGAGAGTCTCCCTCTTTTCACCTTGGCCTACTCCTCTGCACTGGAACTGCCCTTATTTTTTCCCCCAGCAATAATTTTGTCTGAGTAAGACAGCAATTTTTCATCCTTTGGTCAAAACTGGTGACAAAAGAGGGAATAATGGTTGCTGACATACGAAATGATAGATTTGACACATGGCGTGCTGAGCTGGGAGCTTTCTCATGCCAAAGTGGAAAGACAGATAAGCAAGTTGATGGCTCCCCTGACATGGCTGGTTCTGCCCAGCCCACCCTCACCCTCTCGTACCAAAGCGACCTCTGCAATCTTCTTTTCTTCTTTTTTCTTGAAGAAGTTTCCCTTTAACTCTGCACAGGAAGAAGGAAACGCGCTGCTCTCCTGCCCAAAATAAACATTTCCCTGTCCCGCAAAAATGATCAATCTCTGTCCTTTTCTCTAGCACAGTGAGGGCAATACAGCCTGCTGCTTGAGGAAATATTAACAAATATAGCCAGTGAGAGGGAAACAGATGGGATGAAGAAATTGAACCAGCAGATTTCTGGACGGTGTTCAATGAGAGGAGTTTTAGAATACTGAAACAGAGCTGCTCTTTAATTTTCGCGAGCATCGATAGTCAAGAAACACCTCTCCCCAGTCTCCTGGTCTCCCTATTAAAGACCTCCATAGACGGGCACAAAAGAGTCCCTTTCTTAATCATTCTGGCAAAAGCAAATGAGGGCGTACAAAAGCGAGCGCCAGACGAGAGCACAGAGGCCTGCTTGGGCTCCAACCCTGGGTCCTGGGACAGACGCAGTGACCAATATGCCACTGAGTGGGACTGCAGCCCTGGGACCCTGTTACAACTTGACACACAAAAGCGTCTTTCAGAATCTAGACTAACCCAACAGGAACAATTTCGATTCCTGCGTGGAATTCCCTGGAGCATGTGCCCACGCTTAAAACCTTGCCCCATGCACCACAGGCCTGCATTCAGGTTATTTGCATTCTTTGGATTAGCAAAGCGACTGCCACCAGGACTTCATTTGGTCACCAGTAGCCTGTGAATGACAGCAAGCAAGTACAATTTACCTTCTGAACTGTGCTTTTCCCTCAGCTCTAAACTCCCGCTTCCTTCTCTCCTTGACCAACTGCATTATTTGCGTGGGAAGCTGTGTTTTTTTGTTGTTGGTTTTTTTTTTTTTTTGGTTTTTGGTTTTGGTTTTGGTTTTTGCCAGTGCCACATGGTTTATTTAATCATCACCCCCTTCCTAAATGATAGAAACATATAAATGTCTTAAGGTGAACACTGGTTATGAAGCTACAAAATAGCTACTTTTCACTTTCACTTAAAAGACAAAGTTTTGGAAAGAATATTTTAACCTACTTCAAAAAAAAAAAGCTACTCTTGTTCTTTAAAACGGCTAAGCTTCTCAAGTACATACGTGCTGTATACATAAGGAAGGGATTATACAGACATGATCAAATGCATGTTTGAAATCTTTGAGCTGTTTTTTTTTTCCCTTTTTTCCCTTTTTTCTCTTTGTGTGTGTGTGCATGTGTGTGTTGATGGAAAACATTTTTCTCGTAATTTATTATTCGGCACATTCTATGGTATTTTTCACAGTTTTTACATGTTTGGCATTTTAGCCAAATCTGTTAGAAGGGGAAATCAAATTGACAAACTACGTTATTTAGCTCTCAATTAAGGAAATTAATAAAGGAAACCTTTTTTAAAATAAGAGAAGGTAAAGGTTTTTTGGAGAGATGACTTTTTAATAGTTTTGAAGAACTCAAAGGTCTACTATAAGTAGTTCATGAGAAATTAAAACATGACTTTTAGATGTATAAATATTTTGAGATGTAGATGGTGTAAGGAGAGAAAAGAGGAGGGGAAGTTAAACAGAAAAAGAAAAACCTAACGGAAGTCAGAATTTCTGATAAGGAGAGAGAGTCTATAGAAAAAACAATCCAGAGTAAGTTGTTATTTTTATTCTCTTCCTCGTGAGCTGAATTTCTCACCAAATTCAAGCAAGTTTTTGCTCATTTCCTTGTTTTAAATGAATCTTAAGGTCATGATTTATGGTGCATTTCCTTAGTCTAGCAGCCCCTTAGTGAAAAGTGTGAGTGGTCTTCTGGCATTTTCTTTTTAATAGCAATTTCAAGTACAGGACTGCTGAAATGTAGAATCATTTTTGAACATGCACCCTGAGGCCACAGGACAATGAAGAACATTTTGAGGGAGTCGATAAAATAAAAATAAAACCAGCGCTACCGCTCTCTGGAAAGTAATCATATTGCTCTAAGTGGCCTCTCCTCTCACCTTGGCCTGCTTCCCATCTGTGAGCAGAGCTATCCTTGACCCTGGAGGGCTGGGTCAGCGGAGTATAGAGCTGGGGATTTTTCCCTACAGCAAGGGTCCCCTCTGTAATAGAGCATTTGCAGACCCTTCTTGCCATGAAAGTATTTGCATGATTATTTTGTCCTCAAAGAATTCTACGCGAGGTGAGTGATACAGGGAAAGAATCCTGCTTGCTTCCGACAGCCCCACTCCTTGTAGAATGCAAAGAGTTAAGAGATGCTTCTTGTTGTAGAATTAATCAGCTCCGTATTAGCAGTAGTAAATGTCATGTTGGCACCTTTTCCTTCTCACACATTACAGTTTCCAGTCTTTGCTATGAGGAAATAATGAAGTCGCGATATGCAGCGCCGTATCCCGCCCATCTTTTTTTGTCAGTCCGCATAAGAAATGCATTGTATCTGCTACTAAGGGGTCAGAGAGCAGCGAGGTAAGAAGGCTGCTCAAAGAAATGACGCGTCAAGGGAAACAAAAACTTATTTTTTAGTGCTTTCTAGGAGGATTGGATTGCCTCTTGAGAACTAAACTGTCCTAAACACTCTCGTGTGATCAGACTTGGTCACCTCTAATTGGTCCTCGCGGCTTATTGAGATCAGTAGAATAAAGACGAACTCTTCGGAGTTGGCTTTGAGCAGCAGGAGAGGGAAAGCCTGCCCCCTGTTCTGTGCTGGGAACCTCGGAGTCCGGGTTCCAGTCGCACGTCTGGTGTCACACTGCTGGGCAGTGAGTCTCTCAGCTCTACCTCAAGTGCCTAGAGTGAGGCCTTCCGCCTCCTGGGCCTCTTTCATCAGAAAATGAGGACTGTAATAGTACTTACCTGAGGTAATTGGAAAAAAAAGGTTTTAAAGTTTTTTTTTTTTTTTTCTTTATTCATGTTAGAGCACGTGCACATGCATGTGAGAATGTGAGAGAGAAAAAGAGAGAGAGAGAGGCTGTGAAAGAAGAGCACCCTCCGTGAGGCCTGGTCATGCTGCAGTCCCCTTACTCCAGTCTGCCCAGTACATTGGATTTGGAGCACAAACACATGGGACTTCCAAGTTTCAGAACAACTGGGCTAGAATTCGAACTTCCGTCACCACGTGGGATCTGGCTTCTCTGCGCCCCTGTGCCGGCCCTGCTGACGGTTCTAACAGGCTTTACATCTCATAAAGTGTTGTAGACATGAGGAACTGAGCAAAGGCTGAGGCCTCAGTGAAAGCTAGTGGCTAATAGAGATTCACTCATATTTTAAAGCATATAAAAACATTTATTCATCATTTACTGGGTCAACCTGGAGATGAGACAAAAAATTGACATGTGTCAGACGGGTAATATTCTGAAAGGTGAAATTTACAGTCACTCTGTAGCAGAGTAGAGCGTTAGGAGCTTATAACTTGATGGAAGAGAAAAAACTGACCCTCTTTACCAGCTCCTGCAGGGTAGGTGGTGGCATTAGAAGTGGCCTGTGGGTCCTCTGCCATCTTTACTGCATCCATGGGCCTTCCTTTCTCTTTGCTCCCTGGACATTGTCTAAATCAATGACCTGATTTTCCATTGTAGATCTCCATCTCTCCCTCATCCTATACCCATACCTCTTTCCCTCTCAGAAACATGCAAAAGCTTCCTTGAATCTCACTGGTAGTTTTTTAAGCAAACTGTTCCTCCTCAGATCAAAACTTCCTTTTGTAATTTTTCCCAACATGATATCATCTGGGAGCATACGGGAAACCAACTTAGTACAATAAACATTTATGCCCAAAACTTATAAAACTCCCTTGACTCAGAAATCGTACTACCTGACATCCCAATGGCAGAGTTTAAACTGTAATTTTTAAGTCTGCCTTATTGATTTATAATGTATAAATGATAAAATTCACCCATTAAAAAATGTTTATTTATTCTGTGAGTAAGAGAGACATGGAGAGAGGGAGGGGGATGGGCACACCCCACATGCCTCCCGCTTCAGCAAGTTCAGAGGGAATACGCATGTACCCAGTGGATTTTAGGAGGTCTCTGAATGCAAACCTAGCCTGAGCTTCACAGAACATCCACTTGACTGTCACGCCGCGTCCAGCCCTCAGAACTCACTCGCTGGGAGTGTACTACAATATTTGCTGAGTTTTCACAACGACACACAGTTGTGAACCCTTCAGCACAGTCAAGGTACAGAACATTCTCATCTCCCAGGAAGCTCCTCGGTGCTCCTTTGCACTTACTCTCTTCCTCCTTTTGGACCCCAGGCACTCACTGATCTGCCTTCTGTTGCTATAGTCTTAATTTATCTAGAATTTCACACAAATGGAATCATAGTATGTGGTCGTTTGTATCTGGCTTTTCTTATGCAGTACGATTCTTTGGAAATCTGTTAATTGCCAAGTAGCACTCCATTGTATGACTATACCACAATTCGTTTATTCATCAGTAGATGAAATTTGGGGTTATTGTGAGTGTTTGGTGATTAGAAGCCAACTGCCATAAATTTTTCATACTATTATTCATGTAGGTATATACTTTTATTTTATTGGGCAAATATTTAAGAAGTGAGATTGTTGAGTCATATGAGGAGACTTGAAAATGGTCATAAAGAGTGGGATTAAGGTAAGAGTTTATTTTAGTGCAAAAGCATTTTGAAATTCATGCATAATTTTTTCATAACACTCACTTTCCGTAAGCTTTTTTGGATATTCCTCAGATGTATGACTCTTCAAAGAAATGTCAAATTGTTTTTCAGAATGGCAGATTATTTTTTACTGCCATCAGCAATGGCAGTAAATGAGTAAAAAATCTCAGAAACATGCAAAAGCTTCCTTGAATCTCACTGGTAGTTTTTTAAGCAAACTGTTCCTCCTCAGATCAAAACTTCCTTTTGTAATTTTTCCCAACATGATATCATCTGGGAGTGAGTAATTTTAAAACAATGAAAAATAATTTTTGAACTTTATAGAAAATTCAACTTAATTCTAACGTTTGAGATCACCTATTTTTACTCCCCAAAATTGTCAGGTACTGGAAGGAAGTACCAGACCCTCTGTGAAATCATAATCAACATTCATAAATCACTTCAACATAAGGCAGGGTGTGATACTTACTCTAATAGAGATAAAAGAATTTCTTATGGGGACCAGCAGTTAGCGTAATGGCTATGTCGCTGGACTCCCACGTAGTCGACCACAGTTCGAGTCCTGGACCCGGTGGCTTAAAACTCACGCCGGGCACGTGTGCGTGCGTGCCCAAGATCCCGAGAGGAGAATGGAGGAGAAGGGATTGCGGCGTGGCCATCCCCCCTGGGGAGTGATTTCTCGCTTTCTATCTCTCTGTCTCTCTCTGTCTGTCTGGTGAGCGCATGTGCCCTATAGCAAAAACCTCTCCAAAACAAACAAAAAAAAAGAATTTCTTATGGAGATTTTATGAGAAGGAAGGATATTTTTGAGTTTATTTATTTATTTCCATGAGGTAAAAAGAGAGAGTGAGAGGCACGCCAACAGGACTTCATGCAACTATCCACCCCCAGCCTCAGCAAAGCTAATGGCCTTTTTTTGGATAAGGCTCAAATTGTGCTCAATCTGGCCAACTCTGTATCGTTCTTGTCTACCAGTCACTGTGGGTTCTTCCCAAAGAACCACCACATCCCTAGATAACCCAGTCTCCCATGTTGTTTGGTAGAGTAACCAAGTGTCCTGGCTCAGATTTGGAACGGCGTGAGATTTCGAAATGCTCCCTGATTTCTTCTCTGCAATTACTCCATTACTTTCTGTGATGCGTTGCATGTGTTGTATTGTATCTCTAACACGTTATATATTTCCACACAAAGTCATGTGATAGTCTCTTCGTAATCGAATCTTACCTACGACATTGCATCTTCCACTCATTTCCTACATCCAACTTCTGACTAGCACTGCTCCCCGTGTTTCAGGGGCCCTGGTACAACTCCAGGGATTACCGTTGGCTTTTCATTCTCCATGAATTCTGTGTGAGTTTTGCTCAGGGCAGGCACCATTTCCAGCGTGGCCTTTGAGTTGTGCAATGCCTCAGCACTCTAATGGGATTTTAAAATTTACAAAGTGCTTCCACGGAGAATAATTTATTTAAACCCTGAAACCTTTTTGTGAGGCAGGGATTCAGTTCTCATCCCCATTTTCCAGCTAAAACAATTTTGAGGGTTTAAGTAAGCTGTGGGGAGTTAAATTATACAGATAAGAATGTTGAAATAAAAAAATACAACCAAATTTCTTGCCCCCCCCTTATATTTTTCATCTTCTTCATGCCTAAACTTCCTACCTTCCCCAATGAAAACAGAGAATAAACCCCAGCCAAAAACGACGTAATTAAATTAAACCACTTGCTTTGTTTCAACTGTTTTTATCCTGTCAGACTTAGTCAACTAGCAATATTTGATATTTCAGTAACTGAAAGATGTCCCTTTTTCAGCACAATGTGGCAATTTAAGTTCATACATTTATCTCCCTGCTCTCCTAAAATAACACCAAACTGGGCAATGGTATTGTCTGTACAATTTAACTTCTCACAGTTTACTTTAGCATTAGGGGAGTATTTGACCCTCAGCATCCTGAGGCAGTTCCCGTCTACATCTCTGGCTGATTTAGTATAGATAAGGACAGATTGAATGGATCCTACCCAGGAGAGAGCAGAACACCAGATAGCACATGGGGAGGGCACACTTAACTCCTCAGATCTGTAGAGAATCCCACAGTACTAAGGACCAGAGCATCGGCTAGCCTTCAGTGTTTACTACTGGGGTACACGTGGTATGGACACAAGGGGCAGCAGCACTGCCTCAGGGGCAGGCATGCAATCCCGAGAAAAAGCCAAGGACTTTGGTTGCTATGCTAAAGCTCACATCTCTAGTTACTTCCTTCCTAGGCCACTGATTCTCATTAAACTCTTGCCTTGTCTCTTGATCTCTGCTGGAGAGATTTAAACAGGCATCCACCCAGTCTCAGGCAACCATTTCAAGTGGTTTGGATGACAACACATGTCTTAGAAAGGGGCTTCCCTTTTTAACAACCATGGAACTGAAAACAGTATCACTGGATGTGGGATGTATTCAACTCCTCCAATCGAAAGATCAAAGACAGATTATGACAGTATACTTTCAACATCGATGACAGACAACAGACTGATTTCTCAAGTATACAAATGATAAATTTATGATAGAAAATGAAGCCTCTAACAGGCGATTAAAAATGATAAATTATATACCAGGAAATTGCAAATAGAAAAGGAAGCAGCCGCAGCATTATAGATAGCAGATAAAAAAGAATAAAAGAAAAAATGTATTACACATTCAAGATTAGAATGTGAATGCTTTTTGACCCACTAAATAACACCACAAAGGGTTATTTAATTTAAAACATTGGAAATTAAAGCAAAATTTTGACAACTCCTTTTCTGTCTTCAGCAGCTAAAATTGATTAAAATATATGGATTTAACAGCCTTGCAGCAAATTTTGCACTCTACAAATAAAGAATATGCATTGTCTTAAGTATCCGAGACTATTTTTTATTTAAGATTTCATAAACATTTTTTGAGCCTGCACAAATAGCCAAAAAAGTTTAAATATTATTATTCCTCAGAATAATCCTGTGGTAAAGCTTTTATTCCAGATTTACTGATAGGAAAGCTGAGAGAGTAAGAGATTATCTCAGGTAACAGTCTCAGTGTGATAGATTCCATCAGACTTGTAACTTTTTTTTTTTTTTTTTTTGGCCTTAGGGCAAATGTACTCACTGTAGAGAAAGAGACAGAAAGAAGAAAAATGAGAAAGCATTCCCTGGGTGAGGGGGACGGCCATGCTTCAATCCCTTCTCCTCCATTCTCTCATGATTTGGGGCACACATACATGTGCCCAGGGTGTTTTTCCAAGCCTCTGGATCCAGGACTCAGACCAGAGAGGGCTATGTGGGATCCAGTGCCTTAATCATCATGCCACATGCTGACCTCAACATTTCTTTTTTTGAACCAGTTTTGGACTCAGAAAACTTACAAAAATGGTACAGTTCCTTTGTACTCTTGAAGTTCAGATCTTACTTAACTGTATTCTGATGATCAAAACCAGAATATTAACACCAGTGTAACATTGTTAATTAATAACTGTACTCAAATTCACTTGGTTTTCCATTAATGTCCTTTTCTATTCCAAGATCCTACACAAGATCCCACTTTGCATCTTCCTCGATCTTCTTAGTCTACATTAGGTCGCTCTTCTGTCTTGGGTCTTGAGACTTCCAGAGAGCATGTGCTCAGTTGTTCTGTAGAGTATATCTCAACTTGGTTTCATCTGTTTTCTCAGACTGGACTACACTTACACAGTTTGGGCAGGAACATGGCTTCCTTCTCAGTGCATCCTCACTATGAGGATAGTCTAATTATTGGTGAAGTTGACTTTGATCAATTGTTAAGGTGGTGTTTGTTGAGTTTCTCCAACTATAAAGTTCCTATTTTTCTGTTTGTCCTTAAAGAAATATCTTGGGAGGGATGTGTAAAGGCTATAAAATCCTGTTTCTCTTCAATTATGAGACAATTTTTAAAATTGATCATTTTTCAGATAACAAAAACATCAAAATGAACTATAAAAAGTAAAAAAAAAACAAAAACAATGATATTACAGTAGTCACTTCAAATGGAAATTTATAGAAATAATATATAGTGAATAAATATAAAATAAAGAAATTTAAAATAAAAGAAAAATTTCATTTTAGGGCAAATAAGCAATCAACCTATAAAAGAGTGGAAGAATGGATCTCTGAAATTAATTATGGAAGTTGACAAACTTAGAAATTCATATTCCTAAAATTCTATTAATGAATTCTAAACATTACATCAATGGTTAGCAAAGCAGACATAATCACTGCCATATTAACAATAACGAAAACAAATGAATTAACCTTTCATCTTAAGAAGTTTTAGGAAAAACTGTTAAATAAATCTAGGAAACACAGGAGAAAAATAAATAAATAAAATAGAAAATAGAGACACAACAAAATTAACAAGTAAATGATAAAGCCAAGTTCAGTCCTTCTGTAAATGCAGGCAAGATATATCAAGGCTAATGAAAAACAATTTCACCAACAGCATCAAAATTCACAAGCTGAAAAAAAAAAAAAGGACACGCTCTTAAGGGAAAAAAAAAAAAAAAAAAAAAACACCAAAGAATACAGACTGGCAATTCATAAAAGAATGGATAAAAATAGTTGATAAGTATGTTCAACTTCACTAATAATTAAAAATTAAGGCAAAAAATGATTTTTTTTTCTCTTACACTGAAGAATGGAAAGGGACCAGACAGTAGCATAGCAGTGAAATGCAACACTCTGTGAGGCCAGCCATGTGGGACGGTTCTGGATACGTGTCCAGAGACCTCCCTGAGTATGCCAGGCCCTTACGTGTCCATGATAGTGGGCTGACTGAAGCAGGTGTTGAGTCATTGTGTCAAGACCTATTGGGTGTACTCTCTATTTCTGTGTTTGTCTCTGTCTCTCTCTCCCTGTCTTTTTCACTTACGGGAAAAATAAATAGATAAACTCAAAAAAAAAAAAAAATGGAGACACCCAAGCTGGTAAGAGGTAAGGTTGTATGGAGAACATACTTGCACTTGGCTACAGTATTTTTAGTTTAATAATTCTGATGGAAATTTTTCTCAGTGTCACACTAAACACTCTAGAATATGTTTAACCCCACCTTTAAGAAATCTAAGATTTTACCCTAAGGATATAATCATAGATTTAGACACAATAATATACATCACTGCAAAGTTGACAATATGGGAAATAATAGAACAATCTAAGTACTAATATTTAGGAAGCTGACTAAGTAAACTGTGATATATTCATGGAATAGACTACTAGGTTTACATGAAAAATAAAATCATAGAGGAATATTAGTGACAAAGATATTTACAACATATTTGAAGTTATTTAAGTTGTTCTTCCAGGTATTATATCTACTATGATTTTTATTATAGTCACACAGTATCCATTTATATACACACATGTGCATAGGGGAGTTAATAAAGGTGGTTCTCAGGATTATGAATGATTTTACTCATAGCTCTCCCTTCCTCCTACCAATTCAAACACGATTGGAGGCAGATTTTTTTAAACTCTGGTTTTAAAACATTAATCCGACTGTATCAAACTGGCTTTACTTTTAAATTTTGAAAGTTATTTTAACATGCTCTTTCACTTTTTCAGTACACTACTTAGTCTTTCACTAAAGATTACAATTTTTTCCTCTGAGAAGAATACGGCCTGCTTTTTAAAATCTATTTCTGATTATTTTTTTCAAGAAAGAAAAAGAAAGAAAAATTTCACCCCCAACAGAGTCTACACACCCAAATCTCCTCTACCTCAGCTGTAGCGAGCTGGGCCACCGGTGAGCACCTGGCGCTCTCAGGAAAGCCTTGGGACACAAAACTGGGGCCTTCTCACGTGGATCAGCCTCCCATAGCATGGTGTTACTCTTGTGTCACTGGTTGGTTCCAAGCAAAACTTTAAGTTTCATTCTTTCTTCCTTCCATGAACAAAAGTAATAGGAAGAGAGAGATGGAGAGACAACAGCCCCAAGAGTATCTGGATACATCAATCCACCTCCAGTCTCAAACAGCCCTAGATTGTGGGCACAGGCATGCCTGGAGTACTCAGGGAGGTTTACAGGACTAACCCAGACTTTAACCTGGCCCTGTAGGTCAGCCCCTCAGACTGTGGTTGCATTACTGCTATGCTCTCACCACACCCCTCATTTTCCATTTTTTTTTTTTTTTTAGGTTTTTATCATAGCATACATGTACTTGCTGGAGAGAGTCAGAGAGAGAGATATAGTGAGAGGGAAGTGTGAAAATAGCCATGCTGCAATCTCTTCTCCTCCATTCTTCTCTTGGGATTTTAGGCAGGCACACATGAGCACTTAGCATGATTTTAAGCCTCCAGGTCCAAGACTTGCACCACGGTCAGCCATGGTTGGTGCAGCACCTAAACACCATGCCAGCAGTACTGGCTCCTACCTTTTGAATTGTTAATGTGCGTTGTTAACAATGTTTATTTATTCCATTTACTGCACATTTGTGCATATTTGTCTTCTGTTTTTGCTTCCTTTAGCTTTGACTTTCTGTCTCAATGATCATCTATCAAAAGGGGACCCTTTGATTATTTCTTTATTTTATGATTTTTTGAGAGGTTTTTGATATATAGGGCATGTGCATGCCCCAGAAAGACAGAGAGACAGAGAGACAGAGAGAAATCACCCCCAGGGGGGATGGCCACACCACGATCTCTTCTCCTCCATTCTTCTCTTGGGCTCTTGAGCATGCACACACGCGCGCCTGGCATGACTTTAAGCAACCGGGTCCAGGACTTGAACCGTGGTCGACTACATGGGAGTCCAGCGACATAACCATTATTCTAACTGCTGGTCCTGGGACCCTTTGATTATTGATGGTGTCTATATTCTCAAAAATAAACCAAAAAAATGCCACATCTCCTGGCCCCTGCACCCAGAAAGCTTGGACACTTAAGGGTTTACACATTTCTGTGCTCAGTGATTCTTCGTTTAGATTTCATGTTACCCTTTAGATTTTTACTTCCATTTGTTCTTTTCCTTATTCATTTTTTTTTTCTTTTTTTGGAGAGGTTTTTGCTATAGGGCGCGTGCGCTCGCCAGACAGACAGAGAGAGACAGAGAGATAGAAAGCAGGAAATCACCCCCCAGGGGGGATGGCCACGCCGCAATCCCTTCTCCTCCATTCTCCTCTCGGGATCTTGGGCACGCACGCACACGCGCCCGGCGTGAGTTTAAGCCGCCGGGTCCGGGACTCGAACCGCGGTCGACTACGTGGGAGTCCAGCGACATAGCCATTACGCTAACTGCTGGTCCCTTCATTTTTGAGCCATTAATTCCTATTGGCATTTTTTTTTCCCATATCAACTCAAGCTTCGGTGACCGTGGTCTGATATGATCACACAGACTCCCTGTCCACAGTCATAGACCAGTACTTGGCTAGCTGATAAAGTTAGAGAAAAGGCATAATTCTCATATAAAAGATTTTTCAATGTTTTGTTTCTGCTCAAAGCATGAATAATAGATTCTCAGGACTTTCCTGTCATTATCCCTCAGCACAGCCAGACACCAGGAAGCTCTCTCCCGCTGCTCACTGACTACCACCTGGGTGCAGCCTGGCAGCACCGTTGGGATCAGCTCCCTGAAAATGCAGAACCTGGAGATGGCATTCCCTGACAGAGAGGAGACAGAGACACCCAGGAGTAATTTCATTCATGAATAATGTCTGGGAAGACAGAGCAGCAGCTTTCCATCCAACCAGCCCAACGTAAATGAACTGGAAAGGTGAACATGCATGTGGATATTCCTTCTCAAATCCCACACCCTCCCAGTCTGATTCCACAGAGAGGAATACAGATGTCGGGACAACTTTGCTAAGTCAGGGCATCACAACGTTGTCTAAACTGGTTTTCACCAGTTAAATAAGTAGTTATGACTGCAAACCTCAGCAGAAAGGGTTTTCTTTTTATAATTATCCTTGGGAAAATGTTGTTTTAAATCATATTGGAGGAACCAGCGGATTGAGTAATGGTTATGTTGCTGGACTCCCAGGTAGTTAATCCTGGACCCAGTGTTTTAAAACTCACACTGGGTGCATGTGCATGTGTGTCTAAAATCCTGAGAGGAGGGTGGAGGAGAAGGGATTGCAGTGTGGTCATTCCTCCTGGAGGGTGATTCTTGCTTTCTGTCTTTCTATCTCTATCTCTCAGGCAAGCACACATGCCCTATGCCAAATTCTCTCTTAAAAATAAACAAACAAAAAATTATGTTGGAATGCCCAACAATTGTGTGACTAATTTGAGTGTGTGTCAAGTGAATATTGCTTATCCAGATTCCCTATGGGGAAAATATAGAGACTATTTTCTTAATGATGAAAGCAGAATATATGTATTTATTATATTTCCTTTATAACTAAGTCAAAATTTTAAAAAATAAAATTGAAATAGGACCTTTTAAGTGCAGTTATGTTCTAAAAACTGTTCATTTAAAATCTGAAGTCAGGGCTGGCTCCATGGCAACCTGATCCATGGCTAACCATGTGACCTGAGCTCTGGACCTGGTGGCTTGAGAAACAGGCCAGGTGTGTGTGCTCCACATCCCAAAAGAAGGGAGAAACTGAGGAGAAGGGATGGTGTGACCATGTCCTGTGGTGCTGGGGTGCTTTCTCCTCCCCCTTTCTCTGTGTCTCTCTACCTACCATGTACCAGGTGTGTCACTGTTACTTTGAGCCATCGGGGACAGGAAAAATGTAACCTAGTCTGTGTATTTACAAAACAAATGTTTGCATCACTCATCACTCAGAGTTGTTTGTGTTTTCCTTTTATCTTGACATAGCCATTATTCTAACTGCTGGTCCTGGGACCCTTTGATTATTGATGGCTTCTGTATTCTCAAAAATAATATCAGTGGAACCATAGCTATGCCCTAGCTCTTTGGTGACATCCTGTAGACATTATTCTCTACATATTCGCAGTTGTTAACATCAATGCCAATCCTGGTCTCTAAGGATGGACTGTAGAATCTGACAGAATGGGGATTTCGATCTCAGTTCTGTTTCTTGCTGCCATGAAACCCTGAAGAAGAGTCCTGACCTCATGTCTCAGTACCCCTTTCTGTAGAGAAGTGCTGATGTCATCAGGTTTGAAGGGTTAACGACTGGACACATACCTACTACAAAGCAAGTGTCCAATTACTAGTACTGCTATTATTGTCATAAATGGTACATATTTATTAATACTGTTTGAAGAAATTCCTGCATAATTGTGCGACACCCTTTTGAGACTCTTGTAATTCAAGTCTTGGGATGGAAAATTACTGTGATTTTTTGCTTAGGTCACTCATTCCAGGAATACTGTGACTGGATGAAGTATTTGACAAGGTTTCCAACAATAAACAGACTCTTTTCTTTTTTATTTTTTGATCAAAACAATGCACATTATTTCTTAGGGCAAACCAAACTGGCTTATTGTTGAGAGAGCCCTGGCCAAGAGTTGAAAAATGTAAATTCTACTTTTTTCATTATTAGATTTCAGGGAACTGACATAGATTCCCTTAATCTCATTTCTAAAATGAAGGGATGAAGTTAAATTATTTTTATGGACCCTGCAAGCACCGATATTGAAGGAACTCTGGGCCACCTGTCAGTCTGAATTGTTGGTTTAGGGACTTGAAGTCCTCCTTGTCTCAGTTCTGCAATGCTGCTCCCCAAATTCAGTATCGGGCATCTCATAAATGCTTTTCAGTTCATGTTTGTTGACTGAGTGAAATCTCCACGGATAGGGATGGGTATTGACAACAGAGGGTGAGTGGATATATTTATCGTTTGACAATGGGGTTTGTTATTACTCCAGGATTCCAGGGACAAGGAAACTTCTTTTGCATAGTATCACCCGACCTTCGATCTCCTTTTGAGCAAGTACCTTCTGCTTTATGGCTCTGGCCCTGTGGTTGCCATCTTTTCTTTTTTTCTGATTCTTACCCTACCAAAAATGACTACTGAGCAACAAGAATCAGTGGCATTCCTCATGTAAACCTCTCCTGGAGAGAGTTCTGTAGGATGTTAATTCCATGATATACCACTGGTGATATGGAGAGGAACTGTTTCTTATGGTTGATAAGCACCAGAATAATTAGTATTCAAGGAGCAGCTGCCTCAGGAGCAGCGGAAAAGTAGGGTCACCTATTCCCAGCTCACCTATAATGGCTCCAGCTGAGCCTAGCATGTGGGAGGAGCAGCTGCCTTGGCCTTCAGAATCAGTAGGAGGTGCTGCCATATTGGTGCTGATGCCATTCTATCCTTTACCTTTCAAGGAGCAGAGGGGAGGAATACCCATCTGGTTCCAGTTCACCTACCAAACCTCCTCCCAAACCTATGATGTGGGACGAGTGACTGTCTTAGCCTGTGCACCACGCACAGCAAGTCGTGCAATTTTACATACATTCTAACTTCTCTGCTTAGCTCTCAGCTACATAGAGACCAGAAATTTTTGACTATATATGAGCCAAAACATCTGAACATAGTGAAATCCTGCAGGAGTTCTCTTCTCATGCTTGTTCCAGAAAACAAAAGCAGAAACAAAAACAACAACAAAACAAAAAAACTCAGAAATTCTTCTTTGTAAATCTGAGAGAAATTAATTAATCACTAACTGTGCAGAAATCACAATAGAGCTTCAAGAAATGTGAAAGAAATCAGGAAATAATCCTCTCTCCAAAGAAACACAATAACTTCACAATTTTAGACAAAACACAAGGAATTACAGAAACGGCAGGAAAAAATTTCAGAATATTTATTATAACAAAACTCAATGAGATTCAAGACAAAACAGATAACCAATCTCAGGAAAAAGGTAAGTCATTTCATGACTTAAAGGAGAAACTCATAAAAAGATATCCTGAAAAAGAATCAAACAGAACTTCTGGAGTTAAAGAACATAATGCAGGAAATCAGAACCTCCCTTGAAAGTATTATTAGCAGGTTAGACCATGCAGAAGAAAGAATCTCTGACCTTGAAGATAAAATTTCTGAATCACTCTGAGCAATGGAAAAGAGTGTAAAAATAAACATTAAAAATGAGAGCAACATACAGAAAATCATAGACATTACATTATGGTTGAATGTTTGTATTACATGTATTCCAGAAAGTGAAGAAATGGGTAAAGGCTTAGAAAATCTCTTCCATAATGTATTAGTTAAAACTTTCCCAACTTATAAAAGCATATGGAAATCCAAATCCAGGAAGTACAAAAACTACTACTTAGATTTAACATAAGAAGAGTCTTTCCAAGGCATATCATAACCAAACTGACAAAATCAAAGAGAAGACAATATACTAAAAATGACAAAAGAGAAACACCAGGTTATTTACAAAGGTTACCCCATTAAATTAGAAGACCACTCAACTGAAACAATGAAGGCAAGGAAAAAAATGGGAAGACATATATAAAATTGAAAGAAAAACAATTTCAGTCAATAATACTATACCCAGCAAGATTATCTTTCAAATGAGAAGGAGAAATAAAATTATCCCCAGATAAACAAAAGCTGAAAGAATTTGCCAAAAGTAGGCAAATGCTTCTGGAAATGCTTAAGGGAATATTATACCTGAAAAACTAAAGAAAGATAAATAGAAACAAGAGAATACAAAATAAGTAGGAAAAAAAGAGTAAATGACAGGGCTAAGGTCACATGTATTAATGAATTTGTGTGTTTAGTTGGAGAAATTAATGGATTAAATCCTCCAACTAAACACAAAGATTGGCTCAATGGATAAAAAAGGTGAAATCCTCTATATATTTTTTACAAGAAACAAAACTCAATGACAAAGATATATACATAGACTGAAAGTGAAGGGCTGAAAAAAGTTGTTTTATGCAAACAGAAATGAAAAAAAAAAGACAGAGTCATGATACTGATATCAGATAAAATAGTCTTTAGGATAAAAAGTATAGGAAGAAACATAAAAGGACACTACATAGTTCTAAAATAATAATCAAGGAAATATAACAAGCATAAATATTTATGCACCTGATACCAGGGCATTCTTTTAATTGGCATTAAAAGAAAGACTACTTGATCTAAAGTGAGATCTACACTGCAACATGTTAATTGTTGGAGAATTCAACACCCAACTGTCACCACTGGACAGGTCATCTAGACAAGAAAAATAAACAAAGAGACACAGGAACTAATTGTTATCGTAAACCAAATGAACTTGACAAACTTACATAGAGTATTTCATCCAGCAAGTATAGAATATACTTTTCATCTCTGAATGGAACATTTTCAAAGATTGACCACATATTAGGCTGTTAAACAAGTCTATATAAATTTAAAAGTATAGAAACTATACCCCAAATCTTTTCTGATCACAATAGAATTAAACTTGAAATAAATCACAGAAAGAGTCCTTGAAAATACATAACAATGTGGAAACTAAACAACTTACTCCTGAATGATTTCGGAACTATCGAAGAAATTAAGACTGATATCAAAAGATTCATTGAAATTTATTATAAGGGATTCACTACTCTTCATAACCTTTGGGACACAGTGAAAGCAGTCATAAGAGACTATATATATAAAATGAGAGAGTACTATGAGCAAGCACATGCCAAAAAACTAGAAAACAGATGAGATGGACAAATTTTTGGACAAATACAAGTTACCTAGGGTGAATCAGGATGAAATAAAAAGCCTGAATAGATCAATAACAAGTGATGAGATTAAATCAGTGATGAAAATTCCCCCAACGAAGAAAAGCACAGGTCCAAATGGACTCACTACTGAGTTCTACAAAACATTTAAAGAAGAGCTAACTCTAATTCTTCTCAAACTATTTCTAAAGATTCAAAAAGAAATAATCCTCCAAAACTCATTTTATCAATCCTCTTTTACCTTGATCCCAAAACCAGACAAGGATATAGCCAAAAAAAGAAGAAGAAGAAGAAGAAGAAGAAAAAGAAGAAGAAGAAGAAGAAGAAGAAGAAGAAGAAGAAGAAGAAGAAGAAGAAGAAAACTACAGATCAACATCCCTAATGAATATTTTTTTTTTACT
This sequence comes from Tupaia tana, assembly GCA_026018925.1. Classification (NCBI taxonomy): domain Eukaryota; kingdom Metazoa; phylum Chordata; class Mammalia; order Scandentia; family Tupaiidae; genus Tupaia; species Tupaia tana. Next base: position 134,629,871 of record JAKSZU010000003.1, read on the forward strand.
TATTTATTTTTTTTTTTTTGAAGAGGTTTTTGCTATAGGACACGTGCGCTTGCCAGACAGACAGAGAGAAAGACAGAGAGACAGAAAGAGAGAAATCACCCCCCAGGGGGGATAGCCACGCCACAATCCCTTCTCCTCCATTCTACTCTCAGGATCTTGGGCAAACATGCACACGCACCCGGCGTGAATTTAAGCCACCGGGTCCGGGACTTGAAACGCGGTCGACTACCTGGGAGTCCAACGACATAGCCATTATGCTAACTGCTGGTCACTATCCCTAATGAATTCTGATGCAACAATTTTTAAACAAAATATTAGCAAGAAAATCTAACAGCATATTAAGATTCTACACCATTATCCAGTTCGCTGTATAGTAGTGATGCATGGATGGTTCCACATGCACAAAATAATAAATGTACTAGATCACATTTATCAGAAGTAAAGAGAATCAGATCTATAGATGCAGAAAAAGCATTTAATAAAATATAGCATCCCTTCATGATCAAGACTCAGTAAAATACGGGTAGAACAGACATTCCTTATACAATAAAAGCTGCATATTACAGACCCATTGTGAACATCATACTGAATGGAGAAAAGATAAAAGTCTTCCCACTAAAAGCTGAAACAAGAGAAGGCTGTCCACTTTCTCCACCCTTTTCAACATAATACTGGAAGTCCTAGCCAATGCAACAGAGAAGAGACTAAAAAGGCATTCAGATAGGAAAAGAAGCGAAACTATTCCTATTTTCAGATGATATGATTATATACATAGAAAATCCAAAGGGATCCATGAAAAAACTCCTAGGAGTGGTAAATGAATTCAGTAAAGTAGAATACAAAGTCAATATACAAAAATCTGTGGCATTTTTAAAAATAATTATTTGTTTAATTTTATTTATTCATTCATTTATTTCAATTTTACCAGAGAGAGAAAGAGAGAGAGAGAATGAGAGTGAGAAAGCTAACCACCGGGTCAAGGACTCTAACCGTGGTCGGTCATGTGGGAGTGTCCAGCACCTTAACCACCATGCCACATGCTGGTCCCCATTTTTTATTTTAAGAATCAAAAATCTATAGCATTTTTATACACCAACAATGGAAAGACCAAGACAGACTTAAAGAAAGCAATCTTATTTACAATAGCCACAAAACAAATAAGATACCTAGGAAAAAATTTAACCAAAGTGGTGAAAGACCTCTACAGACAAACTGTAAAACACTGAATATGCTACAAAAAAAATTAAAGGACATCTTGTGCTCTCGGATTAGAAGAAGCAATATAATCAAAATACCAGTTCTACCCAAACTAATTTACCTATTCTATGTGATTCTGTTCCAATGACCTGAAACATTCCTCACAGAAATAGAAAAAACAACTATAAAATTGATCTGAAATAATAAAAAAAGCTTATTGCCAAGGCAATACTGAACCAAAAGAATAAAATAGGAAGCATCTCACTACCTGACTTTAAAATATATTACCAAGCAGTGATAATCAAAAGAGTATGGTATTGACACAAAACCAGACACATAGGTCAATGGAACAGAACAAAGAATCCAGAAATAAATGCCAAATCATACGGTCCATTGATCTTTGAGAAACGACACAAGACAATGGAATGGAGAAAAGAAAGTCATTTCAGTAAACTGTGCGGGAAGAACTGGGTATCCACTTGCCAAAAAATGAAACGACCCCTCTCTCTCACCATTGTTAAGAGTCAGCTCCAAATGGATCAAATATTTAATTATAAATCCTCTAACTATTGAAAAACTGTAGCACATATACTCTATGGAATACTACTCAGCCATAAAAACCAACAGAGCCCTGGCTTTTGACAGAAAGTGGAAGAATATGGAAGATGTACTGCTGAGTGAGGCAAGCCAGGCTATGAAGGAGAGACATTGTACGTCCCCACTTAACATATACCATTTGTCTGCATTCTATGACTGAAACTGATTGACTAACAGTTGAACAAACACAAGAGATGGGTGTGAATGTCAGATGAGGTGTATGTGGAGGAGTGGTGCCTAACAAAAGACATTTGGAGAAGGGATACAGAGGTAGAGCATTGACGGGATGGGGAGGTGTGGTGTTATCTGTTGAAGATATTTCGATCAATGGGTTGGGGAGAAATGTTCACATATCAAAATGGTCTCATTGTAAGCCAAACAATATGATTGAAAGTATATACAAAAAAATATAATAATAACAATAATAAATAATGTGAAAAAAAATGCTAGTAGAAAATATAAGGGAAACTTTTGAAGATATTGGAGTAGGCAACAATTTCTTGAATAAGACCCCTAACGCACAGACAATAGTCTCCAAAATAGACCAGTGAGATTACATTAAGCTAAAGTTTCCTCACAGCAATGGAAACAATAATTAGAGTGAAAAGATAAGCCTTAGAATGGGAGCAAATGTTTGCAAATTATTTCTCAGACAAACCTATTCTAGATAGGGATTGCTACCTAGAATATATAGAGAACTCAAGCAGCTGGCACATAAAAATGAATAAACCAATTAAATATGAGCAAATGAATTAAACAGACAGCTCTCCAAAAAAGACTTATGAATGGCCAAGAGGCATATGAAAAGATGTTCAATTTCTTGTCATAAGAAAAACAGAAATTCAGTCCACAATGTGACACCATTTAACCCCAAATAGAATGGCTAGGATAAAAAAATTAATAAAGAATGCCAAGTCCTGACAAGGCTGTGGTTAAAAGGGAACCTACTTTACACTTTTGGTGGGACTGTAATTTAGTTCTATCTCTAAGGAAAACAATATGAAGGTTTCTCAAAAGCCTACAAATAGAACTTTCATATGACCTAGTAATCCCATCCTTTGGATTACCCAAAGAATAGGAAAACACTCAATTGAAAATAACTTGCATATCCACATTTATTGGAGCATTATTCACAATTGCTGAAACATGGAATCAACCTAAGTGTCAAAAACGGACAACTGGAAATTGAAATACTGTTGTACATATATACTACAGAATATTACACAGCTATAATAAACAAGGAGATACTACAGTTTGGTTTAAAATGCATGAATATAGAAGACTTAATCTTAAACAAAGTGAGCCAGACCTTGAAAGGTACACATTGTATCTCCCCACTCAATTTGTACTGAGTGTCTGCATTTTATGCCAGAGGTTGAGAGATCTGAAGATGTGATGCTGAGGAGAGTGGGTATGGATGCCAGAGACTGTAAGGGGGAAAAGTGGTTGGTAGAGAGTGAGTGGTAGATGGTAGGTGTGAGAAAAAAAATTAGGACATAAAGTGTTTGCTTAAAAGTGTTGTTTGTTGGGACCAGCAGTTAGGGTAACAGCTATGTCACTGGACTCCCAAGTAGTCGACCGTGGTTCGTGTCCCGGACCCGGTGGCTTAAAACTCAGGCCGGGCACATGTGCGTGTGTGCCCAAGATCCCGAGAGGAGAATGGAGTAGAAGGTATGGCAGCATGACCATCCCCCCAGGGGGTGATTTCTCACTTTCTGTCTCTCTGTCTCTCTCTGTTTGTCTGGCGAGCGCACACGCCCTATAGCAAAAACCTCTCAAAAAAAAAAAAATAGTGTTGTTTGTTAAGCTAGTCCACAGGTTGTTTCATGAACGTTTTATCAAATTATGCAAGTTTAAGTGTAATGTTTGAAGATTACAAATAATAAACTCACGTTTATAAGAATAAAAAGAATAATTAGCATTCAGCAGCCCTCTTAGTACCTGGCCTCGGGAAGGTTTAATTGTGTTTATGGTCACTGGGAAATTGCACAAGGTCTTTGATCAAGGAGCCTCAGGGGCATTCCTCTGGACTAGCAGTCCGTGGCATACATTTTGATACAAGCTCCCTCTGCCAATCTTGCACCCATTTCCTCATTTTGCCTTAATCTTTGACTGATGCAGGCCGCTCTGTGCTGAGCTCAGGGGTCATGACTTTTGGATCAGAGAGTCGACTAGAAGCAGATACATGAATTTAGTCTCTACAGGGACCTCCGGGTGGCTATCACCTCGTTACATGTGGACATTCCTCCTGTGCCCACTTGTCCTGCTGGTGCATAAGAGCCACACAGGAGAAGAATCCTCTGTAGAAGTTCTCCACTACTCGTGGTGGGGGAATTCAGATTTTACCCTCCTGAAGAAAGTGAAAGAGAGAGGTGTTTACATCTTGCTAAACTAGAATGAGATGGTCTTTTGCATTTAACTTTTCAAATCACTTCAAGGCAAGGTGAACTGGGTCTGTCCTTTTGTTGAAGGTCTTGCCCTGCACAGTGGGACAATTCAAGCACAGGGAGTATTTCCTGTGTATGCACACAGGGTAGTGATGCAGCCATTTAGTTTCCCCTAATCCTGTATTTGTGAAAACATTGAGAAGGATTAAATGTCACTATCTTGCTGGGTAAATCACCTTTACATTCTGGTTGAGCAAATTCAAATGTAAACAAGATTACAGAAGAATTTAAAAATAGGTAGGGGAGCAAGAAAGCTTAAGAACTGACAAGTCCTCTGTCGATTCATTCAGAGAAGCCCTCTCCTGCCACCCCACATGGAGGGAAATATTACTTCCTAACCCCCACATTTGTCAGCTCTCAGCTGGCTCTTAGTGAGTATTCTACAAGAATCTATTATGTAGGGCCTTAGATATGCATAAATACTAAAATGTGATCCAGAACCTTAAGGGTCTCAGAGCCTATGGGGGCAGCAGACTAGGAAACAGGTAAATTATAGTCTAAAACAGCAGGGCCATATTCATTGTGCTGAGGGTGAGAGAGGAAGTGGTGAGTAAACTATATTTTACATTTTGTAGGTGAAAAGGAAACTGTTCACAAGAATAGAACTTTCTACCAGGACTTTCAATAACTCAGATTAGGACTTGGAAAATAATAAAATAGATCAAATTTGTCTGTGGTTTATTTCTCTTCTTTTTCTTATTTGACCCTCTATATACTGCCTTTGCCCACTACTGACTGATCCAGAGACCCAATTCTCTCTGTCATGGTTATGGTCTGAATGTTTGTGCCTCCACCCCAATTATTTATGCACAGAAACCTAATCCTTTTTTTTTTTTCTTTGAGAGGTTTTGGCTACAGGGTGCATGCGCTCACCGGAGAGACAGAGAGATAGAACACGAGAAATCACCCCCCCAGGGGGGCTGGCCACACCACAGTCCCTTCTCCTCCAATCTCTTCTCAGGATCTTAGGCATGCATGCACACGTGCCCGGCTTGAGTTTAAGCCACTGGGTCTGGGACTCGAACTGCGGTCGACTACATGGGAGTCCAGCAACATAGCCATTATGTCAACTGCTGGTCCCAAAACCTAGTCCTTAATGTGAGGGTATTAGGAGGTAGGGCCTTTGGTAGGTGATTAAGTCAAAGAGGTAGAGCTAAATCTTATGAAGGGGATTAGAACCCTTATAAATATACTCCAGAGAGACCCCTTGCACTTCATCCATGTGAGTACACAGTGAGAAGGTTCCTATCTATGAACTAAACAGAAGGCCAGTTCACCAGAGACCAACTTTGCCATGTTTTTGGACTTTCCGGCCTTCAGAATGGTGAGAAACTATTATCTAGTGCTCATAGACCACTGAGTCTACAGCATTTTATTATAGCAGCTCAAGTGGACTGAAACAGTCACATGCCAATCTGGGTCTTGGGATTTCTTCCCAGAAAAAGTGTGCTATGACTGCCTTCCCTGGACTGCGCCTTGGGTCTGTCGCCATCATCTATATTTTACATTGTTTTCTAAGTGATCTTTGGGCAGATCACTTCGAAAAAATTACCTGCCCAGATCTTTCTTTCCTCTGACAGTCAGCTGAGTTTTTGAGTCTGTTTGATATCAACTTACTTACACATGTTCCTGAGCTAAGGAGGCATGGGAATGGCAGATCTTCCCTTCTCCCCACTTCCTGAACGTGCAACATATAGCTCTTTGTACAGTTGTATTGGTGCACACCTGCTGAGTACAGATAGATATCTTTATGTTAAATAAATGCTGTTACAACTTCACTCAATAAGGGCCACCCAGTTTGCTATTTTGGCTCCAAGAGTGGGACTCTTAAGGGAAGGTAATGTCATCAGAGTTTGCTCTAGGAAGCACTGAAGCACTGTGCAGCCTCTTCTCTGTCCCTTTCTTCTCTTCTCTTGTATTTTCCCCTCCATGCAGGTGATCCCTTGGAGCTACATCCCCATAGGGTAAATGGTGTTTTCAGGTCATAGGTCAACCATGTTGCCTATTTGTGAAACTATTGCTCTAGTGCAACGATGCTTGACATTGGCTTCTGGGTACTTTGTTCAGGATCTCTTTATTTTGATTTGAGACCACTTTTTATTCTACTTAAATGGAGAACTCAGAAGGTAAAATTAAGGACTTGTGGAGTTGTTTTCATACAAATGTGAATCTCTGACTTATACAGGCATTGCAAGGAACTTGTATAAACAGAATCTATGAATATCTATGCAAAACGCAAAAAAAAATGAGTATTTGCTAACAGAACATTTTAAAAATGTTAACTTCTGAAGCAATTTGGCGACAAAGAAAATGTTTTCAGGTCCAGACAGGTATCTCATCAGTAGTAAACTGAACGGCATTGCTAGAAGCCATTTGGCTGACCATAGGTTCAGATCCCAGATCAATCTGAAAACACACTGGGTAGATGTGTGTGTGTGTGTGTGTGTGTGTGTGTGTGTGTGTGTGCCCAGGATCCCGAGGATCCTGGAGGTCTGATGAAAGTGGGTCACGGGTTTGCTGTCATGGTTAAGTCAGTTAGATCCCACATGGCCAACTGTGCAGTTCAAGTACCAGACCTGGAGGCTTGAGAAAAACAATGGGCATGCCCAAACATCTCAAAAGAAGAGAAAGATGGAAGAGAAGAGATTGCAGTGTGACCACTTCCTTTCGGAGAGGTGGGGCACGGACTTTCCCTTCTCTTTCTTGGCCTATATCTCCTTGACAAGCACATAGGCCCTCTAGCAAACTGAAACAAAAAAATCGATAAATAAAAATTTTTAAAAAAGAAAGAAAAGGCAAAGAAAACTATGAATAAAGTGGATTGGAGTGTGACATGACCCTGCTGAGGGCGTGTCTATCTCACTTACCCTCTCTCATGTGTGTGCACATGGTCTCTACCATGCATGAAATAAATGCAGTCAAAAAATGTTTTCAAATAGAAAATAAGATTGCAAAAAATCTTTTTTTTTTCCCTTTTAAATGTAAGCCCAGCAAATGGCTCGTCATTGCAGTCTGGGTAAGACAAGTCAAGTCTGAATCCATTGCGTATCTCTACTGATTTCCTCTGAAATAACTGAGGATGCGACCAAAATCAGCTTTCGTAACCCATACAACTTTTTCTGCCATAGAGCTTACTAGGAAGCTTCTAAATGGACTTGTTTATTTCTGACAGCACTGGATTTTGCTTCCTCTACAATTATTTATAAATAAGCAGGAAATCAGCTCCAGAAGGCAGGTGATAGGAAAGACTTTCCAGGCAGTGAGAGTTTGCTAACATGCACATTTTGGAGATGCTGTTGCTTTATTTTATTTCATTCCTCAGTTTCCTACACCACCACTAGAGTTGTTCAGAATAAATCAGCCTAACTGCTGTGGAAAGCTTTCTGTACGTTTCTATCACGTACCTTACCTAGGACATCCATGCAACCAGGGGATGTAATGAACGGGTGAAGCGATGTCTTACTAGGCTCATGATGGCGTGCTTTTGTCTCCACCAAAATCTTTTTTTTTTTTTGGAGAGTTTTTTTTTTTGCTATAGGGCATGTGCGCTCGCCAGACAAAGAGATAAAGAGAGATAAAAAGCGAGAAATCACCCCCCAGAGGGGATGGCCACGCCACAATCTCTTCTCCTCCATTCTCCTCTCGGGATCTTGGGCACGCACACACACGCGCCCGGCGTGAGTTTAAGCCACCGGGTCCGGGACTCAAACCGTGGTCGACTACGTGGGAGTCCAGTGACATAGCCATTACGCTAACTGCTGGTCCCACCACCAAAATCTTAAATAGGTCTTCTAGGCTCAGTGAAAAAAGATGAAAAATATCTTTCCTGTTTGATTGGAAGAAACTGGGATTTCTTTCTATTGTCTTGGTGTAGACTTTTAATTTGTAATGTTAGTTGCCTCCAGCAAATCATGTCTATAGGATGTTTTCCAAATGAAACTCTCCTAGAGGGGTTCTAAAATGTCTTTATCCAAATAGCACATAAAAACTGTGTTACTGGAGAAAATTCAGACAGACATAACAGCAATAAAAATTCTCCACACGTTTTAAGTAAAAAGCCCTCTGGGAGAAAAAAAAATCAGAAATTAAAGAAAAACTTCTCAACTAAATACTTTCTGACTAACTAAAAATATGTACACCAGCGAAAAGGCAGACTGTTAATAATGCCCGATTATCAGAGACCATCAGCAAAGCCGATCCATACGTCCATGTTCCAAAAGTTTTTCATACCTTTCCCATTAGCACATTGAAATGATTCCTTTAATCAAATAGAAATCTGAACCATAACGTCCATTATTTTATGATAAGAAAAAGTCACAAACCACCATATATCTCAGCATTCCTTTTTCCAGATCTACCCATGTTATTTGTAATTTGGAGACACTACTTGTTTGTAATGAATGTGCACGAGACGGATTAGGGTCCCCAGGAGCAGGCATAGACCTTGTTAACTACGAATAACATTCTGGAGCTTGACTATTTTTAGGGTTAATCATTTCTCTTACTCTGTCGAGCTGCTATATCTGTGCCGAAATTGTTTCTTGTCTATAATTTGGACATTTCCGATAACTGGCTGCCACGATATGAGCCCTTGCCTGTATAATTAACTATTTTAAGAATCGTTCATTCCACTATATGTTTAGGTCCACCCAAGGAGTACAAACTTTCTCTAAGATAACACGATTAGAATAATTGCCACTCCAGGCAATGATGAGTTATACGGATTCATTTCACCAAAATTTACAGTTTAGGTAGAATAAAAAGTGGGCTCAAGTCAAAATAAAGAGAGCCTGAACAAAGTACCCAGGAGCCAATTCCAAAATTAAAGTGGAATACAACTGGGTTCTTCAAGGAGAATATAGAATCATTTAAATCATTAAAATAAACCCAAATATTGGCAGAGACACTGAAAAGATTTGTCTTGACTGATCTGTGCCCTGCATGTGTTGATGAACTGCTCCTTTTTTCAAGGACATAAAGCAAGAGGTGGCTTCAGCAGAAACCTCACACTGGAATCTGCACCCAGCTTCTGGAGGCTCCAGTCATGGGCACACCCGTGTCCGATGTGTACAGACCAAGCAACACGCATCTGGGCACAAAGTTGGGGCACGCCAGCATCACGGAACACTGCACCCCTGCTGCTGGTCCTGATTGCTCTTTCTTATGGTAACAGAACACACACTTTCTCTGCACTGTTCCATCTCAATTGCAATTTATTTATCTGCCATTTCCATGAGTTTGTAATCTCTATAAAGACAGAGAATTTGTCTGTTTCATTCCCAGGAAGTCAGAGCCCCCAGAGTAATGCACGGCACAACATTGATACTCAACATATATTCTGTTACGTTCGAGAGTTAATGAATGAGTATCTTGCTCTGCATTCTTTCAAACATTCTACACACTCTGCTTATTATCTCACTTGCAGTTTTTCCTTTGCTTCTGATAAATATGTCTTCTGTTCTTCTTTCAGCCTATTTGCTACCTTGCCTTCACATAGACACATAGGCATAACCATTTTTTTCATTTCTTAAGTTCATGAATTTAATGTCAAGTTTTATAGTACAATAAAAATACCTGCAAGAAGTCATTTGGACAAAGTAGTTTCAACTACCAAAAAAAAAAAAAAAAATGCCTCCCCAGGTCTTCGGGGTACGAAAAACCAACATCTCACCTTTTTCCTCTCCACTAACGGATAAGCCTCAAGTAATTTAATATAGCTTCAGACTCTGAAGTCCAAAGGCCCATTAGTAAATGTTTACTAAGAGCAGCTCTCTGTGTTCCTTAGGGAAAGCTAAGTGAAAACTTAATCTTTTTACTATAACGACCAACTTTATTCCTATCACTGCTTCAAATACTGAAATTACTCTTTGAATTCAGCAAAAATAATAACAAAGTTAACAGTTTATTTCTTATTGCATATATTATTTGTACACAACTCAATATAGATTAGGCTCATCTATACTCTGGCATCTGATACTTACTTGTGTTCCAAACACATGTTTATGAAACTCAACATGTGTTTTCTCATGGAAACAGGATTGTTAAAGGTGATTTGTTCTCTAGGTTAGATAGCTGCCACTTAACATCAGTCTGAACTGCCCAGTTCAGTACAATGCTGGCTGGGCTCTGGAACAGGGCTCGCCCATGGACTTGGCCCTGGGCTGGGTTCTGCACGCTTGTTTCCTGCCACTCACACATCCTTGGAGGGGACTATTCTTATCCCCATATTACAGGTGGGCTGCTTCATTATACAGACATCTAATTACAGAAAGTCGAAGAGACAAAACACTCAAACAGTAAAGCTCAAATTTGGCCCAGGTCTGCTGGAGTTCAAAGCCCAATATCTTCCTATTGAGCATCTGTGTCTCCACGAAACCTTTAAGAAGTACCCAACCCATTCAGATGATGAAATCTCCCAGTATTGAAATCAACAATAGAAAGCAGTAATGGTTCGCTTCGTACAGAGTAAGTCAAGCTGCTCTTGGTCACACTGAAAGAGTTTGAGAAAAAGCAACTTTCATAAATTGTCGTAACCAGAGGCTGGATTTCTATTAAGAGATCAGATCAATTAGTCATGATCATCATTTTGAAAGAAAGCAAAGTGAAAGGTAAATAGAAGAGAGAAAACTAAGAATTAAGAAAAAGAGATAGGAAAGGAGCAGAGTTTATGTGAACAGCAGCAAAGAAGTATTTCCGACGTTGTCCTATTGATTAATCACTTCCAAGGTATGTCTGAAACATCATACATTAATCATGGCTAGCACAAACATATATTGTCGCGGAAGCCGCTCATGTTATCAGATGCTAATCTCATCATCAGGAAGATGATGCTACACAATATTTAGAATATTTACAGGGTAAGAATATTATTAGCATGAAAAGGAATAGATTTGTGATAGGTGATGTTATAAACCATTAGGAAGATGAATGGGCTAAGTGATAACTTCCAAAATGGGGTCTACCTTTACAGGAAAATTTTACGAATAAGGAATTGGAAGTGGCAGTAGGTACAGCATCAGCCCAGTAACTTTACTGTTGATAGAGAGAGGATAAATCATGCCTTTGCTAATATAAAAACCCGACTGAAATAAAATGAAAATCAAAGAGTGATATAACAAAGCCTATCACTTTGGAAATTATAAGGAAATGATGATTATTATGACTATCGCTATTAGCTCTCTTTTATTGCATTCCTACTATGGACCAAGCACATTACAGAGGTCTTATTTAATCTCAGCATTAATATTCCAGGGTCTTACCTTAATTTACACGTGAAGAAACAGGCTCAGAGAAGTTATATCATGTTCTAGCTCAGAGAGCGACTAGTGGTAGAGGTAGGAGTCAATGTTTTTCAAACATCACCCTATTACTGCGTTATCATCAGTGGAAAGATGTGATCTTTTTGTTCCATGACAAGAGAACAAGAAAAAAACATGGAAACACCCTATAACAAAAGTTTTCCAAATACAACAAGGATGCACAACAGATAAAAATTAGGCTACGTTATTTGAATACTGCTTAGAAACTTCTTTGGCATGGTTATATTCTGTTTTAGTAAGTGTAAACATGTATTTTTTCCTTCATTGATTTGAACTATGTTTCTGAATACCTAGCAATTTAAAAACAGGCATAAGCACAGAAAATGTGCAACGAAATAATGAGCAAATCCTATTACTCATAACGTCTAGGGAAACAAAAATGACATTCTTGTCAGCCAGCCCCTAGGTCCCACGGGTAGTAATGGAGCAGTACGATTTACAAGAAGCCTCGATGGTCTCCACTGGGAGCTCCTGGAGAGGCTGTCAGGTGGAAGTGGCACTTGAACTGGGGCTTACAGGATGTGTGGGCAGAGACAAAGGGGTGCATTTCACTCTGAAGGACTACACAGGAGCTGCAAGGAGAAAGCTGCTGAGTGCCCGGGCTGAGCTGTCTGATTTCACAGTGTTGAGAATGAGGTAGAAGAGTATTGGGACTGAATGCTGGGAAGATAGCTGGCCTTCTGGAAAGCGAAGGAGAGGAGTTTCAGGTTGATGAACTGGCGTTTTTTGTTTTGTTTTGTTTTGTTTTTGTAGCCAAGAGAGAATCATAGGCCATTTAGTCACATGTTTATTTAACAATAAGAAGTATTTATAGCTTAGCATACTATACTACATGATAACTATTCTAAGCACTTGGCAAATAGTAATTCATATAACTTTTATTAGCCCCTTATGAGTTAGATGTAACTACTAGCAGAGTTTTACTCATGAGGAAACTGAGGCACAGTGAGGTTAAGTAACTTGCCCAGATCACAGAGGTAGTAGAGTGGAGATAGGACTTGACCCCAGGCATCTGGCTTGAGACTCTGTTCTCCCAGCCATTGCACTGTGCTGCCTTATCAGGGAGGTCAGTGTTACAGGACATTGAATGTCCCGATTATGTAAAGTTGTATTGGAGGCAGAGGAAACTGGAGTCAGTCACTTAAAACATCTCACAGGGTCACAAAAATCCAAATGTGATGCTAACTGACTGCACAGGTTAGGTATCTTTATCAGCATCGAGGATTATACACTTTTGCATTACAAAGAGTGTTTTTGTTCTGTTTCATGAGTTTGCTTTGCATTGTTTTTCATTGATAGAGAGTGTGCATGTGAGAGATAAAGAGAAAGCATCCTTACTGGGGCATGCTCACACAGCAATCCCTTCTCCTCCATCTCTCCACCCTGTCAGGATTTTACCAACACACGCATAAAGACCTGGCACTTTTCCAAGCCACAGGGGCCAGGACTTGAACTGTGGTCTGCCATACATGATCCCCTTCCCAGTGCTTAGCCATCACTCATGGGGCAGCTTTGCTTTGCATTTTTGCCTTGAGTAAACAGTTTCTGATCTCTTTTCCTATGTGTTTGTCTGGTAGTTTCTGCACACTCTTGTACATTTAATTTTTCTAAGTGATTTTATTTTTGATATGATTTTTACATATGCACACACATTGACTTTATTTATTTTTCAATAGAATTTGGAAACTTTTCTTTGGGCTGACAACTTCATTTCATCTATACTTGTTAGTATGAAGGATATTTATCATCATTTTTAGGAGTGGTTTCTTAATCCTTTTTCTTAAAAAGCCCTGCTAGTTGGTTTTTGCTCTTTCAGTGTATCTGTGTGTATGTATTCATGTGTTTTCTTTCTTCCAAACTGACAGAGACTTCGAGAAAAGAAATCAGGGGATCTTGGTGACCTTGTAGATGTGGGTAACAGAAGAGAAGGAAGAACTGCAGGGGGAAGCCATGTTTTGAGTTTGGATGGCAGTGACGATGGCACTGAAAGGAGAGAAACCAGAGGTCAAAATACTTTAGGAAAAGAACATTTACTTTCTTAGATGGTTGTGGGTAAATTCTTGGGGCATCATTTTTGTGGAAAGGACTAGCAGATAACTGGATGAGACAGGAATGATGGAAAATAATTCACAGGAGAGGCCAGGGCAGGTTTGTGCGTGGACAGAGTGACACTGGGCAGGGCCCACCTAGCTGGTGGGAAGGTGAGTGCTGCACTCAGACACCGTGAATGTGAAGCCCATTTTCTTCACTTATAATGGTGTCTCTGAAGCTCGGTGGTCTCCTAGAAAAATACAGTAAGAATGTTTACCTTTGATAGTTATTGGAAGAGTTAAGTGAAATCATGATATAAAGTATGTATTTACATATAGAACCAGCATATAATAAGACCACAGTATAATTTAGCTATACACTCATACACGCGCGCGCGCGCACACACACACACACACACACACACACAGGAGGGGTCACCTAAAAGTTCATGGCAAATATAAATTAGGAAAAAATAATTCACGATTTCCAGAACTTTTTTTTTGCCTCCAAATAAGTTGTACTTTAATTAAATTTTTCGACATCTTTTTTGAAATCCCTTTGTGAATACGGTAGTATATGATATACATGGTATATCTGTATCTGTACTGTAATTATTGTAAGCTTTCTCCCTGAAAGTGACAGATGGTGATAGAATTAAAAAAATAAAAGAAGTTAAATAATTTTAAGGAACAGAAAATTTAAAACAAGTAGGGGATGAATAAAGGAAAAGAAGATAAAGAAGTAAGAGTGGTCATCATTCAAATGCAAGCAAAGTAGAATTAGGGCAGCAGCAGTGGAAGAAGCAGCAGCTGGTGACCCTCTGAAATGGTCCTCTGTAATGAGTGATGCTGAGGACAAGTCGTTTGCCAGAGAAGGGTACAGACTGGCAGAGGTTAGGGTTATGTTTGTCACTGAACCTTTCTGTTTGTTTGTTTGTCTTTAAGTTTATTCATTGATTTCTTCCATCAGAGAGACAGAGTTAGAGACAGAATAAGAGAAAGAGTCACCCTCAACGGGGTCTTCCCACTGCGACTCACTCCCTGCCACTTGGTCCAGATCACAGCCATGTGCATGCCCAGCGTGCTCGGGGAAGTATCAGGACAACAGTTCAGGACCTTCCCGGGACTCGATGCTGCCTGGTCCCTGAACCTGTTTTAATGATCTTTCAAATGGGAAATCTGAGAGTGATGGAACAAGAGCTAGAATGACCATCAGCTGGAGTGGAGATTGCGGCTCTCACTGGGAGTCAGCAGAGACTGAAGATTTGACAGAAAAACAATCCCTTACCAGCCTGGTGGCCACCACACCCACTTGAGCTGGCCTATTCTCAGTGCTTTATACTTTCTTTTTTTTCTTTTTTCTTTTTTTTTTAAATTTGCCAGATGATGTGTGAACTCATCAGAGAGACGGACAGAAAGCACCCCCCATGGGAAGCAGACACATCACAATCCCTTCTCTTCCATTTCTACCTCCTTTCAGGATTTTGGGCATGCATGCACATAATCCTGGCATATTTCTCAAGCCACTGGATCTAGGACTCAAACTGCACCGTTGACCGTGTGGGATCCAATCTCTTACAACCACTGTACCACCATCTGGCTTGCTCAATACTTGTCCACTGAAGGAATGACTCGATGAGTTACTGGAAGAGGAATGGATAGAGAAGGTCAGAGCAGGAGTTTCTGAAGAACAAAAATAATTATTTCATTTAAAACTCACATCATTTATTTTCAAGTTGAGAGACTTTCATTTGTCAATAGAAAAACTGTTTTTAAAAACAAAATAGCATTGTAAAAAAAATCAGAATATTATATAAAATTTAAATGGTGTATGTGCATGTGAGAGAGAAAAACCCCTATCATTCCCATCATATTCATATAATTAAAGTAATTTCTGTATATTCCCTTCCAGTCCTTTATTTATATGCAGTCATATTTTTACATAATTGCAACCACAATATACAGACAATTTGCATCCTGTTTTATAATTTACTCCAAGGGAAGTTGAGCTACAGTTATTTGAAAAAAAGCTGAAAAATATCAAGTATAAATATTCAATTATGGATAAAGAAAAATTTCGTCATCAATCCTCACCTAGAGAAAGGGAAAGGAGAAATAGTTTAAAGTGCTCTAACGGCACTTCCCAGTTCTTATTGGGGAGAAACGGCTTTCAAACTTACAGAACTGAATAAAATATTATAGCTGGAGGCACTGGTAGCTTTTGTAATATTTTGCAAAGCATTGTTTTATGCTCAATCGTGATGCTTCCTGTTAAATTGCTTCTAATGCCTTACTGTAAATGTCTGCTTTGTAATAGAGCATTATTATGATTATGATTAATTCATATTTATAAGATAAAAACATGTAAAAATTATTTATCAGCACTTAAAAAACCCCATTTGATCCTTGCCTGAGGGACACAATACAAACTAGATGACTACAATGCAGGAAAATGACAGTGACATAATATGGTTTTAGCCGTGGTGTGGATCTCGGGCTGGAATGACTCTACACTGCAAAGGAAGCCCTGTTGATGTGATGTCTGAAATTGGGGAAGTTTCTACTCTGAATAAATTTTGCCTATGATTCATGAGTCTTGTGAAGTTTATAACTTTTTTTTTTTTCCTGAGGCATCCCTTCACAAGTTCTATAATTTCCATAATACCCCTAAATTTTAAAAGCTCTGGATCTGCAGCTAGAGGCAGCTGCAGAAGATGAAAAAAGAGACAGACCGACTCTCTCCTCCCCAGTCAGTATTTTCTATTAGCATGTCTGCAAAAATAGGCCCTCTGAAAATGCACTGGGAGAGGTGATCTAAATAAAGAAGAAGGGGGAAATCATTAGGTGATTGAGCTTTAGTTTATTTTTGAGTTAAAAAAGCAATCTTTAAAACTTTTATAAAATGATATTGAAGTAGTTTTTAAATAGTTTATGGGTAGATATAGCATTGGCTTTTGGAAGTGCAAATGTGAAGGCAGAAAGTCATGTGGCCAGAGCAAAATAATATGCTTGCTCTTTTTGGTCAAAAGCTGCATGGGTCCTTTTCCTAAATAAATAAGGATTTGATCCATGTCCACATTTCTGTCTAGTGAGCTAGAGAGCAACTGCACAACTTATTCAGCTACATAAATAACTGGCCAGAAGTGGAGAACTTCATGAAATTTTAGTAATTGATTTCTTGTCAGCCAAATTTCAGTCATTTCCCAAAGGCAGGTGACCCTAAACACATTTATATGTTTACCTGTTTTCTTTAATTCTTCAGAGGGATATTGCACATTGGGGATGGTACTGGCAAGATTTAATTTTTAAAAATGGCTAATGAGATATCTTTGAGAATTTTAGCAGCTTTACGTTAGAAATACTGCAATCTGAGTTAAAAAAATAGAATGTTAATTATATAAAAATAGTCAACAGCTAACATTCAAACATCTACTATGCCCTTGTCACAATTCAAGCCATTTTGTAAATATTATTCCATTTACTGATATGAAATTGTGAAATATATATTTGATCTTGGTCCCCTTTTCCCATCAAAAAGTTCCTAAAACCCATGGAATCTCTGTAGTGATGAAAGTGTCTTTGGCATGCTAATAAGATGACTGGTGATTGGTGTCCCAAGATAGCTTCAGAAACACCAAAGCAGGGTCAGAAATTGTGGACTTCATCTGTAAACTAACCTCTAGGGATGAAGGTGGGGCTACAGATGAAAGTGAACTCCAACAGCCAAGGATATAATCATTTATGCCTATGTGGAGAAGTCTCCTTAAAAACTGAAAAGAACTGAGTTTGAGGAGCTTCCACTTTCATGAATGTTCTGGAAAGTGGCATGAATGGAGAGAGCGGGGAAGCTCCTTGCCCCTTTGATGCACACTGTCCTATACACTGCTTCATCTGGCTGTTCACCTGCATCTTGTGTTATTTCCTTTTATAATGAATGGATGAATGTTAAGTATGATGTTTCCCTAAATTCTTTGAGCTACTCTAGCAAATTAATCAAACTTGAGAAAGGGCCATGGGAACCTCAATTTAGATCCTCAGCCTATAGAAACTGATGCTATCTCCAGGTAGAGAGTGTCAACCTAGAATTGAATTAGAGGCCACCTTACTGATATCTGTGAGAATCTACTGCTGGAGAACTGCTCAGAGTGTTGGAAAAATCCCCACACATGTGGTCACAGAAGTGTGGTATGTTATGAGAGATCAGTAGGATACACTGATTTCCCCCCCTATATCCTTACAGTATTCAAAAACACTCCTATGGGTTTGGTACTATTATTACCATTTCCATTTTGTAAATGAGAGACCAAGAGATCACACAGTTAGTGAAATATTTGAACCTAAGTAGTCAGAATGTCACTTAGAGAAAAACCCACAGACTTGGAGTCCAGATTCTGTTTATATACTTCTTGGGGCAGACTCCAGCAGAACAGCCAAGGCCAACAAGATATTTTAGCTTTCCTGTCATAGAGTTTAAAGGTCTAGTTCAGCTACAGTAGTTTGCTACTAGGCAAAACAATCAACACTCTGTGGAAGAATATAGCAGAATCCATAATCGGCACAATTTGATTTTCACAATTTTCTAGTTATAGTCCAAAAATTACTCAATGTACAAAGAAACAGGAAATACAGTCCATACTCAAGAGAAATAGTCATCAAAGAGACCAACTCTGGCATGAGACAGATGGAGAAATTTTAATTGAGCTATTGCAGTTTTGAAAGGCATACTTGTAACTGACAGGATAGAATGGAAAACATGAAAAGGGATCAAATGGAAATCTGAGCACTGCAGAACACAAACTCTGACATTTAAATATGTTACTTAATACCATTAATAAAAGGTTTAGGATGACAGAAAGGTCACTGAACCAGAAGATGGTTATTAGAAATGATCAGTCTGAAGAACAGAAAACAAACAGTGCCTTAAAACCTGGGAGACAACCCAGCATGTCTAATATAGGTATAACTGGATCCAAAGTACAAAGAGAGTGGAAATGCATAGAAAAATATTTAAATAAAGAATTGCCCCAAACTGCAAAAGTTTATTGTAAGACATAACTTTATAGGTTAAAGAAATTCAGCATTGCGCAAAGAGAAGTAAGGAGAAAGTATTGAAAGCAGTCCAAATAAAACACCACATTGCACAGGAAAATGAGCAAATGAATAATGACTAATTTCTCATCAAAAACAGTGGAGAATAGAACAGAGTGGAAAAAATGTCTTAAAAGTGCTGATGGAAATAAAAACTCACAGCATATTCTGGATGGGAAAATTCATCCTTTATGCTGTAATGATATACAGTGAATGAACGTAAAATAAATAATTTAAAAAGGAGTAAATGCAAAACGACATTTTATGTATGTACACACAAAATAAAAATAAAAAATAAATGAATTATTTGTCAGCAGACTAATTGTTGCTGTAAAAGAAATATTAAAGGATATTCTCCAGGCTGAAGGGCATACTAACAGATAGAATCAGATTTTTTTTTTTTTTGGAGAGGTTTTTTTGCTACAGGGCGTGTGCGCTTGCCAGATAGAGAGAGACAGAGAGACAGAAAGCGAGAAATCACCCCCCAGGGGGAATGGCCACGCCGCAATCCCTTCTCCTCCATTCTCCTCTCGGGATCTTGGGCACGCACGCACATGCGCCCGGTGTGAGTTTAAGCCGTCGGGTCCGGGACTCGAATCGCGGTCGACTACGTGAGAGTCCAGCGACATAACCATTACGCTAACTGCTGGTCCCAGAGTCAGATTTTTTAGGATGTAGAAATATTGACACATAAAAAGAGAATTTTCTCTAAAGTTCTTTTAAACTATGCATGATTATTGAAAGCAAAAATTTAACACTGAATTATAACATATATATGAGGATTATAACATACATATATGAGCTATGGCAATATATCTGACAGAAATAGGCTAATTTATGGGAAAGTAAAAGAATCTATGAAGTTGTATGTTTTCTCCATTTTATATGAAATTGAATAATATTAACCTTAAGGACGCTATAAACATTTAAGACTATAAAGGGTATTTCTAGAACGATGTTCAAGAAAAATGATGCAAAGAAGTACAGTTAAAAAGCTAATGGGACCAGCAGATAGAGTAATAGTTATGTTGCTGGACTCCCATGTGGTCAACCGTAGTTCGATTCCCAGATCCAGTGGCTTGAAACTCACGCTGGGTGCGTGTGTGCATGTGTGCCCAAAATCCCAAGAGGAGATTGGAGGAGAAGGTATTGTGGCATGGCCATCTCCCTGGCAGATGATCTCTCATTTTCAGTTTCTCTGGTTTTCTCTGTCTTTCTGGTGAGCACACAAGTGCCCCATAGCAAAAAATCTCTTTTTTTAAATAAAAAAAAAAAAAAAAAAACTAATACATAAAATAAAATGTAAACAAAAAGTTTAGTTAATTGAAATAAGGCAGAAAAGAAGACAAAATAAAAAGCCTCTGGAGGAAAAGAAAGAGAAGCAAAATATTTAACAGACACAAAAGTGTAAAATCATGTGTTAAGGGAGATGTTCACGTAAATATCCTTGACTGAAATAATATGCATTGTATTCAATCTGAGAAGCTTTCTTTTATAATGTTGCAAAGAGAGACGATGATGAAATGTAAATAAAACAAAATTAAAAAAAAACAACCTTTTAAATATAATGTATTTATAATTTTAATCATTTTAGGTCCAGATTTATGAACAATGTAATGACTTCATTCTTTTTTTTTTTTTTTTTTTAAGAGAGGTTTTTTGCTATAGGGCGCGTGCGCTCGCCAGACAGACAGAGAGAAATATAGAGACAGAAAGCGAGAAATCACCCCCCAGGGGGGATGGTCACGCCGCAATCCCTGCTCCTCCATTCTCCTCTCGGGATCTTGGGCACGCACGCACACGCGCCCGGCGTGAGTTGTAAGCCACTGGGTCCGGGACACGAACCGCGGTCGACTACGTGGGAATCCAGCGACATAGCCATTACGCTAACTGCTGGTTCCTGTGACTTCATTCTTTAGCCTGAACAAAAATAGGAAAATTAACTTTATTATAATTTCCTTCTTCCTCTTTAAAAATTGGAGGAAAATGCAAAGTTTCAGAATGTCAATAAAATAAAATGACTTTCTATTTTCAACTTTCTCATCAGAAAAATAATTCTTTCAGTTTGCTAAGGATTGACATAGGTGAAATATGGTTAAATTCTAAGATATAAAACATACATATTTCGTCATTTAGTCAGCATTTTTGTTCCCAAAATTTATATGTTCCATTTAGGATGTTAAGCAAACAGAGGCCAGCAGATGGTGTAACAGTTATGTTGTTGAACTCCTACCTGGTTGACCACAGTTCAAATCCCAGACTCAGTGGCTTAAAACTCACACTGGGCATATGTGCATGTGTGACCAGAATCTCAGAAAAAAAATGGAGAAGGGATTGTGGTGTGACCATACCCACTGGAGAGGTGATTTCTCACTTTCTCTTTCTCTGTGAGTGTATGTACCCAATAGCAAAAATTTCTCAAAAAAAAAAAGAAGAAAGAAAAGCTAAAAATCGCAAATAAAATCACTCTTATTTTCACAAATGGAGGTGATATTTTAGTGCATTTATATATATGTATGCATATATATTTTAGTTCACTTGTACAGCATCTTTTCCTTTTTTTTCTTTTAAGAGAAAAGCAGTAGAATATATATGAGAATTTTTTTTTTTTGAGAGGTTTTTGCTATAGGGTGCATGTGCTCACCAGAAAGACAGAGAGACAGAAAGTGAGAAATCACCCCCCAGGGGAGATGGCCACACAGCAATCCCTTCTCCTCCAAATTCCTCTCGGGATCTTGGGCACGCACGCACACACACCCGGTGTGAGTTGAAGCCACCGGGTCCAGGACTTGAACTACAGTCGACTACATGGGAGTCCAGCGACATAGCCCTTATGCCAACTGCTGGTCCGAATATATGGGAATTTGTATATCTGGTAACCTTTGAATTATGAAAGCGTATTGATTGGATTCTGGTTTTGTTTTGTGTTTTTTTTTGTTTGTTGATTGGTTGGCTTTTGCCTTAGGGTATGTGCACACAGCAGAGAGAGACAGAGAGGAAAAATGAGAAAGCACCCTCCTGGGGAGATGGCCACATGATTCTTTCTCCTCCCTTCTCCTCTTGGAATGTTGCACATGGGCTCACGTACACACCTGGAGTGATTTTCAAGCCCCCATATCCAGAATCAAACCACACTTGACCTTGTGGGAATCCAGTGCTGTAACCACCATACCATCTGCTGATCCCTCGTCTTTTGTTTAATATTTTTGCTCAAAGTCAAATGTGTCCATAAAATGACCCTCTTTTAATTTGCAGACATGCTTAACATTGTACAGTCATCTGCCCCATTATCAAGCTTCTTAGGCCATACTCAACTCATTCCTGGTTCTCATTGCATAATCCCCTACAAAAATATTAAAAGAATCTCGCAAAGATATTTATTAGATTTGGAATTTAAGACATACCATGATAAACAAACATCCTATCTTTAATGAAAGCAGTATCTTGCCTGCAATCACTGAACAAATAATTTTAAGTGCAACTTTTTCAGGAAGCGATGGAGAAAAGCAGCGTTAGAGTTTTGGGTGACTAAAGTACATTATGAGTTTCACGATCAGTTCAGGATTTCGATACTTGCTCCTTGGAATTTGACTAAGCGAAGGCTTTCTACCATGGGGGCAGACTCTAGGAGACCGCCAATGCCATTGACTTCATTTCCTTCTTTAGTTGCTCACCTCCAAGGGGAGAAAAATGATGGATTTGCACACCTTTCAAAAACGTTTATTCCTGGAAAAATAAGTGGCGTGTGTGAGCAACCTTTAACTGGGCAATTAAACACTAAGCCAAGCTATTTATATGTTAGCCCTGGGCTCTGTAGGGTTAATGCTCACTAGCCAGAAAAAGACATTTTGAGATTTTACACCACCATCTGCTATCAAAACCTTGGTTTGTGTGGCACTGAAACTTCCACTTCCTGTGGTACCTGTGCCCTCCGTGTAGAACGCAGCCTGACGTATCCTGCAGTGAGCTGGGGACTCCACACCAGAGTCACGGAGCACAGTGAGCCTAAGAGCTTTGCATGAAAGCCGATTGGTTTCTTGCTAGGAGGAAACTGGTTATGAGGAAGGAAGAGGCTCTTCCTACAGCGCACCGAGTGGCAGCATTGCGCAGGACCCCACATTTTGTATCACAGTCCTGGTATTCAGCAGGGAAATTCCCCGCAGGCAGGATACGTGGGAATTGACAAGAAGCTTCTTTCATAACTTACTTATTGGAAGAGAGTTGGGAAGTAGTATTTTTTCTTGTTTTTTTTTTTTTTTTCTCCTATTTCCTTACTGCCTATCAGTTTTACTATTATCAAACAACTCAGGCTAAACACTACGGCTTTAATAGCTTTTAAGTCTCTAAAACCTCATGATAAGCGATAAGTGATTTGTGAGCAGAAGAGAAAATAACGCAGACTTTTTAGGTATTTTGACTCTTTTTAGAGTAACATATGGAAAGACACTTTCTTTTGTTCTATTTCCCTCTCTTTCCCTTTTTGATGTTGTCCTACTTTTCTCCTCTTCAGGGATGGCATCAAGTTGTAGTTCAATGATATATATATGGCAATATCGTATATCATGCCAGTTTTGGCTCTCATGTTTCATTAATAAGGATAATGAGGAATTTGTGATTTTTTAAAAATAGAAATCTCCACATCATAGAACATACGTTATTAATATAATATAATCCTCACAAAGCATAACTTCACAAAGCACATAATAAAGCACAGGAGCGAGAGCTTGGCAGTGAGGTCCACCTGATGGCACTGTCTGGACTGTGCTGCTGTGCTGGAGGCCACAAGGCCAGCCATGGTTTGGGTCCGGGGATGGGACAGGAAACGTGCTGGGTGTGGATGTGGGCAGATGTCCAAGGTTCTGAACAGCTGAAGGACAGGGAAAAGAGAACTGTGCCCTGACAAGACCTTGTTGAGGACATGTCTCTATTTCTGTCTCTCTTTCATTCTGTCATACATGCACAAACATCCTCTATCATTAAAAAAGTAATAACAATTTCAAGGCTGGTCCCTTGACCTGGTTGTCAAGGAAGCTGTAGCCCGCACTGCCAACTGCAGTTCCAGTCCTGGCCCCGCAGCTTGATACGAGGCACATGTGCGTGCATGCCCCAGCTTTTGACAGAGTGGAGAAACGGAAGGGAAGGAATTGTGGCATGACTGTGTCCCATTTGGGGAGACGTTTTCTCTTTGCTTCTGTCTCTCTCTGGTGAGCACATACAAAGCTTGGAATCTAGAAGATATGTTACTCTGTAATTGTTCATGATCATATGTGTATATACATACATACGTAGGTACACACGTGCGTGCATACATAAACAGCGTTAAGCCAAATGTGACTGCGTCCTCACTGGTGCTCAAGACCACTCTAAATCAGAATCACCAAGGGAATGTTAAAACACTCACACTGTGCCCGCTTCCAAATGTCCCAATTCGGTTGCTCTGGTGGGGCTCAGGCCCCAGGTTTTAATGCTCCCGGGTGGTTTTCGTGTGCAATCAGGCTGTGCCATAGAGCATGGAGATATTCCTTTTATTTTTGTATGACCTTGATGTTTTCCTCTTCTTGTCCTTTCTTATCATACTTTTGTCCCCAACCCTTTTCATTCCTTCTTTTTTAAAATTAGTTTTTAATTTTTAATTTTCATTGGGCCTGATAGGGTGGTATGTGGGCAGCTGGGGAGAGGAAGGGGATAATTATGTCAGGCCTGTGCCGTCTCCACTTGTATCATACCCTTTGCAGCTCGATTTGCCTTGTCAGTTCAATGATCTTGCATTCAGAATGTTTAAATCGAGATCTTAGACGATTGTGAGTTTAACTTTTTTGATTACCACAGTGAAAGTGATAGTAAGTCAACAGGAGCTGTGAAGACAAAGTGCTGCATTTTCCTGACACAGGTGTGCCATGACGAGCAGCGTCCGGACGGGCTGTCTCCAGTTCATTTTCCACTGCGTGACTAAAACCGATGTCAACGGAGCCACGCAGGTAAGATAGTAGTTGGAGGAATGGTGAGTTGTCTGATTGAAGAGAGGTGCGAATACCTGAGCTCGTGCGGCTAAACACCGGTGTGAGCGGGATATTCCTTACATGGCTGAGAGGGGAACAGTTCTCAGTGTTACCGCACACACTCAACCGGCTAACCGCCTGCCTGTGGGAGAATATTTCCTTAAAAACCTATAGAAAACATGCCTTATTTCTGTCAAAAGACAGGGCCCTTTAGCTCTCTCACCCTTGAATATTAGCTGCGTATTATCTCAGAAATAACAGAAAGAATTCCACATATTAACAAGACTCAAAGCATAGTGGCAACTTTTTTACTTCTCTGTTTTTTTTTTTTTTGATATCTGTAAATTATGTAGATGTTTGCTGATAAAGGAATATGCTTCAATTTTTTTTTTTTTAATTTTGCCAGAGGATATACACACTCACCAGAGTGAGACAGAGAGAGAGGCAAAAAAGTGAGGAAACCCCCACCTTGAGGCATGGTCACACCCCTGATCCCTTCTCCTCTCTTGTCCCTCCTTTCAGAATTTCGGTACACACACCTGAACACCTGGCGTGTTTCTCAAGCCGTAAGTTTGGCCATGTGGGATCCAGCTGCCTGACCACCATGCCACCAGAAGGCCCCTCTCAAATTTTTGAAACTTTTCCTATCGGAGCTCTGACTGGTCTCGTCCCCTCTCTTCTTGCTCAATCATGTGAATCTATTCTTCTGGCCAGAGCAGTTATAATTTGTACAAAATGTGTATGTGTGTGTGTAAAATGCTGACCGACAAGTAGAGAACTCTACTGGGGAAGAGCAAAATAACACTGTGGGGGACCAGCAGTTAGCGTAATGGCTATGTTGCTGGACTCCCATGTAGTCGACCACGGTTCGCGTCCCAGACCCGGTGGCTTAAACTCACTCTGGGCACGTGTGCGTGCATTCCCAAGATGCCGTGAGGAGAATGGAGGAGAAGGGATTGCGACGTGGCCATCCCCCTTGGGGGGTGATTTCTCGCTTTCTGTCTCTCTGTCTCTTTCTGTCTTTCTGGCGAGCGCATGCGCCCTATAGCAAAAACCTCTCCAAAAAAATAATAATAATAACACTGTGGCTCCCAGGATTTGGCAGTGAGAGCAGTCCCTTTCCCAGGACCTCCAGGCTAACATCTGCTTGCGAGGTTGGCAAAGAAATGCTGACTGCCTCGTGACTGCGAAGTCCTCACCCAGCCTGTCCACTATACTCTAGGAGATGTCACCCAGAAATGACACCAAGAAAGTCTTCTTTCATGTAAACAAGCAAATCTTGTATAAATACATTTTAATTCCATATCCAAGCCAGCCTGAGCAGAAAAGCAAATGACCTAATATATTCCTAGGAGGAAAGCAGTGAAATACAATACGAGGGAACTTCAAAACTTGCATGGAAAAATGGAACTTGAAGTCCAAGTTTATTTTGGTGCAAAAAAATAAATAAAATTTTAAAAAAATTGAAGCCCATGCCTGTTTTCTTCCTAAGACACCTTCTCAGTGAACCTTCGAAGCCCCTCCTATACACATAGGGTGTATGTTTGTAACCCCTGTGCTCAAACATGGGATCAGCACACTGTAATGTTCGAAGTTCAATATTCTAATAAGTTCTCAAGTCGTTCAAACGTAGTGTCATTAAACCGAAAGAGAGAATCATTTCCACTGGAAAAACAGTGTTGGATATTTTCCATCTGCCTTTCTGAAGCTGCTCTCTGTCCTCTCCAGCTGCTCCATGCCCCGAGGCTGCTCTCTGGGGACTGCAGAGGACAGGCTCCCTCACCTCTGGAGTGCAGTTGACTTTAGGCCCTGTGGAGCACTGGCAGGAGATCGGGGTGGGAGGAGAGAGCAGTCAGGGCATTTCTTCCTTTCCCTCCCTGCCGGTGGTGGCCTGGCTGACCTCCCTTAGCAGGTACAGCTGTCAGGAGTTCTCTCTTACCGCCGTGGCCCTGCACTGCACAGTCACATCCTTTTACCTTGCCTCTCTGGTCTAGGGCGTCCCTGGCCACCGTGGTGTTAATGAACCCTGCAGCAATTTTTTCACTCCTTCACTAAAAACTCCTTCCAACAACCTTTTTGTGTGGACTTAGATAGGTGGCTAATGACATTTTAAAAAATGCATAATACATTGCTAATCATTTGTTGAGCATTTTTAATTAAAAAAAATAAAGTTTAACTAGGGAGAAATGTTCACCTGTGGAAATATTCACTTTGTAAGCTAAATAATGTGGTTGAATATATAAAAGAAAATGAAATAAAAAATGTAAAATAAAATAAAATAAAAAGGAAACAACAACAACAACAAAAAGAAAGTTTATTCATTTAGTTATCCCACGAGAGAGAGAGCAGGGAAGAGAAAGAGAAAGACAGGAACCCTAGGTCATCATGCGACACCCACACTGAGCCTCAGTGGCCTGGCTCATGGGCACATGCATAGGAGCAGCTCGGGAGGTTCAAGGATGCAAACGGAGGACCTTTCCCAAGTGAGTCCAGTGTGTTATCACTGTGCTACTGCCTGACCCTCGAGGCTCTGTCTATAGCTGGAATTGAGGTTATACAAAAAAGTGTGTGCGTGTATAACTGGACAACTAAAGTGTCCAGGTTCGATGAGGAGCATGATGCTTGTTCTCCACATAATAGCTGGGCTTGCAGGTGCTTAACAGAGGCTGTTTTTGCTTGAGCTTTTACTGTTGGATGCTGGAAGCTGGCCCGGCAGGAACGGAAGTATTTACTTGGTGCTGTCACAAAGGGTATGTTTTACTCGAGACTCAACTGATAGAAAGATGGTAGAAATCTACATACATAATCCATCTCCCTATGTATTAAATACTGGAGCAATATTAATACTTAATTATTGATTTTTGCATGTTAAGTTTAAAGAATAATATCTGTCTTCATTAAAAGTGACTCAGTTTTCATTGTAGAGAAGAAGTTTTTGTTGTTGTTGTCCTAGGCCGTGTGCTTTTGCTGGAGAGAGACAGAGAGAGAGAGTGAGAGGGCAAGTGAAAAATCACCCCCTCCCCGGAGAGGATGGACATACCACAACCCCCTCACCTCCATTCCCCTCCTGAGATTTTGGGCGTACACACACATATCCTGGCATGAGTTTCAAGCCGTCAGGTCTGGGGGGCCATGTGGGAGTCCAGTGCCTCAACCACTGTGCCACCTGCTGGACTCAAGAAGTGGTTTCTTTTTTTTTTTTTTGGAGAGGTTTTTTCGCTATAGGGCGCGTGCGCTCGCCAGACAGACAGAGAGAGACATAGAGACAGAAAGCGAGAAATCACCCCCCAGGGGGGATGGTCACGCCGCAATCCCTTCTCCTCCATTCTCCTCTCGGGATCTTGGGCACGCACGCACACGCGCCCGGCGTGAGTTGTAAGCCACCGGGTCTGAGACGCGAACTGCGGTCGACTACGTGGGAGTCCAGCGACATAGCCATTACGCTAACTGCTGGTTCCCAAGAAGTGGTTTCTTTAAGTTCCCATTTCACTCTGTCACAGGTGCCTTCCTGGCAGCCTCGGATCTATTTAGGCTCAGAGAGAGATTCTCTCACATACCCCTTCCTGTATCCTTTTCTCTCTCTCCTGTCTTTTTTTTTTATTTTAAGAGATATTTTTGCTGTAGGACACATGTGCTCACTGGAGAGACAGAGAGAGACAGAAAGTGAGAAATCAGCCCCCAAAGGGGATGGCTATGCTACAATCCCTTCTCTTTCATTCTCCTCCAGGGATTTTGGGCATGCACACACATGCATCTGGTGTGATTTTTAAGCCACCAGCTCCTGGGACTCAAACCGGGGTCAACTACATGGGTGTCCAGAGACATAACCATTACGCCATTTGCTGGTCCCCTTTTCTTTTTTTTAATGAAATGAATTTTCATTAATTTATTCAAAAATGTTTAGCTATAGGGCATATGTGCTTCCCAAAGACAGACAGAGACAGAGAGAGGGCAAGTGAGAAAGTCCCCCTCTGTGGGGGGCTCTTCTTTCTTTTTCGGCATTGTTTGTGTTTGTAATTTGACTGTTTCCCTGGCTGGCTGGTGTCTGGACAGAAAACATTTCCTTCAAGGCTGGCATCCAGCTCCATATTCATTTCATGTAATTGGGAGAAAACATTTATATATATATGTATATATAAGTATATGTGTGTATATATATTTAAATCTGTATTAGTTAGGACTCTCGGAGCTGCAGTTACAGAGCTGAACTCACATTAACTTAAGCATCTAGAGGCTGACTAGTGCCTATAGATGAAAAGTCTAAGGCTTGACTTCAGGCAGAGTGGAAATCTTTAAGTCTGAGGTTCAGGTGGTATCATCCTGGCCTCTCTATTTTCCTTCTTTTGAGTTTCGTACATAGCTTTTACTCCTGCCTGCAGATGAGCAGCAAAACCATCTCCAGCCTACACTTTCCTGGGACTTGTGACTCCAGAGAATGAAACCATCTTGTCTGATTCTGCAGTAGAAGTACTCTAAAAAGAGGACTAGAGGGGGGCTGAGTAACAGAACACAGTGCTCTGAGAGGCTGACCCACATGGAAGGTTCTGGGTTCTCATCCAGAGACCACCCTGAGTGTGCCAGGCATGGCCGAAGGTGCAGGTAAACCACGGCGTCCAGACCCTGGTGGGGGCGCTGTCTCTCTTTCTCTCTATTGCTTTTGATCATCAAATAAATAAATAGATAAATTCTCTCTTTTGTTCATGAAATAAATAAATAAATAAATAAATACACTTAAAAAGAAATGTTGAGGTGAAGACTCTCATTGCACATCCATGTCCTGCGTCCATACTATGTCAGCCACTGTGTCCAGGAGAACGGTCTGTATCCAGGCTTAGATCACATGCACACTGCCAGAGACAAAGAAAGAGGAAACAAGAAGGGGAAACAAGAGGTGGAGGGTGGGAGGGATGGTTAGTAGTAACCCGACCAGAACTAGCCAGACCCGCATTCACAGAGCAGTCTTTGGGTCTATTTTGCAGCAGAGTCTGCGTGAACGGAAGCCCATGTTGTTGGATACCTTCCTGACTCTGCTGCTGGAATGGCACCCTAACATACCCAAGACTAGGTTGCCATGCAGACAAACCCAGTGGCTCAGAAAACAGCGAATAAAATAAAGCCCTTCAGTTCACACATGAAGACCCAGAGAAAGGCTGGCTGGGACGCGGTGGTGACACACGATGCTCTGCAAGGCTGATCCACGTGGGAGGTTCTGGGTTTGTGTCTGTAGACCTCCCTGAATACTCTGAACACTTGCTTGATGCTCATGATCTGAGGTAGGCTGAGGGTGGGGGTGAAGTGTGGTGTCGAGATCCTATTGGGGGTGCTATCTCTCTGTTTCTCTACCTCTCTGTCTCTCACTCATGGAATCAATACATAAATACACTTTAAAAATCAGGGAAATGGTTCATTAAGAAAATCAGGCACCTCCTGTACCCTCTCTCTTGTAGACAGACCTTTCTCGTTAATATCGAGGACTGGATGTGGATCCCTGGCAGTTAGTTTATAACCCCCTTCCCTCTCTTTTAGAGGCCTTGATTAAAATCATCCTAGTCCAAAAGAAAGATGCTCAGGGGCCGGCAGGTGGCATGGTGGTTGAAACGGCTGGACTCCCTCATGGCTGACCATGATTCGGGTCCCAGACCTGACAGCTTGCTTTGCTTTCTCACTTTCCTTTTCTCTCACTATCTCTCTCTGGTCAACTTTAGAAAAAAAAAAAAATTTATATATATATATATATATATATATATATATATAATTTATAAAAAAGACAATGAATAAAATTAAATAAAAACTAAATTCTTTTTTTAAAAAAGAAAGAAAGATGCTCATAGTTGGGGTAATTTTGTTGATCCTTTTATTTCCAAGACTTCCTCAGCCCATGAGCACATTAATCTAAATTATGCCTTATCTAAAAATAAAACACTGGGAGAGACAAACTTAATTAATCCACACATTCCAGTTACAGCAACCTCAGAGTCAAACTGCTCACTTGTCTCCTATTTATTAAACTAAGAAATGCCTCCAGTAATATTTATAGAACAAAAACATGAAAAAAAAATTAGAGCATCTTTTTATTGCCAGAGTGCCACCTAACAAATTTTCCATGTTATCTTTATAATAAACCCACTTAAAAACATTAATACAAAAATATTAATTACCATATGCCAGGCATGGTTCCAAGGATTTGGAAATAAACGGTGACCCAAAGTGAAAGCTTCCTTCCTTTGAGGAGGCTGCATCTTAGTGTAGGAAGTTTACAATATAAAAATACACAACAAATAATTACAGAGTATGGGAAGGACCAGGATGAGTACAAACAGACTGGCCGTAACAGAGAAAAACAGCCATGCAGAGCAATGAGAAAAGGCCCCTCGGTGAGAGGAGTTCTATGCCGAGGCCTAAGGTGTGAGGGTGGGAGCTTTGGAAGAAGCAGAGTGAGTTCTGGGATGAGAGCACGGTGGTTCAGACAGAGTAAAGAGGTGAGCTCTTCTGTTTGCAGACCTAGGAGAATGGCATGTCAATGGAACAACGCTTGTGAGAGAGTAGGGTGAGTAGCACAAGGACCATCAGACAGAAGACAGACAAGGCAGGGGACCAGCAGTTAGTGTAATGGCTATGTCGCTGAACTCCCATGTAGCCAACCGCGGTTCGCGTCCCGGACCTGGTGGCTTAAACTCATGCCGGGTGCATGTGCGTGCGTGCCCAAGATCCCGAGAGGAGAATGGAGGAGAAGGGATTGCAGCGTGGCCATCCTCGCTGGGGAGTGATTTCTCACTTTCTATCTCTCTGTCTCTCTCTGTCTTTCCGGCGAGCACACGTGCCCTATAGCAAAAACCTCTCCAAAAATAAATAAATAAAAGAAGACAGACGAGGCAGCACAACATGCACAGTTGGGAGGAGTTTGATTTTATTCTCTGACTTTCCCATGGATTTTCCACTTCAGGCAACCAGACACCTTCAGCTTAAAGAATGACCAAATCGGAACCCAACAGTCCCCTCGAATATCATGTCCACAGGTAACTGAACACCACCTCAGCTCTATGTGCATAGGACTGAATCCATGAACGGTGAGCCCAAACTTCACTTATTGGTATTTTCCCCCTCCACTTTTTATCCTGGTTAAGATTATTTGTAGTAGATTGTGTTATTTTCCTCCAGCGTTTTCTGGCCCCTTCCTGGGAGACGTCTGGCCTCCACCCTATCAATGCCATGTTTGGACATGTGACTTGCTTCAGCCAATAAAACCATCGAAGAGGCAACCTAGCTTACTTTCATGGAGAAGCACGAACAGTCAGGTGGTTCCACCGTTGCCCTTTCCCCTCTGCTACGAGAGGCACACTCCCCGTCGGGACTTGCTCCTTCATCTTCAGTCCCAGGAGGCACATGCAAAGGAACTGAGCTGGAACTTTCTCCAGTTGATAGTAACATAAAGGAGAAATAAACCTTTGCCATGAGCCATAGAGACTATAAATTACTGGGGTAGTTTATTATCACCGTATAATCTAGTATGAACTGACAGATAAATAAACTCATACCTAGAGGTGTGGTGTTATTGTAATAGCAAAAGCAACGACAAAAGCCCACATGGGTGGCGTTCCACTTGGACAATGCTGAGTAACATAGAAGGGGGTCACCATGTTAACACAGTGGCCAGACCTCAGTAAAACTATTTCTTGTATCTCTAGTCGAGATAACGCTGTGAAGGATTCACCACCTCCTCTCTAACATTCTGACTGGAAACTCCCAAATCATTGGGAGCTAAGCATAAAGAAACCACTGAAATGCCCATAATGAGAAACGTTTCCTTAAAAGAGAAGGGAGTGAGAGTAGCCACAGTCTCCGAAAGTGCCAGCATTGGTTCCGAAGGTACCAGCGTTGGCCCTGCTGTGATGGGGTGTATGGGGCGCTGCTGCTCGGTGGGCTGAAGTAAAGGTTCACGCTCCTGCCAACCCTAGAAGTTGGACATGAGGCACACCCCTGTGGCCCTGGCTACTTAGGAGTCCAAGACAGGACTGCAACATGGTGACATCCTGTCTAAAACACCACACCCACTCACACACACCAAGACAAGAGTGCCAATGTTATACAAGACGAAGGAAAGCTGTGGAAATAATTTTATTGTGAGAAACAAAAGTGGCAAGGAGCCAAGTCTAGTTCCTGACCTAGGCTGGATCCTGGACTAAGGAGGAGAACATACTATCAATGGCATTATTGGGTCATCTGACAAATACTAGAATACAGGAAGTACTCTTTGTGACAGTGATGAGTTAATTGAAAAGTTGGAACCAGCAGTTGGTGTACTGGCTATGTCGCTGGACTCCCATGTAATTGACTGTGGCTCGAGTCCTGGAACCAGTGGCTTAAACTCATGCCGAGCATGTGTGCGTGTGTGTGTGCTCAAGATTCCGAGAGGAGAGTGGAGGAGAAGGGATTGTGGTGTGGCCATCTCCCCTGGGAGGTGATTTCTTGCTTTCTGTCTCTCTGTCTCTCTGTCTGTCTGGCGAGCGCACGTGCCCTATAGTAAAACCCTCTCCCCCCCCTCAAAAAAAAAGTCTATTAGAACTCATTGAAGATTTTTTTTTTTTTTTGGAGAGGTTTTTGCTATAGGGTGTGTGCGCTCGCCAGACAGACAGAGACAGACAGAGAGACAGAAAGCAGGAAATCACCCCCCCCCAGGGGGGATGACCACACCGCAATCCCTACTCCTCCATTCTCCTCTCGGGATCTTGGGCACGCACGCACACGCGCCTGGCGTGAGTTTAAGCCACTGGGTCCGGGACACAAACCGCGGTCGACTACGTGGGAGTCCAGCGACATAGCCATTACGCTAACTGCTGGTCCCAGGATTTTTTGTAATGTTGTCTAATAGACATTAAAGTATAACTATAAAGTACTTTGCCATATGAATAGATGATCCTATAGAACATCCTACAGGACAAAATTGATCATAATGCTGAGGATATACGAGAAAACCTTATTCAAATTTACAAATGGGTGTAATTTAGATGATACAAAGAAGTGCAGAGCCATAAAACAACACTTAAATGAAACCCTGCATTTGATAGAAAGTGGATGAATATAGAAGATTTATTGCTAAGCAAGACAAGCCAGACTATGAAAGAGAGGCATTGTATATCCCCATGAAATGTATAATGAATATTTGCACTCTATGACAGACACTGAAAGATTGGAAAATATAAAATCAAGGAGAGCAACTGTAGATACTAGAGGCCATGCGGGAGGAGGGTGGACAATACAGGGGAAGGGAGGGATTCAAGCGAAAAATAAGAAACAAAACATTTAAAGGGCACAATGATGGAAAATTATCTGTTGATGATAATGTGTATGGTAATATCTCTCACTGGACTAACATACAGTGCATTCATTAAAAGCAAACAAACAAACAAACTACTGAATATGGGGTTCTACTAAACTCTAAATTACCACACGGTGAGTGATAAAGATAGTCATAGTGAGAGCTGTCAAGATGGTGAATCTTTGTAATCTATTTGAGAGGCAGAGCTTGGGTTATCTAAGAAATTTGCACTAAAGAAAAAAGTATGGAAAAACGAATGTTAATCATGGATTTTGGTTGCTATTGGCTGTCTTTGGCAAGGTATCACAAAGAAGAGATGGACCCTAGAAAGAACTGGCCAGTCTGCAGGAGAAATAAAAAAGAGGAGAAAGATGCCAGAATGCTAGGTCTTTCAACCTTAGGAAAAACTGACTCTTTATAAACCCCACAGAGTAAGAAATACTATTCTAAAATGATGTTTTAAATACAAAGGCTTTTTATGTCAGTTTTATGGCAAAAAAAAAATGTGTATCTAACAGTGGATAAGAGTTTGCATAGCCACATGGCTGATTGCAGTTTGAGTCCAGGACCTGGCAGCTTGCTTTCACACTTTTCCTCTCTCTCTCTCTCTCTCTCTCTCTCTCTCTCTCTCTCTCATGAACACACATGTCCTATAGCAATCTTAAATAATAATAATAATAATAGTAAATAAAATAAATTTTTAAAAAGAGTTTGCATGGATTCACCACACCTTCTACTAAATTCAGAAAGAAATGTGGGTAAGAATGCAAATATCACTTAGAAAATACCCTTCTCTGAAGAGATGCATTTGCCATGAGGTCGATGGTGTGAAATAGGTCAAAAAGGAGCCATTAACTGTATTTCGCCAATGTTATATATTATAGAAAGAAAGCTTGTATTTTCAAGTCTTATATCAAGTGATTGGTGATATAAACAAAATTTAACATATTATCTACTACAATATTCCTCAGAACTTACTTGATGAGGCTAGCAGGTGGCATAGTGGTTAAAGTGCTAGATTCCCACATGGTTGACCATGGTTTGATTCCTGGACCCTGAAGATTGAAATACACCAGGCACATGTGCGTATGTGTCCAAAGTCCCAAGAGGAGAATGGAGGAGAAGGGATTGCCGTGTGGCCATCCTCCCTAGGGAGTGATTTCTTGCTTTCTATCTGTCTGTCTCTCCACCAAGCACATGTGCCGTATAACAAAAATTTCTCAAAAACACTACTCTTAATGACTTCAGAAGATACCTGCTTTTCATATATGCACAGTCATTCACCACTATGGCCATACAGAACTCCTCAATATATTTAAGAAGGATTGAAATCATAGTCAATTCATCTACCACAATGGAAATGAATTAGAAAACAGTTACCATAAGACATTTAGAAAAACCTTAAATATATAGATGTTAAAGAAATTTAGAAAGACCATGCTTTCAGTGATCATTTCTATAATTTGTTACTAGAGAAGTTTCTCTGATATAATACAATAAAGCAACATCTAAAGGTACTGAGAGTAATTAGACACAGACAGACTAAATTAGAAACCAGTTACCATAAGACATTAGAAAAATCTCAAATATATAGAAATTAAAGAAATTTAGAAAGGCTATATTTTCAAGGATCATTTCTCTAGTTTGTTACTACAGAACTTTCTCTGACATAATACAAAGAGGCACCATCTGAAGGTACTAGGAGTGATTAGATGCAGACAAATTCTGGTGAGATATCCACACTTGGAATAGTTGAGCTAGGGAGCTGTGCCAGGGAATTCCTGTTTTCAGCTGGAGGGCATGGACAGTAGCAGAAGTCACACATAAGAAAGCCCAGTCTTTATTTCCTGGAGAAACAGAAAAGTGAAGGTGCTACTAGGAACCCTGAACAGAACGTGGGACCTTACAAAGGAAAGAGCCATTTAAAATGGGCCCAGGTGGTGGAACAGCAGTAAAACACGGCTCTCTGTGAGGCTCATTCGCATGGAAAGATTTCATGTTTGTGTCTGCAGATCTCAGTGAGTATGCCCACATGCATGTGTCCAAGATCTGGAGTTTACTGAGGCTGGAGGTGGAGTGGCATTGAGACTTTGTTGGGGGTGCTGTCTCTCTGTCTCTCTTACTGATGGAAATTATAAATAAACTTTTAAGAAATGGGCAAAATATTTGAATAGACACTTAAAGAAATGTACAAATCATTTCAGAGTATATCAACTTTGCTAGTTATCAGAGAAAGACCAACTAAAGCCACAAGTAAATATTATTATATACCCACTGGAAAGCTAAAGTTAAAAAGACACCACCAAGTGTGAATAAAGATATGGAGCTACTGGAACACCTACAAGTTGCTTTAGGGGAAATGTAAAATAGTCCCTTGGAAAACAGTTAAAATATCTTTATTTCTATTCCTAGCATTTACCCAAGAAAATTAAAAATACATACCAACAAAAATATGTATGTGAATATTCACATCAACATTATGTATAAAATCCCCAAGCCCAGATGACCAGTGACAGGTAAGAAGTTAAACAAATTATGATCTCTCTATACTCTGTGGTACTTCTCAGTAATACATGGGGGTAAAATAAGTTATATTTGAAACAATACATGGAATTTTGAAGATATTTGATAAGCGAGAGATGTTAATCACAGTAAAACTACTATTCTAAAAATGGGAACATTTATATAGAGTCCAAGAAATGATAGAAAGCAGATCAGTGGCCACACGGGGCTATGATTAGAGAGGGTGGAGAGTGAATGCAAAGTGACACAGGGAAACTTTCAGAGTGCAAGAAAAGGTCTATCGCTTAATTGTGGAGGTCTGTTACATAGGTACAAAGAACTACTCACCTTCCCTTGCACGCAAGCTTCTTCATCACCTTGTATACTTTGTCCTCAGTGTGAAGTTCTCTTCTAGCCATGACAAAGCCCTTTTCATCTGTGAAGATCAGCTCAGATGTATTTTCTCCTGTGGACACACCTGATCAACCAGAGTGGCTTCTGTATTTTTCTTTGCCATTAACTCCTTATACCAAGGCCTGATCACTTTAAATTTTAAGTATTTGTTCACGTTTTAGTAAATTGCTACTCCTTAAGAAATTGGATTGTGCTTTATTTTTGAATTGTGCAAGTAAACAGAAAAATTCCTCAATATCCAGAATATAGCACACACATGAACTAAATGTGCAATGTCTGTTTTTTCTGCTCTTTTCTTTTCAAGAAAATCCCATAAAATTGGTTCTTATAGCCTGTACTCTTCCCATGTTTTTTGCTTACAGACTCTCAAAAATTTCTTCTGAAATAAATCATTCAGAACTAAAATATTTACATCTTTCCCTTTACCCATTCTTGGGAATAAATAGTTTTCTATAACATCCTAAATTATTTTTTTGTGTGTTAACTGGGTCTATACATTTTGCATGGAGAGCTGTAATTGAGAGACATGAATCACAGTTCTGCTGTTTGTATTTCTCCTTACCCTTTGTCCTGTAGTATAGCCCATGTTGCTTGAAATTACCATACATAATGTTGCAAAAGATTATTACATTCCCTTACCAGCAGTGCCTTATCTCAATTTCTCTAAACTTTCTCATAATAAGCAAATTTCCTTAATTTTAATCCTTTCTGGCTCTTCTCCAGTTCCTTCATGTCACTAGGCATGCCTGCATGGCCTACAATTCACTTTAGCTGGGGTTGATATGGCAAAGTAATTACACACCGCGATTTTGTTAATATATCACAATAATCATCGTACCGTCCTTAATAACAGCACTATTTCTAAGAAATCTTCAATAGGAGAGTTTCTTGTTAATGATAATTGGACTAACATCGAGTAAGAGTGGCATATTTTATAAAACCTTCATAGATTAAGGGAGAGTAGCAACTCCTTTGAGATTAAAGGTAATTTAGACATGGTAGGCACAGTGAGAAAGTTTCTGACAAGTCCCCAGGAACCATTGTTAATAGGCAACTCTTTACCTCATTATCCAGGTATTAGCTTAGAAAATCTATGTCCTATTTTATAGAAAAGGCAATAGAGGCTTGTAGAAATTGTGTAGTGGAAATAAATAACTTTCTCCAAGCCAGAGAATAAATGATTGAGCTACATTTGAGTTCACATCTCTCTGATTTCAAAATTAATGCTTTTTCTGAGACACCAGGTTGCCTCTATGATGATTTCTTTATAAAATATATTTTTAAAAAATGTTTCTGGATGGGACTAGCAGTTAGCGTAATGGCTATGTTGCTGGACTCCCATGTAGTCGACCGCAGTTCGCGTCCCAGATCTGGTGGCTTAAAACTCACGCCAGGCGCGTGTGCATGCGTGCCCAAGATCCCGAGAGGAGAATGGAGGAGAAGGGATTGTGGCTTAGCCATCCCCCCTGGGGGGTGATTTCTCGCTTTCTGTCTCTCTATCTCTCTCTGTCTGTCTGGCGAGCGCACGTGCCCTATAGCGGAAACCTCTCCAAAAAAAAAAAAGTTTCCGGGCCCAGCCTTTGTGACACAGTGATTGTGGTGAACTGGACTGTGGAGCTGGGGGGGCCATGTGCCAAACATGGTTTGGGTTCCCATCCAGGTATGCTGGGCATGTGTGCATCTGGGATCTTGTGTGTGCATCTTGGGATCTCTGGGCTGCAAAACCAAGGGAAGGGGATCATGGAGTGATCAAGCCCCATGGAGGATGCCTCTCTCTCTCTCTCTCTCTCATGTACACACATACCCTATTATGAATTTTTTTAAAAAAAGATATGTTTCTGGGACCAGCAGATGGCATACTGGTTACATTGCTGTACTACCACATAGTCTACCATGGTTTGAGTCCCAGACCCAGCAGCTTAAACAACTCATGCCAGCTATGTGTACATGCATGCCCAAGATCCTGAAAGGAGAATGGAGAAGGGATTGTGGTGTGGCCACCCCTCCTTGGGGGTGATTTCTCACTCTCTGTCTTTCTCTCTAGTGAGTAAAAATAACAAAAATCTCTCTATATATATATACACAAAAAGACATGTTTATAAATAAACACAAAAGCAAAGAGAATAGCATTTTGAATACCCAGCTAAAATCTCCAACATGCAGATATTGCTCATTGAGAAATCTGGGCATAGGGATGTTCCCTGCTATTGGGCCGTTACTATTCTGGACCCTTTTCAGGACAGAGCTAGTAAACTGTTATTTTAAAAAATATGAATTTATACAGATAGTTCTTTTTTTTGAGAGGTTTTTGCTATAGGGCGCGTGTGCTCGCCAGACAGACAAATAGAGACAGAGAGACAGAAAGTGAGAAATCACCCCCCGGGGGGATGGCCAAGCCACAATCCCTTCTCCTCCATTCTCCTCTCGGGATCTTGGGCACGCATGCACACGCGCCCGGCGTGAGTTTAAGCCACCGAGTCCGGGACGTGAACCGCAGCCGACTACATGGGAGTCTAGCAACATAGCTGTAACGCTAACTGCTGGTCCCACAGATAGTTCTAACATACAGAGTTTTACCTAGTTAGAATGTAATATGAAGACTTTTATTTAACTTACTTGATTTTATACTTACATGCTTTTCTCTTACTAACTAAAAAATATACTAACAATAATATAAGACAGATTTTAAACTCTCTCTCTATTTTTTTTTTTTTTTTTGGAGAGGTTTTTGCTATAGGGTACATGAGCTAGCCAGAGAGACAGAGAGAGACAGAGAGACAGAAAGCAAGAAATCATCCTCTGGGGGGATGGCCACACCACAGTCCCTTCTCCTCCATTCTCCTCTCTGGATCCTGGACACACTCATACATGCACCCTTTGTGACTCTTAAACCATGGGGTCCAGGACTCAAACCACAGACGTATATGTGGGAGTCCAGCACTGCAACCATTACGCCATCTGCTAGTCCCCATATCTTTTTAAATCTAAACTTAGATACTTATCCTTTTATTGCTATTCAGATGAGTTTGCTTCATGTATACTTTGTTACTGATTACATTATAGATATAACAATTTCTGTATCTAAATCTTTACATTCTACTTGACTAAATCCTCTCTCTTTTTTTTTTTTTTTTTTTGGAGGGGTTTTTCGCTATAGGGCGCGTGCGCTCGCTAGACAGACAGAGAGAGACATAGAGACAGAAAGCGAGAAATCACCCCCCCAGGGGGGATGGTCACACCGCAATCCCTTCTCCTCCATTCTCTTCTTGGGATCTTGGGCATGCATGCACACGCGCCCAGCGTGAGTTTTAAGCCACCGGGCCCGGGACGCGAACCGCGGTCGACTACGTGGGAGTCCAGCGACATAGACATTATGCTAACTGCTGGTTCCCACTAAATACTCTCTTTTTTTGTAGTGAATTTTCTTTTAATATCTCAATTTTTTTCTCTTGGCACACAATCCACAATCACATCTTCTGTAAATAGAAATTGTACTTCTTCCTTTACAATTCTTAGGCATTTAATCACTCCGTTTATCAAATGACTTCATGGTTATGTTAAAGAGTGGAGCTAGTGGACATCCTGTGTTGCCCAGGACTTGAATTGCAATGTCTTTAACTAGTAATTTTTTTTAAAAAAAGATTTTTTAAAAAATGTATCTTTATTTTTTTATTTATTTTAATTTAACCAGAGAGAGGGAGAGGGAGAGAGAGAGAGAGAGAGAGAGAGAGAGAGAGAGAGAGAGAGAGAAAGCAACTCGCCAAGTCCAGGACTCGAATAGTAGTCGACCATGTGGGAGTCCAGTGCCCTTTACCACCACACCACATGCTAGCCCCTAACTAGTAATTCTTAACTGAGATCTTGATTGGAAGTGTTTAGGAATTGTTCAATTATTTCTGTTTTACTGAGTGTTTCTAAAACATCAGTATTAAATACATGTATTTATTAACTATTTTTAAAAAACGAACTTTTAAATTTTGTCAAAAGTCTTTTTTTTAAAAAAAAAAATCTATGGATAGGTCAAATGGCATTTTTCCTTTAATTGATTAAAATTATTTATCATATTTGTGGATTTACACATAATGTACTAACCTTTTATTCTTTGCATAGATTTTATTGGGTTACAACTTCTTTTTGTTTTCCTTTTTTTTTTTTTCATAATGAGTACTATGGTTTGAATGTTTCCTCTGAAACTCATGTTAAAATGTATCATAATTGCTACTGTGATGATATTAAGAGGTAGGACCTTCAAGATGTGATTCGATCAAGAAGGCTACATCCTCATAAACAGACAAGTGCCATTTGTGTACGTGTGGGTTACGTATCACCGGACTAGGTTCCTGATGGAAGGAAAATAGCCTGCACTGGCTCTCAGTTTTTCAAGTGCTCTTCCTCACCATGTTATGCCTTCTGCCATGTAATGATTCAGCATGATTGGCCTCACCAGGCCCAAGTTCCCTGGTCCAAATAAACTGCTTAAAAACTAAACAAAATGGGACCAGCAGTTAGCGTAATGGCTATGTCACTGAACTCCCATGTCGTCGACCGCAGTTTGAGTCCTGGACCTGGTGTCTTAAACTCACGCCAGGCACGTGTGCGTGCGTGCCCAGGATGCCGAGAGGAGAATGGAGGAGAAGAGATTGCAGTGTGGCCATCCCCCCAGGGGGTGATTTCTCGCTTTTTGTCTCTCTCTCTCTTTCTGGCAAGTGCACATGCCCTATAGCAAAAAAACAAAACAAAACAAAACAAAACCTCTCTAAAAAACCACACAGGGACCAGCAGTTAGCATAATGGCTATGTCGCTGGACTTCCACATGGTCAACTGCGGTTCGAGTCCTGGACCCGGTGGCTTGAAACTCACGCCGGGCGCATGTGTGTGCATGCCCAAGATCCCGAGAGGAGAATGGAGGAGAAGGGATTGCAGCATGGCCATCCCCCCTGGGGGGTGATTTCTCGCTTTCTGTCTCTCTGTCTCTTTCTGGCAAGCGCACATTCCCTATAGCAAAAAAAAAAAAAAAAAAAAAAAAAAAAAAAAAAAAAAAACTCTCAAAAAAAACACACAAAATAACAGTCTGTAGTATTTTGTTATAGCAGCAAAAAATGGACTAAGGCAATTGGCTATTACATTCTATTTTCCAGCTGTTTGTTTAAAATTTTTTCTCACTATCTATAAATAATATTAACCTGTAGTTCTCTTTTATGCACAGTCTTTGTCAGGTTTTTCTGCCGATGGTAATATTTACTCCAAATATTCAATATTTTCAAGAATATCAAAGATTTCCTTTCTTTTCCCCCAGTGTTCTGACTATTTTAAGAAATATTAGAAGGGACAGCTGATGGCATAATGGTTATGTTGCAAAAAAACAGACACCAAAGAATGGAAACCGCACTCAGAAGAGAAAGGAGAACTCTTTATTACCTTGATCAACATGGAAGAGTTAACACTTTGAATCTTTGGCCCTGGCCATGAGTCGGACACAGCTTTTTTTATGTAGATTAAGGAGGGGCAGTTATAGCATGCTTAGAATGTCCTATCAGGGAAGGAGATCAGTGTCTGCTCTACTATAGAGCTGGCCATGAAGCAGGGAATCCAACCTGCTCAGGGCCTCTGGCTGCTCAGCAGTTCAGGAAAGGGGCAGCTAGCTCATAGGGGAATAGAAAGCCCAGCAGCTATCAGCACTCGGTTACTTCAAGGCTGCTCACAAGTTCCTCCATATCAGAACAGAAGGTTCAGTCAGTTACTAGCCTTAGGTTATTCCACATCAGTGTTGCTGGACTCTGACTTAGTCAACTGTGATTCAAGTCTTGGACCTGGCAGCTTAAAACTCATGCTAGGCATGTGTCTATGCATGACCAAACTCCCAAGAGGAGAATGGAGAAGAGACTATGGTATGGCCACCTCCCCCTAGGCAGTAATTTCTCACTTTATGTCTCTTTGTCGCTTCAGTGAGTGTATGCTCCCTATAGCAAAAATCTTTCTATAAATAAATAAATAAATAGAGAGAAAAGAAAAGAAAGAAAGAAAGAAAGAAAGAAAGAAAGAAAGAAAGAAAGAAAGAAAGAAAGAAAGAAGAAAGAAAGAAAGAAAGAAAGAAAGAAAGAAAGAAAGAAAGAAAGAAAGATTAGAAATATTTGATCTTTAAAGGTTTAATGTAATGCCCTGTAAATAATTTGGGTAATTTTTTTGTTTGTTTGGGTTCTTTTTGTTTTGTTTTGTTTCTTTTTTTACTTTTGTTTTCAAAAGACATCTTTAATAAATTACTATACCTTCCCATTTTAGTAGGTCTGTTTAGCTATTCTATCCCTACTGGAGTTGGTTTTAGTAAATTATATTTTCCTAAGAACCTACTTATTTCGTCTTCCTTTTTCTTTTTTTAAATTTTATATTTAATAGTTTATAGTAGTTTAATGTGTTATTGTTTTAAAGAATTGTCTGTGCATCAATGACTATCTTTTCCTCGTCATATCTTGTTTTATATACTTAGGTTCTAGCTCACCTTTTTTTTCTTTTGAGAGATTTTTGCTGCAGGGTGCATGTGCTTGCCAGAGAGACAGAGAGAGACAGAGAGAGAGAGAGAGAGAGAGAGAGAGAGAAATTAACCCCCGTACAGATGGTCATGCAGCAATCCTTTCTCCTCTTAGAATTTTGAGCACGCAAGCACATGTGCCTGGTATGAGTTTCAAGCCACCAGTTCTGGGATCTGAACTACAGCTGGCTGTGTGGGAGTCCAGTGCCTCACCCACCACACTATCTGCTGGTCCCCATCTCATTTTTTTTTT
Organism: Tupaia tana; assembly: GCA_026018925.1. Lineage (NCBI taxonomy): Eukaryota > Metazoa > Chordata > Mammalia > Scandentia > Tupaiidae > Tupaia > Tupaia tana. Next base: position 134,673,560 of record JAKSZU010000003.1, read on the forward strand.
TTTTTTTTTGAGAGGTTTTTATTATAGGGTGCATGCACTCGCCAGAAAGACAGAGAGAGACAGAGAGACAGAAAGCGAGAAATCACGCCCCAGGGGGGATGGCCATGCTGCAATCCCTTTTCCTCCATTCTCCTCTCAGGATCTTGGGTGGGCATGCACATGTGCCTGGCATGAATTTAGGCCACTGGGTCTGGGACTCGAACTGCAGTTGGCTACATGAGAGTCCAGCGACATAGCTGTTACACCAACTGCTGGTCCCCCATTTCACTTTTTTAAACACTTAGGTTGACTAGTTAAAAGAACTGCTACTTAATTTATTGTTATTTTTATTCATTCTTAACCTTTGGCTTTAATCTTTATTAATTATTAGATTTTGATATTTATTTATTTTAATTTTAATCAATGAAGTTATTTTGTCGTATGTTTGTTCCTTTGAGGACAATATAAGCATTCTAGAATGCTGTTTCATTTTCACTATTTCGAGGAACGCTGTATTATCATTGTATATTTCTTTGACCAACAGATTGTTTATTGGAGAGTTTTGTTAATTCTCACCAAGACCTCTTGTCATTTTACTTATTGTTTTATTGTAGAGAAGTTAAAAAGGGCAATTTGTTTTATCTCTTATTAATTTACTGAGTTTTTCAGGCCTCACTATATAGAACACTTTTATAGGTATTCCACATACGTTTATAATGAAAGTGTCCTGCTTCTCATCAGAGTGCAGTATATATTGCATATATTTGGTTGTTGCTCTGATTGATAATGTCTGCTTAAATTTATGATTGCTTAGGTCTGAAATGAATGAATTAGTCCTTCTGTTTTCCATGTGTGTCTGTCTTTTGAAATCCTGTACTTTCTGCTTCTTAAAATGATTTTGTCTTTTAATGGTATTATATTTTCATTGTGTATGGCAGACTTTATTTAGTGTCCTTATTTGTCTTATTAAAATATTTTGACATGAATTTGAACTTGTTGAATATTAAGTACATTGCCAATTTTTGAAAATTGTTTGATCATTATTTGCCTATCCTGTTATTTTAACTTCTCTGAATCATTAGTTAGAGGATTATTTCAGAGTTGGGTTGTGTTTCACTGGTCAATATGAATTTTTTAAGTTTTTTTATAGGGTGAGTGAGACAGACAGGGAAAGAGGGAAAATGAAGACTAATCCCCCAGGAGGGATGAACACACCACAATTCTGTCCCCTCTAGAGATTTGGGCATGCACGCATATGCGCTTGGTGTGTTTTTTAAGCCCCTAGTCAGGGACTTGAACAGTGTTTCGCCATGTGGGATCCAGCGTCCTTAACCTCCATGCCACCTACTGGTCCAGAAAATATTTTTCTTGTCATGGATGAGTTTAATCATAATTTTTTGTATGTTCTTGTGTGCTTGTATATTACTAAATTTATTACCATATTTTCAATTTTAACAGTAGATTTGTTGTTCTAGTTGCATATGCTTAAAAGAAATGGATTTTCCTGGAGTTTCAGGGAAAGGATTTTGGTTGGCCAATGTCAGGGACTGCAGTCAGCTTTCAGGACTTCACCAGTCCTGTTCCAGTTCCTATAAAAGATCTCAAGATGTGTCCCATTTTCCTGTTTGTCAGAGTCTCGTGTGTAAGGAAGCATCCTGATACCCATGCTCGTGCTCAGAGAACTCTGTTGGCCTGGCCTCCCAATGTTATGCTTTGGGTACAGATTTTGTATTTTACTGTTACGATGTTTTCTGGGATCTGCTTCCTTTACCTCTCCTGATCTGAGCATTATTCCCAGTAGATGTTCCAACCTGTGTCTCACTCTTGCTTGTTTTGGTTTATTTCCATAGTATCTTTTCTTCATAGCAAAGTTCTGCCTTCCTAGAAGGGAATATGAGATCATCTTAACCCTCTTTGCATACACAGCCTGGGAAGATTTCCCCTACCCCAGGTTTGCTGAGCATTTTCAAGTCTGTCAGCCCAGATTTCCAGTTAGGCATGATTCTGGGCACCCCCGTCTTGTAGGCTGTTTTCTGGGACCCCTCTCTTCTCAGGGCTCCTCACACTCAGCTTTGCTTATACGGCCAATGCTTTGGCTGCTGGTCTCCCTCATCCACCCGAGTTCTGGGAATTACCTGGAGCCCAACATGGTTGAAGGTATGGTTGAAAGTATTCCTTACACCTCCCCACTTTTGGGGTTGGTTTCTAAGGTTTACAGGAAAATCTCAAGGAGACTTTAAAAAGTAAGCTGCTATAATTTTTCAGGGGACCCACTGCATGGGTGGTAAATAATTTAACAGAGAAAAGTTGTAAACAGAAGATTTATTAGGGCAAGGTGAAAATACCTGGGGCAAAGTCTGACGAGGGTTGTGCCTAATGGCAGGGAGGGTCTCTTTTTCTAGCCTTGATCATAGAGGAAGGTCATGAAAACTCAGCTAGTTGGAGTCCAGATGGGAATGGTTGTTACTTCTCAGGAGTTCAGAACTTTCGTCCCCGTGGGCAGTTGCTAGGGGTGGCAGCAGAAGGGGCTGGGACATTTTTCTTTGCTGTAGTTGGAAAGCTTATCTTGGGTGCTTTTTGTTAACCTTTGTCTTACTCATTTTCTTGGGTAAGGCTTATCTTGGGCCTTCTTCATTAACCCTCAGCTTTCTTACTTTCTTATGTCATAGGAAGTTGCTTTCTATGGCACTTTTTGAAGGAGCTCTACTCCATGGGAAGAATTCCTCCAAGTAAAGATCTCATTGTAGTGGAAAAGGACTTTCAAGAGGACAGTGAGCTCATTTTGTATTCTGGATGTTCAGACTGTGGTGGGGGGAGGGGTCTGCCTACAGTCTGGACAATAAACCAAAACCATGTGAAAACGTGCAGGTTTCACCTTCTTTGAAACAACTTTGGGAAAGGGTTATGGCTGGATGGCTTGCAGAATGCAATGAGTCTTAAATACTTAAACTTCATTTTAGAACAAAACATAGAAGCATTCGTTCTGAGATATGGACACTTTTTTTTTTTTTAAATTAAAGCACTAAACACAGCTTGACAAGCTATGTCCATGTGCGTGTGTGTGTGTGTGTGTGTGTGTGTAAGTATGTGTGTGTGTGTGTGTGTGTATCTGCATGCATAATATAATATTCTTTAAGAATGGTTAGTTTCCTTTGGGAGATAATGTCTGAGAGCACCTTCCAAAAATATAATTATCCTTAAAATTATGTGAATATTTAGGAAATTCAGATGAAGTGGGTGGTCTTTAAACACAGGTTCTTAGGCAAATTTCACAGTGTGTCATTGATTTTATTAGCCAGCTAACTCCACTTTTAAAATATTGTATTATGTAGTTATTCCGGGAAATAGCTAAGCAATAAAGAGGACAAAAGAAAGGAAATCAAAATGAGTATGCATGAAACTGATTTTTTTTTTAATTCAAATTTCGAGTCTCTAAAATCTGCTGTGAAAGTATAGAATTTTTAGTGTCATGAAGCTTCATTTGCGAGAGGTGCTATTTTCCTTTTCTTTAAAAACAAAGCCTTTGTTTTCCATGGCAGAAAATCCTTGTTTGTTGGAAAGGATTTGAAGGAACCTTTAGAAGAAGATGACAAAATAAAAGGCTTTTCAGTGGTCTGTGGGAAGGCAGGGCTCCTCTTGAGATGGAATTTGGAACACAATAGTTTCCTGGGCAAACTGTCACTCAGTTTTCAAGGTGGAATTTAAATAACGATTGTTTTCTGAGACTCCTACTTTGACCACTCTATTCTGCAGAACTACAACTGCATTGATTCCCTTCTAAAGCAGTTACTTTCAAGATTTCTTATGGAGTATTCTGTCCCATATGAGACTGTTTTCCCTTATCAAAATAATCTTATAAGGAAGAATATTGTGTCAAAGAATTTAATTAGACTTTCCAGAGGCCGAACTTCAAAATATAAATCTTTCCATATATTCATGTAGCATATAATTTCAGAAAATAAATAAGACTTTTGGTTGGGGAAAATAGGAGTCTTCCTAAATTAAGTAAAGAGCCTTTAAAAAATAGTAAACTGTTATTTGAACAATAGAATGGTTGCTTTTTTGTCCCCTAGGAGTTCAGAGATTTATGATAATTAAAAAAAAAGACATGTTAAATATAATACCCAGTTAGTTGACATTGTTAGAACAAAATATTTGAATCCAAATGATTGATAATTTTGAGAACTTAGCAAAGGGCCATAAAAATAATACTAGACTTGGGTAAAGATATGGGCAGGAGCAAAAAGAAAGAACTTCATGGACCAGGCTGAGGCATGTTGGATCCCACATGACAGACAGCATGGTTTGAGTCTCAGACCCAAAACACTTGAAAAACACTCCCAAAATGTATGCCTACATGCCCCAAATCCCAAAACAAGTGAGAAATGGAGGAAAAGGGGATTGTGGCATGAACATCCCCCGTGGGAGGTGCTTTCTCTCTCTCTCTCTCTCTCTCTCTCTCTCTCTCTCTCTGAGCATGCATGCCCTCTGTCAAAATTTAAAAAATAAAGGGAACCAGCAGTTAGCGTAATGGCTATGTCACTGGACTCCCACGTAGTCGACCATGGTTCCCATCCCGGACCTGGTGGCTTAGAACTCACGCCGGGCATGTGTGCATGCGTGCCCAAGACCCCGAGAGGAGAATGGAGGAGAAGGGATTGTGGTGTGACCATCTCTCCTGGGGGGTGATTTTTCGCTTTCTGTCTCTATGTCTCTCTCTGTCTGTCTGGCGAGCGCACACGCCCTTTAGCGAAAACCTCTCAAAAAAAAATTTTAAAAATAAAAACAAAAAGATTCACTTCATTTCTTAAATGATTGTTATAAGCCCTGCTATGAATACACATGTTTTTATGTCATTTCATTGAATCTTCGTACAATCCACCAAATTGTATACTATTGCTATTCCTATTTTAAGTGTGGAAGAGTATATTTATTAAGATTAAATCTTTTACCCAAATTCACAGAACTGGTGGTCAATGGCAATATGAGGGGCATTCAAAACTTTCATGGAGCATGGAATTAAAGTATAAATTTATTTTGATGCAAAAAAATGTTGAAATACATGCATCTTTTTTTAATTATACCTCCTCCATGAACATTTGAAGTACCCTTACAGTGAGTCTTCCTAGCCGTGAATATAGATTATCTCTCCATTTATTTAGTTCTTTAATTTTTCCCATCAGAATTTTGTAGTTTTTATCATATGACTCCTGTGCACATTTTGTTAGAGTCATATCTAAATATTTTGGAGTTTGGGGGTACTTATGTACATTATATAGTGCTGTTAATTTTCTTTTCTTTTTTTTTTTTTTTTTGAGAAGTTTTCACTATAGGGCGTGTGCGCTCACCAGACAGAGAGAGACATAGAGACAGAAAGCGAGAAATCACCCCCCAGGGGGGATGGTCACGCCGCAATCCCTTCTCCTCCATTCTCCTCTCCGGATCTTGGGCACGCATGCACACGCGCCCAGCGTTGAGTTCTAAGCCACCGGGTCCAGGATGTGAACCGCGGTCGACTACGTGGGAGTCCAGCAACATAGCCATTACGCTAACTGCTGGTTCCCAAGTGCTGTTAATTTTCAACTTGGTCCTTCTTTTGCTGGCATGTAGGAGAGCAATCCGTTTTTGTGTTTTAACCTTATATCTAGAATATTTGTTATAATCACTTGGTAGTTCCATTATTTGTCTTGTTGATTCATTTAGATTTTCTATGGAAATGATCATGTGGTTTGTTAAAAGTGTTCTTTTCTATTTTAATTTGCCAGAGGGCATGTGCACTTGCCAGAGGGAGAGAGAGGAAGACAGAAAGAGCGAGAGAGATGGAAGTGAGAAAGCATTGCCCTCATGGGGAGTGATTCCACGGCTCCTTTTCTTCTCTCTCTCCTTCCTTTCCTTCAGAATTTTGGGCACTCACGCACATAGGCCTAGAGTTGTTTATCAAACCACTGGGTTCAAGACTTGGACTATGGACTTGAACTACGCGGGGTTGGCATTGTGGGACCTAGCTGACTTAACCACCAGGTTATGAGTTTGCCCAGTTTTCTTTCTTTCTTCTCGGTCTATACATCTTCATTTCCTTTTCTTGTCTTATTTCATTAGCTGGGATTTGTAGTAGATGTTGGAAAAATGTGGTTGGTGAAGGTATCATTACCTTGTTCCTGATTTTAATGTAAAAACTTATAGTTTGTGACACAAATCAGCTGTAGTGTATATATATATATATATATTTTTTTTTTTTTTTTTTTTTTTTTGAGAGGTTTGTGCTATAGGGCATGTGCATTCACCAGAAAGACAGAGAGAGACAGAGAGATAGAAACTGAGAAATCACCCCCCCAGGGGGGATGGCCACACCACAATTCCTTCTCCTCCATTCTCCTCTAGGGATCTTGGGCACACACACACACGCGCCCAACGTGAGTTTTAAGCCACCGGGTCTGGGACTCGAACCATGGTCCACTACATGGGAGTTCAGCGACATAGGCATTATGCTAACTGCTGGTCCCAAGCTGTAGGTTTTTAACAGACACTCTTTATCAAGTTGAGAAAGTCCTTCCTTTAATCCTAGTTTGCTGGAAGGCTTTTTGTCTGTCTTTTTAAATCATGTATGGGCATTGGATTTTGTCAAATGATTCTAGTACATCTATTGAAATGATCATGAAGCAGACAAGACTCTGTCTTGGAGGCGTGACTCCATCTTGGAGGAGTGCCCATTATATACTGCTAAACTCCTAAGACTAATAACTCAGGGCTTATAGACATCTAAGGTTTCTGCCCTCCGGCAAACTTACTGCCCCTCCCTGGCACTACAGGGTAACCTGAAAACCTTGGGTGGGTTAGTATTTTGAATAGATTAGTACCTTGAATGGATTAGTACCTTGGATGGATTGGTACCTTGAATGGATTAGATTTTCTGCTTCTCTGACTCCTCCCTTTGATGTTGTGTAGGGCAGGATCTGAGCCCAATCCCCACTTGGAGACCTCCCCTTCCCCAATTCCCCCATAAAAAACCATGTCCAACCTACAGTTGGGGGCAGAGATTTTGAGTGTTAACTCCTCCACACCCACTGGCATAATAAACAGTTCTCCTAATCTTTCCGAGTGCTGCTTTCCATTCCTCAGCGTCTGGTTTTCTGCAACAATCACATTATTTTTCCTATTTATCCTCAATGTTGTAGGTTACATTAGTTGATGTAGTTAAGCCAGCCCTGCATACCTTGGATGAAGTCCCATGTGTTGTATATAATTCTTTCTGTACATTGTGGATGTGATATGCTAATACTTTGCTAAATTTTAACCTAAGAGGGAAATTTAAATTTAGTTCATAGAAAAATAGAATTAAAGTACAAGTTTATTTTATTGCAAAAAAATTGTAAATGCATGTATAGTTCTTTTCATAATATGCATTTTTTCTCATATATTCATGAGGAAATATTGATCCATAGTTTCCTTTTTTAAAAAAGTTCATTCATTGTTACTTTTTAACTTGCTACAGGGCGCATATGTGAGACAGAGCGAGACAGAGAAAAAGAGAGAGAAAGCAAGTGGCCAGGTCTGGAACTCGAACCATATGGGAGTCTGGCACCTTAACTACCAGGCCACATCTGGCCCCTAAGGTCTATAATTCTCTTATAACACTGTTTTCAGGTCTTGGTATGTAATTTTTAATTTTATTCCGGATATTGTAAATGATGTTATATAATTGAACATGCATCTTTTTAAAAATTTTATTTTAAGAAATGTGTTTTATTCTGCCTGAGGACAAAAGTCTGACTGTTTTTTTCTATTTCTAATATCCCTTCCAGAGGGCCTGGAGTAAGTCATGCCCAGAGACATTAACAGACTATTTTGACCCACATGATAACAAAAATGTTCCTATATCCTGTCCCTGGCATAGTCTCCCTGTAATGGGTGATCCACTCCCACAATCACTAACAGACCATTTTGACTCATTGATAACAGGACTCTTCCAACATTCTGTCCTTGGGACAGTACCTTGTGACTGTACACAAGCCCCCTTTTCTCTGTTAAAGTACACTTACTACTAATCTCTTCCCAAAACTTACAAGCTCCATTTCCCCAAGTCCTGCCTTTTTCTGGGCCAGTCCAGTGGAAAGTTTTTCACTAAATTCTCTCACTCTCAGAATCAAATAACAGGAACCCCTGTACCTGGTCACCCTGAGAGAGAGGCATGTTTTGCCTCCTCTCAGGCCTAGGTCACTCAAATTCATGCTTAGAAATAAAGTACATTAATCATTATTTTTGCAGAGTTGGTTATTTCCATCAACATGTCAAACTATTAATGTACTTGATGATTGGCTTTATACTTTTGACAAAGACTCCCTCTTTGACCAAACTGACCAGACTTTTCTGAGCCTTATTCTCTACTAGGCCTCAGCATCAGATTCAATCTTTGTCTTGCCTTTCCAGTTTTGCAAAGAAACTTACTCAATTTAGAGAAAAATCATGCCACCCTTGATATCTAATCAAGTTCCTTTTAATAATTTTTTGTCAACTAATCCTTTCACGCTGACTGTTATTTTTTTGCTATAAATTCCAGTTGTCTTTATTACATTTGGAGATGAGGTGAGACTCTCCTACTGAAATAGTATTCAATAAAGTTTTATCATGTCAAAAAGTATCAGATTTTTTTTTTTATATTTTTGACTTTATTATTTTTTTTTTTTTCTTAAAACAGATGTAGAGAAGACCTAACACTTGATCTAGAGAAGCCCTACCATGGTGTGACTTTTGGGGACTTCTGAAGGGCCATAGCATTCACTTGAGGGTCTTCACTGAAGCTGTACTTCTTTATTTTTCTTTATGTATAGGTATATGTGTGCCCATTATGGTCCTGTACACGTTATAACTTTTTGAACTAAAATTTCAACTCGTTACATTAGTAACCAAACTTTCTGCTCCTGCCACTCGAACACTCATGTTTTTCCAGTCTTTGGTCCTCCCTGGCCTCATAGAATGAATGCATGCGCAGTTCAGCATTTTACCTACGTCTGAGGGAGCCCTCCCCGTAGCCCTCAGGAGCTCTTTTTCTGTATCATTCCATCCTCTTTGGTATCCTTGCCCTCATCTCCTCAACCGACTTACAGTGTGCTTTCTGACTCCTCTCCGGGAGACTTGTGAAGCTTCTCAGAGTGAGCATCACCTCCCCACACTGTATTCTCAGAAGGCCCTCTGGAAGCAAGCTGGGGTGTGGCAGCATCACCTCCTGTGACTTTCTGCATCTTGTTGCCCATTACCTACCCCCGAAAGCAGTTTCATATATGTCGTCCAGTGTTTGTTTATAAAAGGAAGCTATTCCAATACATCAGGAAGTTGTAGAAAAAAATGGAATTAAAGTACGTTTATTCTGGTGCTTTTGATTCTGAAATCCCTATATGGCTTTTCACAATAACCATTTTCATGACCTTTACGTGATAGTTTTTTTTTTTTTTTTTGGAGAGGTTTTTCGCTATAGGGCACGTGCGCTCACCAGACAGACAGAGAGACAGAAAGCGAGAAATCACCCCCCAGGGGGGATGGCCACGCCTCAATCCCTTCTCCTCCATTCTCCTCTCAGGATCTTGGGCACGCACGCACATGCACCCGGCGTGAGTTTAAGCCACCAGGTTCGGGACGCAAACCGCGGTCGACTACGTGGGAGTCCAGCGACATAGCCATTACACTAACTGCAGGTCCCCCTTTATGTGATCTTTTTGAGGACCCCCTCATATCTATTACTCTGTCATAGTCCTCAACTTTCTTTAAAGTTTTTTCCTTAACATTAAGTGTTTTGTCTTTGAACTACATTTTCTAAGACTAAATTAGAAATGTAAAAATTTTAAAAATCAGGCAAAAAAACTATGGTGTTACTAACCTAAATGGTGTGCAATAGCTGGCCTCTTCGACTCTTTTTTTTTTTTTAAGTGTGTGCATATCAATGTAATATGTTTTCTCATCTCTTAATAAAGGGGGGCAGGTCAAGCATTAGTAAATTACAGGCAACATGTATTTCTGCCTAAGAAGAAATCATTACAAAATCTGACAGTTCTCCTAAAACATCAAGAAATTTCTAGTTACGGGGATCAGCAGATGGCATAATGGTTATGTTGCTGGAATCCCACATACTTGACTATTGTTCAAGTCCCAGACTGGGTGGCTTAAAATTCACACTGGCACGTGTGCATGCATGCCCAAAATACCAAGAGGAGAATGAAAAAGGAACTTCAGCATGGCGATCCCCCCTGGGGAGTGATTTCTTTATGTCTCTGTCTCTCTCTGTCTCTCTGGTGAGCGCACACACCCTATAGCAAAAATCTCTACAAAAAAAAAAAAAATTCTAGTTACAGGAAGTAAAACAATCACAGAACATTTTTACAGGAATATGATATTTTGTCATCTGACATTTCTACTGCCTCGATGTGCTTTTATATGTTTATAGCCCAGCTTTATAATATGTTCATATACATATAATTTTAGGGACAGACATGGGATGACAGTTAAACCTTTTATCAGTGTTAGTCAAGAAGTTTCTAGAATGGAATGAAAATGGATCTAGGTGACAAGGTCGGACCTCTGTTGTATGACATCACACTATGGCCACGCTCATAATCTCTTACCCTGAGTATTGTTTCTGCTATGTGACAAAGAAGCACCTCCATCACACAGAAAATTATAGGCTAGGGTGAAAGCTGTAGTTTATATCATTCTGCAAGGAGACCTGGGTGAAGCACTTGCAGTTTTCTCTCTAATTAAACTCAGAGACCTGCTTGGGCTCTATTTCAAACTTTTTTCTGAAACTGTACCCTGCCTCATGATTGTGATGGCAATAATTTAAGATATTATGATAATATGCAATCAATAAAGCTATCATATGCTTATCTATCAATATATCAACATATTTACAAATATATTTTCTGGTAGGGGAAAGGCTTGCCTGTGAAAGAATATGAAGGGTCCCCATACAAGAAACTTGAATAAAGTGAATATCCTGTGTTTACTGGCTCCTGTGGCTCAGGCCTCCAAGGGTCACTGAGCTCCACCTGGATTCCTGTGCCGCTCTCTGACTCCACTCTCTGAAGAGCACCTCAGGGACAGAATCAGATTTCTCGTGCTAGCAGAGAACACTCAGAAGCCTCCACCGCTTTCTCAGGCTGTAATTCCTCATTTTTCTTTATGTGTGGTTGTATGTGTGCCCATGATGGTCCTGTACACGTTATAACTTTTTGAAGTAAAATGTCAATTCATAAGTAAAGCAAAATTTCTGTCACTGCCATCCAAACAGGAATTAGATTGCTTTATTCAATGGTTTATTCTATCATTTGACATTTTCTTCACATCCATCTGGAATTAGGACATGTTTGTGACAAAAGGTGGTTACTACTAAGGTAAATATGTTCCACTACTATTCAGGTTTTAGGAAAACAAAAAGTAAAATATCTCCTCTAGAAGGTAGAATGTTTCACAATTCTACTCTGTATCCATTGGATACCCACACTCTCTGAGTATATACAAAAAAAGAGAGCTCTACTTCTTTAACTGATTTTTCTCCTTTTTTATTTCAGCACTCCAGTTGAATGTGTCTTAATTCTGCTTCTAGAATTTGTTATTCTCCATCTCAGGACCTTTGAATGTGCTGTTTCCTTTGCTTAAAATATGTCATCTCCTCTCTTTCTCATCCTTGAGAACTTAGTCAAATATCATTTCTATAAGAATGTCTTCCTAACCAGCATGCTTGGACATTTCATTAATAATATTGTTTACACTTTCTGTTTATAATTTGTATGTATCTTTTAAATTGTGTTTGCCAAGAAAAGACAAAGACAGAAATGGGAGAGGGAAAAAGCATCCCTCCAATGGGACATCCCTTCCATTTTCCACCCTGTCAGGATTTGGGACATGCACATACACATGCCTATCATGTTTTTAGAACTGCTAGGTCTAGGATTAAAACCAGGGTCAGACATGTGGGAGCCGACTGCTAGGCTATGGGGCTGGCCTTACAGACTCATATTTTTTGTGTGTGATAAATACTTGTTTCCTCCCCAGACTATGTAAAATTTAAGTCAAAAACTCTTTAATAGCTAAACACTTATTTCCTTCTTTCTGCTAACTTTGAGTTTATTTTTCTAGTTCTTTTAGTTGTAACTTTAGGTTGTTGATTTGTGATTTACTTTCTTTTATGATGTAGGGATTTATTATTATAAACTTCCTTCTTAGAACTGCTTTTGGTGCATAAGTTTTGCTATACTGGATTTCACTTTTGTTTGACTCAAGTTATTTAAAATTTTGTTGTTTTGGTTTCTTCTTTGACAAGTTGGTTGTTCTGTAATGTATTGATTAATTTTCTCAAACTTGTAAATTTTCCTAAATTCTTCTTACTATTTCTAGTTTGCTACCATGATGGTCAGAAAAAATACTTGATATTATTTTATTTTTTAATTTTTAAAATTTTCTTAAGACTTGTTTTGTAGTCTAATGTATGGCCTATCTTAGAGAATGTTTCATGTTCAGTTGAGAATAATGTGTAGAATATTCTATTGGTGGACTATGCTATTTGTTTCTTAGGTCCATTTGGATTAAAGTATAGTTCAACACTGGATTTAAAATACACTTACTGGGAACCAGCAGTTAGCGTAATGACTATGTCGCTGGAGTCCCACGTAGTTGACTGCGGTTCGTGTCCCGGACCCGGTGGCTTAAATCTCAAGCCGGGCGCGTGTGCGTGCGTGCCCAAGATCTCAAGAGAATGGAGGAGAAGGGATTGCGGCGTGACCATCCCCCTTGCGGGGTGATTTCTCGCTTTCTATGTCTCTCTCTGTCTGTCTGGTGAGCGCATGCGCCCTATAGCGAAAACCTCTCCAAAAAAAAAAAGTAAAAAAAAAAATACACTTACTGATTTTGTTTCTGGATGATACTTTTGCATTCACTGTTGAAAGTGAGATCATTTTTTACTATGGTTGTATGACCATCTATCTTTCCCCTGAGATCATTTAATAATTTATTTGTGCATTTAGGTGCACTGATGTTGGGTGCATATATTTATATATATAATTATTATGTCCTCTTGAATTGATCCCCTTAACATTATACAATGAGTTTCCTTGTTTCTATTAAGAATTTTTTACTTAAAGTGTTTGATATAAGAATAGCTACCCCTACTTTATTTTGTTCTTCATTTTCAAGGGATAACTTTTTCTATTTTTTCACTTTTAGTTCATGTGAATGTCTTACAGATAATGTATAATTAGATTCTATTATTTTTTTCTTTTTCCTGTCAGCCACTCTATATCTTTTGATTGGTAAATTTAGTCCATTTATATTTAAAGTCATATTTGATAGGTAAGGGCTTACAATACCCATTTTGTTCATTGTTTTCTGGTTGTTTTGTTCCTCCTTTTTTCCTCTCTTGTGGTTTTTCTTGGCAAGTTTATGGTTTTCTGTAGTGGTAGCCTTGATTCCTTTCTGTACAACTTTTGTGTCTACACTTGTATAGATTTCCTCCTTGCAGTTACCATGAGGCTTATGGAAAACATCGTGTAGTTTTAACCATCTATTTTAAACTATTAACATCTTAACTATTAACATAACAAAACTCTTCATCTAGACCCACAATTTGCTTTCAACATTACAATTGTTTATTCTTTAATGAATTATTGTAATTTTACTTATTTTTTACACCTTTGTCTTTTAACCATTGTATTAGAATTACAAGTGATTGTATTATTAAAGTATTCCGAATGTGACTATATATTTACTTTTATTCTTTTCTCTCGTTGCTTTCAAAATTTTTTCTTTGACATTTGACTTTTTTTATTTTATGATTTTTTAAAAAATTTCCAGAGAGTGTATTTTCACCAGAGAGAGAGCAAGAAAGAAAACAAGATAGCACCCTGTAGCCCTCTTGGTGCATGATTATGTTGCAATTCTTTTTCCTCCATTTACCTTCCTTTGGGGATTTTGGACAATCATGCATGTTTCTCAAGCCTCTGGGTCCAGGACTCAAATCATGCAGTTGGCAATGTGGTATCCAACCAACTTAACCACCAGCCTACAGGCTGCTCCAACATTTTTATTTTAATGCTTCTTTGTGAAATCTTCAGTTGAATTTGATTGGAGATCTTTGAGCTTTATGTACCTTGATAGTTATATCTTTTCCCAATTTGGGGACATTTTCAGTCAGCATTTCTTTAAATAAGTTTTCTGTCTCTTTCTTTTCTCCTTATGAACATCCTGCTATGTGAATTTTAGCTTTCTTTACAGTGTCAAAGATCTTGTAGACATTTTTTTAAATTTATTTTTATACTGGGACCAGCAGTTAGCATAATGGCTATGTCGCTGGACTCCCATGTAGTCGACCACGGTTCGCATCCCAGACCTGGTGGCTTAAAACTCACGCCGGGCGTGTGTGTGTGCGTGCCCAAGATCCCAAGAGGAGAATGGAGGAGAAGGGATTGCAGCATGGCCATCCCCCCGGGGGGTGATTTCTCGCTTTCTGTCTTTCTGTCTCTCTCTGTCTGGTGTGCGCATGTGCCCTATAGCAAAAACCTCTCAAAAAAATTTATTTTTATACTTTTCTCTTTTTTATCCTTTGGCTGGATTATTTCAAATAACCTGTCTTAAAGTTTAACTGTTTGCTTTCTTTTGCTGGATGTAGTCTGTAGTGGAAACTCTCCATTGCTTTTTTGTTGAGCTATTGCATTCTTTAGTACCAAAATTTGTTTTTGTTGTTTCTTTTTTGCATCTCCATCTAGCTTTTCTTTTGTTCTTACATTAGTTTTTTGTTATCATTAAATTGTTTATTTGTGTTGTCTTTATAGCTCACTGAACTTCTGTAGAACAATGACTTAATTTTTTTTTTTTCCTGGCAATTCATGGATCTCTATTTGTTTTTCTGTAATTGGTGTATTATGTTCTTTTGGTGGTATCATGTTTCCATAATTATTTGTTGTTCTTGCAGTCTTGTAAAGATGTCTGTACATTTGAAGTAGTCATCTCTTCAAAACTTATGGGCTGGCTTTGAGAAGGAAAGGTTTTCCCTTGGAGCTTCAGGTCTGTGTATGTTATTGATCTGGGCAGCTGATTTCCATAGTTTGGGCAACTGTGTTGCCTAGCTTAATGGCAGTAGCTATGCGGAGTCTGGAGTGGCTTTGAGGGTCACTGGGTCCTGAAGATGTTCTTTTGGACCCAGCTGAAAGAGCCAGGGAAGACAGCAGTAGGGCCAGAACTGGTGGTGTGCACATGCTCATCTGCAGGTCATGGCAGTCATGTTCATGGTAGCAGAGTAGCAGGAGTCAGGTGGCTCCAGGAACGCACGAGGGACAGCAGTGGTGCCTCAGGCACATGAAGACTGCAAATGTGAAAATCTCCCAGACCACTGGTGGCAGAGGGCGTAGTGAGTCTCTGCAGCTATGCTGTCCATTGATTTCCGCAGCAGTGGAAGTTGCTTTGATCCTCACTAGGGCAGACCACTGGGTTCCATGACAGTGAACACTATGCGGTCCATAGTCATGAAAGCTCTGGGGCATAAATAGAGGCTATGAAGCTGCTGATGTTCTAAGCAGTGCTGGTCTGGAGATAAAATGATACAAGGAAAATGAGACTGCACTTCTTTTCCTTTTCCCGTGGCTATTCTGGGGTTTGTTCTTCTGCTCCATTGCTATTGTTTCTCCAGTTGACTTTGGAGCACTTACGGAGTTCTTTTCCCTCCTGGATTACTGCCACATTGTTGGTCTTCATAGGGGGAAGGAAGGCTGGCCTCCCCTACTCTGCCATCTTGCTATGTCACTTTCCCACAGCTAAGTTTCTAATGGCTTGCTTTTGTCACTGTCTGGAAGAAGAGAAAACCACATGGCTCAACATTATATCAATGTTACCTAATCCATTTAACCCCTGGGTATTGAATGGGAAGATAATGGTGGGTATAACCTGTATTTGTCTAGTCTTAGGTGATTTCCTAACTTCTTTAACTTACATAAGAAACTTCATTCAAAGTATAGAGTTTATGTTTTAAAAATGAGTCAATTAGGACCAGCAGATGGCCTAACAGTTACTTAACTGAACTCCCACGTAGTTGACCGTGATTCAAGTCCCGGACTCGACAGCTTAAAACACTCCAGGTATATGTGTCCATTCCCAAGAAGAGAATGGAGAAGGGATTGTGGTGTGGCCATCCCCCCAGGAGGTAACTTCTCGCTTTCTGTCTCTCTGGCAAGCACACACACACCCTTTAGCAAAAATTTCTGTAAATAAAATATGAGTGAATATTTGTATCTTTATTGCTATTATTTATTTAACCGTTTATCTTTTTAAAGTTTATTTATTTATTGAGAGAGAGAAAAGACACTTCAAATAGGTTCCTCATGTCATGGTCCATTTCTTGTCTCGTTTTTAGCCCAGATCATGGGCACGCATGTACGCCGTGTTAAGGGAGGTCGTGAAACATGAGCTCAGGGTCTTTGCCGGGAACTCCTGCATTAGCACTGGGTCACTGCCTGGCCCCCTGTTTAGTAACTTCTTCACCACTTTGGATTGCCATGCTACCTCCTGAAATGTTAACCCTTAGGAACAGAGCAGAATTATTTTTATTGGTTAGCAAATGCATTAATGACCCAGAAAATACTGGGTTACTTGAAAATACCAAATTAATTTCAGTGGTCAATATCCCCAGAAGTCTATTTGAGGGCCCCCAGCCATTTTTTTCAGCTGACATATGTTTTGACAATGACTTAAGGAGGGTGTCTCTCCACAAAGCCACGAAGCCCCAGAAAGTGGACACATTGTTAAAAAGCTGTAATAGATAATCCTTGCCTTATAAGTAACAGGCTCAGAGATATTATTGCATCCTCGGGTTTTATTTTTCTTTTATTTCCATGTTTAATTAATTTATTTTTATATTAATTTATTTTTAATTGCCTGAGAACATTCATGTCCAAAGGAGAGAGCAAAAACTCTTCTCAATGTGGCGTGGTCACATCACACTACAATCCATTTCCACTGTTTCTTCATCCAATTAGGATTTGGAGCATAAATGCACATGCACTTAGCATGTTTTTCAGGTCTCAACTGGCCATAACGGAGTTGGCTCTGGACACACCACGCTTAACCACTGTACTATGGGATTAGCTTGAGTTTTATTTATTTTTAAAATTAATATACTTCACTTAAAGATAATTCTGTGTTTATAGAAAAATTAAGGACAAATTGTAGAGTAATTCTCATATAGTTTTTCTCTAACCTTTAACTTCCCTTATTATTAACATCTTGCATTGGTGTGGAACATTGGTTATAGATGGTAAACCAATATTAGCACATTATTGTTGAATAAAATCTGTGGATTACATTAGGGTTCACTCTTCAGTTTCTACAGTTCTCTGGATATGAACAAATGTATAATGATATGTTTATATAATTATAGTATCATACAGAATAGTTTTACTGTCCTAAATATATCCTGTGCTCCACCTATTCATTCCTCATGCCTTTCCCCTGAACCCCTGGCAAGTCATGATATTTTTTACTGACTCCATAGTTTTGCCTTTTCAAGAATGCCATATGGTTGGGATTGTACAGTATGCCATCTATATAGATGAGCTTCTTTCACTCAATAATATGCATGTAAATTTCCTCCTAGGCTTTTCATGGCTTGATTTCATGGTTCATTTATTTTTAGCATTGAAAAATATGCCCTTGTGTAGATGTGCCATAGTCGATTTCAGGAGTCACTTCCTGAAGGACATCTTAGTTGTTTCCAATTTTTAGCAATTATGAATATGTGTAATTATATAGACATCCATGCACAAGTCTTTGTGTAGACTTAAGTTTTCATCTCAGTTGGCTGAATACCAAGGAATATGATTGCTAGTCCTGACAGTAAGAGTATGTTTAGTTTTGTAAGAAGTGGCTAACCAGTATTCCAATGTAGCTATAGTCTTTCCTATTTTCACTAGCAATGAATGAGAGTTCCTGTTGCTCCACATTCTTGTCAACATTTGGTATTGTCAGTGTTTTAATAGTAATCATTTTACTAGGTAGACACTAGTATATATCTCAGTGTTGTTTTAATTTTCAGACTGTATAATATCAAACATCTTTTCCTAACTTACTTACCAGTTTTAGTTCCTATTAAGGTTACCCCTAATGATTTTTGAGAGAAAGAACAACATGGCCTCAGTGGTACTGAAGAATCTATACAAGTTTTTCAGTATTGCTTCTTAGTCACTGTCCATGGAAAAAATGGTTGTATTTAGCAGATATGTAAAGTTAACCTTACATGTACAGTACAGTTTTTAAAAATATCTGATTCAATTTCATATCACCAGACTTAACTTTCAGTCTATGCTTTTATATGAAAAATGTTAAGAGCTGCAAATAGTTGGCCATCATAATGTGATGACTGTTTCTCAAAGTAATGAAGGGATTTTAACATGAATGACACCCTTTATGAGTTGGTAATTCACTAAGATATCTTAGGAGTGACCTTCCTGGCCATTTTGCTACTAGTGTCCTATTCATGTAAGTGTATCAGGACCAGAAATGTGTTGCTTTGACCTCAGTGAAGAGACACATGCTCAGAACCCTGAATATCAGCTTACCCAGTCAACCTCAGTTTACCTGCTACCTATGCTGATGTCAAAATATTATAAATGAGATTGTCACTGAAAAACATTCTGTATTTGTATTAATGTTTAATCTGGACACCTGGCTTCCCTGAGGGGAGATTTAACACATTCGAGTAGGTTTTTCTGGGAAACTGAATAATGTTATTTCTAGAGATCTTAAAAAGGAGGTTAAACTATTCTGGCAGAGTTTAAATACTCTGACTTGGGTTAAAAGCAAACCGAGGTCACTCTCTGCCTTGTGATTCTTTCAAAGTAGCTTTTATATCTGGCTGTCACTCTCATGCACTGTTTTAATAGCAGAGTTAATAACTTCTTGATTATCTTAAGGATTATTCAAAAATATAAGGATAAGCAAGAGTAAAAAGGGATTGGAGATCATCTTTCAACTCCATGAAACACCTGACAAGGTTTATCCTCTAGCATAAAAGGCTCATAAAATATTTCTGACAAACTACTGTTCTTAAACAAAACAAATCAAAACAAAACAAAAACCTTTACCATCCCTTGTCAAAATAAATCAAAGCATGCCAATCTCCGTATGAACTTAAAAAGGGAGAGAAATTACAAAAGGTCATTTTATACACAACACTATCTAAATACTGCATCTTTCTTGAATCAGAGGAGAAAAAAATGAATCAACTCTTAAACAGGGAAATGTTTCCTTTTATTACAATTCATTTTCCCATCTGTAGAGATAAGTAAATATAGTTTAAGAGAGAAGATGTGAGTCCGAGGAAGAGAAAGTGATTTCAAAGGCCAGAAGGTAATGTTTTCTTGCAAAATTCTTCTGTTAGAAGTATATCATCTATAAAATGCTAATGTATTTTATATATTATTATGACTGGTGCAATGACCTGCAAAAAGATATAAACTGTAAAAATAGATTACTCTTGGTTAGGACTGAGACTATAACCTCGAGTACTTTTGTAAATAGAACTTCATTAGAGTAATTGTAATTGTGTTATTTTAACTAGGTTCTCCCTTCTTCATCTTTGATTTTTGTCTTTTAAAAAAATGATTATCTTTTCACTACTATTATTGTTTTTTTACAGATGTGATGACGAAGTGTGTTCTTGGGTTACAAATAACACTCAAAATACAAATTCAATGCCGTGAGATGAACCGAATACTTTAAAATATATCTTGTGATGAAAAATAATGACTTTAAGAAGTGTAGAAAATCACAAATATAAACTGTACAGACATATTTTAAAATTTCTGACAAATAAGGTGGTTTTTGCACCCAAGATCCTAAATAAAAATACACACGTGTACAGGCACTAACACACACAGAAAAAAAAATAAGCAAGGAAATTCTTTCCAAAAGTTGGCTTCATGAATACAACTGCTCTCCTGTTCCAGAAGCTCCTGCTCGCCAAATAAAACAGCACTGTTCCACTAGGACACGGCTAGCTAAACAGAAAGCTCAATGAATCTGCTGCTGATGAATACACGGGCTTCTCCATGAAGTCCCCTGTGTCAAAAATTGTCATAGAGGCTTTTTTGTTGTTTAGGACATTCCCAGGACTGGTTGCTCAATGTTATGTAAATGACAAATGGCTAGAAAAAGCACTGGCGTAGGTAAATAAGGAAATCAGTTTCCTCATGAAAGGATCCAAACAGGTTCCGTGGCCATCCGAATGCAGTTTCTTAAATCTAAGAGAACATGCTCATATTCTTCAGTGAGTGTGGATATTTTTATTTATTTATTTATTTTTTGTCAGCATGAATTTACATATGTGGATCCAAGGCAGGTATGAGGGGATCCCGAAAAGTGAGTTAGAACTCTTTCACTTATTTATTGATTTATTTTGAGAGATTTTTGCTATAGGGCGTGTGTACTCCTGGAGTGACAGAGACAAAAAGACAGAAAGCAGGAAATTATCCTCTGGGGGAATGGCCACAGGACAATCCTTTCTCCTCCGTTCTCTTCTCATGATCTTGGGCACGCACACACATGCATCTAGCATGAGTTTTAAGCTGCTGGGTCCAGAATTCGAACCACACTCAACTACGTGGGAGCCCGGTTACGTAACCATTGCACCATCTGCTGGTTCCTTTTTCACTTATTCATAAGAGGACCAGGCTGTAAATGAGTACCTGAGAAGTTTGTGACCAGGTCAACCAATATAGCAAACAGTTTGAAATTTAGTTCTCTCTGTTAATAGATCTTTTTTATAAAGGAATATATACAGTATTAGTCATGGTGAAAAGATTCATTAAATCCTTTTCTTTTTTGGCAAAAGATTTTGTCCATACTCCTTTTCGTAAGTATTTCAAACTTTTTTTAATACATCAGAGCCAATAATTTTATTTATAATGATCAAATATTGTAAATATGAGAAACTATAGTAAATAAACTTACATGTATCAAGAAATTTTAACATAAAATGCATCTAAGATTTCTGAAACAGTTGGAATTTGAGTTGAAAGAAAAAAAGTTTTCTTTTTTTTTTTTTTTAATACCCTAGTCCCACATCCAGGAAAAAGGTAACATTAAAAACATAGACACCTTCCAATGAGAATGACATTTAACCACACACGAATGAATGACCACAAACCTTAGAATAGTATGAACTCTAAGTAAAGGGTGGAAAACTTCACATTAGGAATTTCTTCAGCTGAACCAATCTAGTATGTGGGTGAGTAACAAAACTATTTAACTTTGTAGATTTGTTTTGCAAATTGAAACATAGGAACTTAAATGAGTTTCCCCACATCATATCATCTAATTAGAAATCAGGAACTTAATTTTCTGGTCTAGGTTTTGTATTTGTTGTCCGGATTAAGTGAATTCAAATACAAAGCTATCTAAATAAAGGAAGTCTTCATATGGAAGAAGTTGTCAGGAGGGAGAGGCCACTGATGTGATAAGGATTTGATAACCAAGAGCGAGAAACTCTTCAGTATCTTTCTTGGTCTTTCCCCGAAGAGTATCTTTAATGCCATCCATGTCTCAGCAATTTCAAACTTTACATTCTCTTACTGTCACTTTTTGATGATTCAAACATATTTTACCCATCTATCTGCTTTCTTAGAGTTGACTGCGAATGACTTGAACTTTTTAGCAATATCAAGGCCATGCTCCATAGCTGTAAGATGTAACACCATTGTTGAGAGTATTTAGAAAAATACAGTCACCATAAAAAAGTTTCAGAATGTTTTAAACAACAGTAGTGTATTTTAAGTATACACACACATACCCATACATATATACACATACACACATATATAAACACATGTATACACACATACATACATGTTTTTCTGTGTATAGGATTGTCGGTAAAGTCATGACACACTTTTGCATAGAAAAACGTGTCATATCTTATCCAACACCCATGTATTTAGTGACCTTTGGTGACTAATGTGAAGAGTTCACCTGTCCTTTATTTATCTCTTCATTTATTCAGTGTACACACAAAGAAATAAAGACAAAGATGCTATGTCCCAAGGGGATTCTACCATCGTTTGGCTGGACAAATTAAGTGGCGTGAGTTCATTAAACAGTTATTCTCCTCTGTAGTCACCGTAGGATGCATGGCTCTGTCACGGCCTCCGCTCCATCTACGAGCTGCCTCACCGTCCTTCACAAGCTATTCTCATTCCAGCCCCTCTGCCTTTGAGTGTGTTTTGCCTTGCAGCTGAAAAGTCTTCCAACATGCTTTCTAATTATCCAAATCCTTCATAATCCCCCTACCAAAATTAGGTCACACTTTCTCCACAAAACCTTCCCCAGTTTCTCCGGCTGCTATTTACTTCTTTGTTATCTAAATTCCTTTAGGACAGATAGCTTGCCTCATCCAGCTTAGCACTGGTAGAGTCAGGGTCTGGAATCCTTCTGCACATGCACTGGGTGACTTTGCCTTCTCCCCTCCAGGGGCTGCCAAGTCCAGAGACAGATACTCTTCTGACCTTTTTATGAGCTCAGCTTGGCACCCCCTCCCAGATCCTATAATGATGCCGTAGAAATATCCTTGGACTGATGGCCCATAAGAAACAAGGTACAGGCGACTGGAGGTCTAAATAGAATGTCTGCAACTGCTAAAAAAATAAAATATCACTTAATCAATCACAACACAATTTAATACACAGTTTGATTTAAAACATTGCAACCTAATCAAGTCATTCCTCTTTTTTAAAATGTTGTTTATATTCTCCACTTTTACAGTGGCTAATACTTTGTCTCTAAGTAACTAATTTGGTGACAAAACATAGTGAAGAAACAGAGAGGAATTAATTTAGTAGATCTGTATTGGAAAGGTCCTGTGTCAGGCACTGTGCTGGGTTCTGGAGTGGATCAAACAAGGAATGATCATGTGAGTGTCAGGGATCTGAAGACTTTTTCTAATTAATCTACTAACATCAGGTTGTGATGCTGTCCAGAGGCAGTATATACTCATTGTCCTTTTGACTCAGGTACATGGGTACAGTATCAGTTCACTGTAATTGCTATTGTCATTTCTCACTAGTGGAGTGAAATGCTATGTATTTTTTACCTCAACCCAAGCGTCACCTTCTCTGGAAAGGCTGGTTGAGCACCATGAATTCTATAGAACTGCTCCATTTTCTTACTTATGTTTGCACTTATGATCTCAATCTCTCTTTATCCTTCCTCCTTTTTCTAAAGTTTATTTATTCATTTTGTGAGATTGAGAGACAGAGAGAGAAAGAGAGAAAATCCCAAAAAGGGTCTCATGCTGTGAGTTGAACCCTTCCCTGCCACCCCAGGCAACAGGGATCTTGGGTATGAGCACTGGCATTTATGGGTAGATCGGGGAACTGAACCTATGCTCTTCCACACAGATTCAGCTGTGCACAGAGAGGCACTATCCCTCGGTTCTTGAATGTCAGCCCGCTTTGGGCTGTGAGGTTTGCCCCTCAGAGCATACACCTGCCATCTTATGTGCCATTCTTAAGTAAACAAGTTTCGAAGAGATGAATTATTTTGCCACCAAACATATGCATAAAAAGATGAACGAATCACATAGCATATGATTCTGTCAGGATTTCAGCTAAATCGGGTAGTGGCTTTAGGCTGTTGCCTTCTTCAGCAGTGAAGCTATACATTTGGCAACTTCAGG
The DNA here is from genome assembly GCA_026018925.1 of Tupaia tana. NCBI lineage: Eukaryota > Metazoa > Chordata > Mammalia > Scandentia > Tupaiidae > Tupaia > Tupaia tana. The sequence continues at coordinate 134,697,237 of JAKSZU010000003.1, forward strand.
GAGGTGGGGAGGATTCTTACTGCAAGCCCAGAAATGGGAGGCATTTTGGAAGTTGAGCCCCGTTATGGAGAATAGAGCATAGAGCCCCACCCCACCCCCGAAATGGACACAGGCTGCACAACCCTCCTCTCCAGAGACCTGCTGGTGGGGCTGTGACTGCAGTGACGTCCACCGGGGACATCTGGTGATCATCGTGAGTGCTGTGTGTGGGCACAAGTGACAAAAAGAACCCACGTTGAGATGAACTGGGGAGAGGATGAATAGAGGACAGCACAGCAAGAGAGACTGAGGGTGCTACTGGTGAGACAGGAGGAACGCCAGAAAGTGTGGCTTCACAGAGCTGAGAACAGCAAAGTCATGAAGGAGAGGCCGCAGGTGGCTGCCTGATCAGGAACGTTAGAGAGGTAAGAGAGAAACAAGTCTGCAAATGTTCACCTAGAAATCTTACACCACATTTCCTAAACGAACATGCCAACCATAGTCATTAATTATGCAATTCAGGGAAAGACACACTTTTCAATCCTGTATGTTATCATTTAAACATAATTCTCGGTCAGAACATTGATTTTACTAAGTTATTGGTATCAAGACTTAAACTTCTGGTTGACTTTTCCTGGGAAGTACCATAGCAATACATTCATATCTACTCGTCCACACTGTCTCGCTGCAACTTCCTGAGGGGAAACAGGGCTGAAATTTACATCGCTGGAAATTTAACCTGGAGTCCTGAGGAAGAAGAAAGCTGAGCGGTGCAGGGCAGACACAGAGGCTGCACCCATGACGCTGTTCCCTTTATGGACTAAGTGGGATAAAAGGAGCAATAGTACTTCATATGGCTTCTTGGGGAACAAAGTTGACGGCAGCATCCTCCAATGTCTAATTTGCTTTCAAGGAGTTTGTCTTATTCTGTAAATGATGGCTCCAATTCCAAGACAAATAACTTTGATCTTCAACATATTTCCACAAAAGGCTGACCATTGTGCTGGGGGTTTTCCACGGACCTGTTCATTTCCTCTCAGCTTCTCTCCGCGGCTCTTCCCCTGGAGGAGTGGCACTCATGGTCTCGTACCCTTAGCTCTCTCGGCCGTTGGTTCTTCTTGTGTCCTCCAGTGGGAAGAGCAGGGGGAAGATGAGAGGCAAGAAAGGCGATGACTTCAGGTGACACATCCCCTTCTTCCTTTATGCAGGGCTGAATTTCACAGTTGTCAAAATGTACATTGCAGCTGAACACAGGGACCAGCCTCAGAGTGTCCACTCTTTGTTTTCTTAGGTAAATTCCCTCCCACCTTTGTAAGTACTTCTTCTTTTTTTTTTTTTTTTTTTTTTTTTGGAGAGGTTTTCGCTGCAGGGCGCGTGCGCTCACCAGAAAGACAGAGAGAGACAGAGAGACAGAAAGCGAGAAATCACCCCCCCCAGAGGGCATGGCCACGCCGCAATCCCTTCTCCTCCATTCTCCTCTCGGGATCTTGGGCACGCACGCACATGCGCCCGGCGTGAGTTTAAGCCGCCAGGTCCAGGACTTGAACCACGGTCGACTACGTGGGAGTCCAGCGACATAGACATTACGCTAACTGCTGGTCCCATAAGTACTTCTTCATTCAGCTTTTCTCTACTTCTGTTGGTGTGATTTACCTGCTTCCTGCCGGGACCCTCATTGACAGCCTGTGCTAATGATACTCTGGCTCATGGCAGGTCATTGAAAACTATCAAGCGCCCACCTTCCCACTCTTTACAATGAATTTAAGTCAGCCACGCATCATTGTCAGAACTGAACAGAAAAGTACTCTCCTCACAATTCACTCCCTCAATTTCATCTAATTAAGGAGAAAAGGACAGCTATGAGGGCGATAGTGAAAAATGTATGGTCTGGAAAGCTTCTGTTTTTTGTTTTGCTTGCTTTTTTTTTTTTTTGTCTTAAGCATCTTGAATCTCCCCCATCTTAATTTTGGCTTAATTGCTCGAGTAATTCCATGGGATTTAGGATTTCATTCGGGGGTTTAGACTGTCCTCTTTTACATACATCTTTTAAAAGTTCACATCTTAATTCTTAATATTTTTATGCTCTACTTTCTACCCTGAAGCCAATGGTATTTCTTTAGCATCTCTTCTCTTTCTCATTGCACTACGCGTTCCATTTCCTCTCTCTCTGCTTTTCCCCATCACAGATATGTACATATGAAAAGGCCTGCATGCCTTTCCCAGACCCCTCTCTTCTTCCTTGCTTCTGTCAGAGATATCCTGAGTCAAATGGAGCTTATCTCTCTCGCTCAGTTTGGACTCTTTGAAAAAGCACATAAAAAGTCTCCGCAGACTGCCTTGCTGTAGCACTGGGTCTGGCTGTATGCGTCCAGGCTGAGGAAGGGCTGGTAAGCTATACAGCCTCCAAAATTAAAATCACTTATTGGGATTTTGTTTCTACCTGTGGTTCCTTAAGTTGGATATCCACCCTTTATTTTCTGCACATGTAATGCTATAGTTTCAGGTCTCTCTCTTGGTGTTCAGCAGTTCTTTCTAGACACAGCACATGTGTTAATGACGTGCGTGATCACATGACCTGCACTGCCTTTGACGATAAGCAAGCTTCCAGGGAGGAGAGCGCCAGACTCATAGCCGGCCGACTCTGCTACCCAGATTTGAGCTATGAAATCTTAGGGGAAAAAATGCTTTTATGATGATATGAATTACTGAGACCTGATATAAAATTTCACTTAAAGGCTTCTATGGATCACTCCGTATGTTAGAAACCATCTCACACAGTATTACCTGAATGTCTCTGCTGCTGTAATAACCACACTTGATGAATTAGTGTCTCAAGTGATAAAGATAAATCACTTTGGGGGACCCTACTCATTCTTATTTTTAACAGACGGTTTGGGCTTTATTAATACACTTTATGTTTCAGAAAGAGCAAAGGAAATGGAGGATAAAATATTTTATCAAATGCAAATCTGTGTTTTCCTTCTTAAGGAACCAGTGGAAATTGAGGGGTATAAAAATATGTAACTAATATCAAGTTAATACTATTTAAACACAACTGTTATATAAAAAGTATTGATATTAGTTGCCTATGAAAAGAGTAAAAAAGGTAGGCTGTGGTTATTATTTGGTTATTATTTTAAGTGAGACTCTAATATTGCTGAACCTTGAATTGCTCTTTCAGTGAATTAAAATGTCATGTGGCATTATCATCAACATCAAATCACATTTCTTAAGCACAACCCATGCCCGGGTCTCCACTGGACATCTTATCAGGCAAGGTTCATGGAAAGACAGCCCTCTCTGGAACCCACAGTAGATGCTAATGAGGTGGACAAACATCCAGAAACACAATCTCAGTGTCCTTCAGAGTCTCATCATTTTGCTAAATATAGTAAAATAAGACCTCTGGGGATGTGCCCTTCCCATGGGACAATACAAGGATTTAGTGCTAGACTGAGTGGGAAACTGTTTATTTAGAAACATATGAAAAAAAGTAGTAAGTGTATTTATTTCTTCAATGAGCAAGTGAGACAAAGAGTGAGAGAGACAGAGAGATAACACTTCCAACAGGGGAGTGGCACCTACCCCCTTCAAACCTGGACCATGGGCTGGCCCAACTTAGTGTTTTCTTGTTTAATTTAGAGTGAAAACTTTAAAATGTGAGCAACATCTTTTCTTCATTTTCACCTCTTTAAAAATCTCTATTTTTCCCACCCCAGCAAACGTCTCCCTGCAATAACCTAGACTTTCAATAGAACTCTTTTTGAATCTCTGCCAGTAGTTAGTTGGTGTAACCTATATCATTAACAAGTTCCTTAAACTTACTACCTGCTTGATGAAGCAGCTCATCTTTTGCTGGTTCTGTGGTGTTTTTAAAATTAATAATTGATCAATATATATATTAAACCTCTGCTATTTATGTACACATACACCACACACACACATTAAGTAAACTTCAAAGGGAGATTTTCAGTTCTATCTAGGATTTCTTGTTGGAATGTCAGAAAAGTCATGGGTATTTTTCTATGTTTTCCTATGCAAAAATGTGTCCCAGCTTTTCTGCTGACCTAATAGAATGATCAGTGATGATCACCCACTTCTTTTAAATGTGTACAGCCCTTATTAACCCAGGCTATGTGTTTTATATTTCTGCCTGTAAGGCTGTTTATTTACCTTGTCTTTATATGGCAGACTCTGCATCTCTGGAATCTTTATTCAGTCAACTTTCTCTGGGCCGTGAAGAATTGAATCTAAGCCCCACAGTGTCAGCACAAGGACAGCAGAGTTATTCAATGGGTTGGCTATGTTTTCTGTTTTTGTTTCCGATAACTTCGTTGATTACATCCTACATTTCAGAAGTGATTTGGGAGACGAAGGTGGGCTGGACTGGAGTGAACTTCAGATAGACCGGAACTGCTTCTGAATAGTTGAAAGGCAGGGTAATGAGAGCAGGTCACTGGAGGCTGAGTTTAGCTGGTTCCCCTGCACGTAGAGGCTGTACCTTCTTGCTTATCCTAAAGGCAGTCAGCCATTTCTTTTACACATTCCCGAGCTTGCTTTTGTATCGCTTTAGCATCTCACGACTTGGAGTAGCTCATCAGCAGCAGTAATCTGAAGACGTCACCAGATGCTCGTCATTCCAAATCATTTCAAAGTAATATTTTTGGTTATGGGACTTGTCCTTTGAAAATTTCTATTTTACAGCTTCCTGCAGTGAAAAGAAGTTGTCTGTGTCTATGCGTCGATTCCTCTTCTGAACTGGTTACTTATTCATAACTAGGCATTGCTTCGAATTTTCACAGGACATTTTAAAATCTAACTGCATTAGGGCCACCAGCTGTCCCTTGTTTAATTGCTTATTTATAAACACCTCCTGCCCTCGTTCAAGAGCTCTGGTAAGATTAGAACGTAAGACCCCCGAGGGAAAGGATTCATCTCCCGCATTTATTGCAGGGCCTGGCAGAGGGTGCATATTCAACAAATATTTGTTGAATGGCTAAATATTTGTTGAATGAATTAGTCAGACATGATTCCTCTTTACAGAAAACGTGTTCCATATCACATTATAAATCACACTAGATTCTTTTCTTATTTGGTATAGAATTATTGAAGAAGGTTCATTTCCAAGAAGTATTTGAAAAGAGGGACATTAGTTACCTAGGTTTGCTGAAACAAATTGCCAACCACTTGGTGGCTTAAAACAAGAGGCATTGATCCTCTCTCAGTTCTGGAGCCCAGATTCAAAACCAAGGCATCAACACTCCCTCTGGGGCTCTGGATGAAATGCTACTTGCCTCTTCCCTATTCCGGTGTGGTCAGTAATCCTCAGTTTCCTCCTCTTGGGCTCCCTCACTCCAGTCTATGTCTATGTCTCTGTTTTTGTTTTTTAATCACTTTCTGTGAGTCATCTTCTCTTCTGTCTCTTACAAGGACACATCACTGGATTCATAAACAACCTAATAATTCAATATCTTGTCCAAGGATCATTAACTTAGATATATCTACACAGATCCCATTTAAAAAGAAACGTTTTGTAGGTTGCAAAGGTTTATGTGGACAGATTCACTACACAAGGGCTGTTGGGAAACAGCATTCAGGCTTGAATGAGCCATCATGAGAATATGAAACCATCATGAAACAGTTGAGCTTTGGATAAAGCCATGAGGGGCCCTTAGCAAAGTGCTGATTTGAGGACTACCCCATGAGTGGCAGAGGCATGAGAACCTCCAGAAAGACTTGGTATACAAGTTGGACAAGTGCATGTTCTCTAAGGGGTTTTATTCAGGACTAAATTACACCATGCATTTTGCCTTACATTTCCTTCTGGGCCACTCTCCATTTTAATGAAAATGAAGAGGGTAAAGCTCAGTGGGTCTTTTTCACTGCAGTGAGAAAAAAAAAAAAAAAAAAAAAAAAAAAAAAAAAAAAGAGTACCTTCAGTGGAAGAGGAAAATTGGAGAGAAACAATGAGGGGTTCACTCAAAACATGAACTAATTTTGAGTGATCTGGAGGTGGAACACCTCCACCTCATACCCCTCACTCTGACATATGTTAGAATGGCAGCCAAGACAATGCACCAGTCTCTGCCTGTTTCCAATGTCCTACAGTCAGCTGAGATGATATCTAACCTGGCCTCTGCCAGTTCCCACTGTGAATCCTGGTAATAGATTTCCTGGATAATTTTTTTTCTTTCTTTCTTTCTTTTATATATATATGTTTTTTATTTCTTCAGGTTAACACCAGACCTCTCAATAGAAACAAGGCAAGCAAGGAAAGAATGGGAAGATGCTTTGAAAGTTTTAAGAGAGAAACAATTTCAACCAAGATTACTATATCCTGCAAGATTATCTTTCATACGAGAAAAAAAGATTAAAATCTTTTTTTTTTTTTTTCTTCTTTTTTTGGAGAGGTTTTTGCTATAGGGCGCGTGCGCTCGCCAGACAGACAGAGAGAGACAGAGAGATAGAAAGCAGGAAATCACCCCCCAGGGGGGATGGCCACGCCGCAATCCCTTCTCCTCCATTCTCCTCTCGGGATCTTGGGCACGCACGCACACGCGCCCGGCGTGAGTTTAAGCCGCCGGGTCCGGGACTCGAACCGCGGTCGACTACGTGGGAGTCCAGCGACATAGCCATTACGCTAACTGCTGGTCCCAAGATTAAAATCTTTTCAGAGGAACTAAACCTGAAAGAATTTGCCAACACCAGACCAGCTCTTCATGAAACCCTGAAGAGAATACTAAAGGAAAACTAAAGAATGACTAGCCAGAAATAAAGGAATAAAAGACAACCAAGACAATGGCCAACTTAAACATCAGGACAAGTCCAGAAATATCAATAATAACATTGAATGTGAATGGATTAAATTCTCCTATAAAGAGACACAGACTGGTTGAATGGGTAAAAAAAGAGAAACCTTCTATCTGTTGCCTACAGGAAACCCACTTCATGGATAAAGACATACATAGACTGAAAGTGAAGGGTTGGAGAAAAGTTTTCCATGCAAATGGGAACCAAAAAAGAGCTGGAGTCGTGATTCTAATTTCTGATAAAATAGACTTTAAAACCAAAACTGTTTGCAGAGACAAAGAAGGGCACTATATTGTACTAAAAGGGTCAATCCATCAAGAAGATATAACACTTATAATTATCTATGCACCTAACACAGGAGCACCCAAATATGTGAAGGAAAGATTGTGAGATCTAAAAGGAGACATAGGCTCCAACATACTAATTGTTGGAGACCTCAACACTCTACTATCACCTCTGGACAGATCATCTAGACAAAAAATAGGTAGAGAGATAATGATCTAAATGATACCATAAATCAAATGGACTTAACAGACATCTATAGAACTTTCCATCCAAAAACCGTAAGATATACTTTTTTCTCATCCCCCCATGGAACTTTTTCAAAGATTGACCACATGATAGGACACAAGGCAAGCCTCTACAGATTCAAGGGCATAGAAACTATATCCAGCATCTTCTCTGACCATGATGGAATTAGACTTGATTTTAATTTCAAGAGAAACCTTCAAAAATACACAAATACATAGAAATTAAATAACCTACTCCTGAATGACTTCACAACTACTGAAGAAATAAAGACTGAGATCAAAAGTTTCATGGAAGTCAATGACAATGAAGACACGAGTTTCCATAATCTTTGGGACACTGCTAAAGCAGTCATAAAAGCGAAGTTCATAGCAGTTAGTGCACATAAGAAGAAGACAGAAAGAAGGCAAATGGATCACGTAACATCATGCCACAGAGAATTGGAAAAGCAACAGCAAAAAATCCAAAAAACTCCAGAAGAAAGGAAGTAATAAAGATACAAGTAGATAAATAAACTATACAGAAAATAAATAAAAGTAGAAGCTGGTTCTTTGAAAAGATAAACAAAATTGATACACCTCTACTGAGACTTATTAAGAAGAAGAGAAAACGGAACCAGGTAAATCAAATCTGGAATGAAGCAGGCAATATAACAACAGACAAAGTAGAAATACAAAACATCATTAGAGGATACTATGAAAAACTATATGCCAAGAAACAAGAAAACCTGGATGAGATGGACAAATTCCTGGATACACACAATCTACTAAGACTGAGCCAGGAAGATGTAGAAAGTCTGAATAGGCCCATAACATGTCAGGAGATTGAATCAGTAATAAATAACCTCCCAACAAAGAAAAGCCCTGGTCCTGATGGCTTCACCTCTGAATTCAATAAAACTTTCAAAGAAGAATTAACCCCCATTTTGCTCAAGTTATTTCTAAAGATCCAAAAGGGTGAAACTCTCTCTAATTCATTCTATGAGGCCTCCATCACCCTTATCCTTAAAACAGATAAGGACAGGACAAGGAAGGAAAACTATAGACCAATATCTCTGATGAATATAGATGCAAAGATTCTCAACGAGATACTAGCAAATTGTTTCCAACCACTTATAAAAAGATTATACATCATGATCAGGTAGGCTTTATTCCAGGAATACAAAGTTGGTTCAACATACGCAAAACCATAGATGTAATAAGCCATATTAACAGAAAGAAAAATAAAAACCATATGATCATATCAATTGATGCAGAAAAAGCATTTGATAGGCTACAACATCCCTTCATGATCAAGAGTCTCAGGCAATATAGGCATAGAAGGGTCATTTCTGAACACAACAAAAGCTAACTATGAAAAACCTATGGTGAACATCTTCCTGAATGGAGAAAAGCTGAAAGCTTTTCCACTGAAAATGGGTACAAGACAAGGATGCCCACTTTCTCTATTCCTTTTCAATGTAGTACTGGAAGTCCTCGCCAACACAATCAGAAAAGAGAATAAAATAAAAGGCATTCAAATAGGAAAAGAAGAGGTGAAACTCTCTTTATTTGCCATTTGATTCTTTTTTATGTAATTCTTCTTTTAGATCTTGTAAGAATTTCCTCACCTCGTGAAGATCATCAGCTCCTTTCCCCTGCGTCTTCAGCAGTTCATTGTCTCTCTTCTCTTCAATCTCTGTGAGCTTTGTCACCATGAAAATTCTAAATTCTTAATCAGACATTTCCATCAATCTCATCATACTGTCTGAGGATGAAGAGGAGTTATTTTTCCTTGGAGGAGAGGTATCTTATTGTTTTTCCATATTTCTTGTGACTTTGCAGTGATTTCTAGTCATCAGATGGATGGTACTTTTCTTCTAATTCTTGAAGTTCAGTCTGAGTGTTCAGAGGCGTGCAGGAGGAGGTGATCAGCAATCTCTCTTCCATTCCATTCTCACTCTTTGTGCATCAGAATCAGTGAAAATAGAGGAATATTCTGACCTTAACTGTATTCAGATGTTTAGAACCTGTTCACTTGGACCTGTCTAGACACTTAGTGAGAGTAGAGGCTGAGAAGCCAATGAGTAAAGATAAAGAAAAAGAAAAGAATTAGAGAAACGGGAAGAAGAAAATATAAAATAATAAGAAAAAAAGGATAATAAAAAATTATAGATTTTAATATTAAAATGCAAAAATTGAAAATTGCGTGGCGTGCAAGCACTATTCACAGCTGAAGTTCAGGATCCATGTGGAGATGGGCCTGGGTTTGTGCCTTTCCTAAATGGAAGGGGAGAGGCACCTATTAACACAATAAAGGGGCTTGAAAGCCCAGAGAATACTTTACCTTAAAAAAAAAATTTAATTAAAAGACTCAGGGAGACACAGAGAGAAATGGAGACAAAGAGATAGGTAACACTACCCACTAGAAATAAGCGAGGAAGAAGTCTCAGCAGAAAATCTTCATTTTAAGTCTCTGAAAGCACTAGTTCGTTGCTTTTTTTCCTATTACTATGTAGTTTCAGGATCCGTTAGCACTCGGTGAACTGGGAGATGACTATCGGCTCTTCAGTGACTGACACATGGATCAACGTATGATTATTTCTTTTATGAAAAATATTTATTTCATGACAGTAAGACACAGAGAAAAGAGAGAGAGAGACAGGGAGATAGGGAGAGATATAGCTAGGGAGATGGAGAGAGAAAAACAAGACCCCTCAACAGGACCTCGTGCCTTAATCGTGATCCTTCACTTTTCTAGCCCACAGATCATAGGCTCTATGCCTCACCAGCAGGTACAGATTGAGTGGGGAACTGAACCACAGTCTTTCATATGGGTTCAGCATTGCTTGAGCAACACCTTATGGTTACACCATCCATCCAGACACATGGTGTCTTCTTAACAGTCACCATTAGACTTGGCGTGGACACAACCTCTCAGCTCAGAGTGAGGACAAATTCATCCTGAAACCTTTGGGTTCCCATGCAGTGAGAAGTGGCCCTTTGTGTTTGGAATTCAAGTGCCCTGGGAGGCAGGGCCCAGGAGGAAGTCAGCTGTGCTATCCCCGAACTCCGTCCTCAGCCAGGTGAATGGATAAAGAGTTTGAGTCTCCGGGGCTGTTAAATTAGGCATTTTTCACAAGTTCTAAATTTCCCAAAATAATAAACAAATATTTTTCAGCCTATTTATATTTTGCACCCAAACATGAAGCACACCTAGCGAAGAGTGTGTAAATACTTCGAAGACCCTCCTCCTCCACAGCCCTCAATGGGAGCCTTTGTAGCTTGTTCAGCCTGATGGGGCTTTCCCAGCCGCGGCTGGCCTCGGTGTTTACCTTGGAAGTGCTTTCTCAAGGTGGGCCCACCTGAGTGGCAGTCAAGGCCAGAACCAAGCTCTACCTTAACTCTGAGTTGGAAATTAAGTCAAATTATACAAAATTGCCCACATTTGAACATTTTGACTTTCAACAAAGTCAGTTTCATATGATTCAACCTACTATACCTCAAAGCTGTCTTCTCATGCTTGTAGCTGTGTCAGATGCTTGTCTAATTTGCATCTAACATTTGAGGGGTCTTCAAAAGGTCCATGAAAAATGTGTATTGTAAGCGACTATGCATGGATCTCATAATTTTTGCACAAAAATAAACTTGTACTTTAACTCCATTTTCCCACAAACTTTTAAAAGTCCCTTCAAGTACTTTTTCCAGTAAGTATAATTCTTTAAACATCCCTTTGTACTGTAAAATTGTATGCGATCCAGGATGTGCAGATTAGCAGTGGTTAAGGCTTCAGATTCTGGAGTTAGACAAACCTGGGTCGGAAGGCCTCAAATGGAGCTGCGCTTTGGGTATTTTACTTTACCTTACTCAGCCTGTACAACGGTGGTAAACAACTTGACTGCTGTGAGAAGTCGGTGAAAAGGCTTTTGGCAGAGTGCCCGACTTACAGGAAGTGTACTCGAGATGTTGCTTCTACTCCCAGTATGTTCCTCTTCCTCCTCTTTCCTACTCCATCTTTTCCCCATTACCAGTGTGGCTGCATTAGTGATAGACACAGTGAACCAAAGGAAACCACCAGACCAGATATCTACCTGTGTATGCACGCTTTATAGCCATAGTGTGGTGCATAGCATTCCATAGCATACTTTTCATTTAAAATTATAATTCATATATGGCACATGTATCTGGATCAGAGGTCAGTGAATGATGGCCCATGGACAAAATCAAACTATTTTCATAAGTAACCTTTTTGCTTTTTTTTTATAGAATTATTTATTTTATTTATGAATTTTTTCCCAAACTTCACCAGAGAGAAACAGAAAGAGAGAGAATGAAAGAGAGAGAGAAAGGGAAAGTGAGAAAGCAAGCTGCCAGATCTGGGATTCGAACCATGGTCGGCCATGTGAGATTCCAGCACCTTAACCACCACGTCACTTGCCAGTCCCCATAAATAAACTTGTTCTAAAAGCATAGCTATTTATTTCTTTCATTAGAGAGAGAGAGAGAGGGAGACAAAAACCCCCAACAGGATCTCCATGCCTCAATTCACCTCCAGCTCAAGCACTTGCATCTCTGGCGTGTGCATGTATGCATGATGTGTACAGGAAGGCTTCAAGAAGCAAACCCAGGACTTTCCCATGTGGGTCCAGCCTCACAGAGTGCTACATTATGCCTCTACCAACAGCTGGCCACTCGTCAATAAACTTTCATTGAAGTACAACTGTTAGGTACTGAATTGTGCCATCCTAAAATTCATAAATTGAAATACTAACTCCCAGTGTGACTACATTTAGACATAGTACCTTCGAGGAGGTAACTGAAGTTAAATGAGGGTGTAAGTGGGCGGCCCTAATCCAATAGAACTGATGTCTTTATAGGGACAGGAAGGGATACCAGGAACGCACAAGCACAGAGCAAAGGCCGTGTGAGGAGCATGATGAATTAAACAGGTCTATCAGAAATACGAGTGGGAAGCCAGTCCGTAGCCTACTGGCTAGGGGAGTCAGATCCCACAATCAACTGCAGCTTGAATCCTGGCCCCAGAGGCTTGCAAAACATTTTTGGCTTGTGAGGGTGCCCAGAATCTGGACAGACGGAGAGATGGAGAAGGGATTCCAGCACGACCATGCTCCATTTATGGATGCTTTCTCCCTTTTGCTCTCTCTGCCTCTCTGTATCGCTCTGGTGAGTGGCAATTGAAAAGAAGAGATGTGAGTGGGTCAGCCTCGTAGACAACTGTGTGTACATACCCGAAGTTTAGAAAGGTCTGTGCTAGATATGTAATACAGGAATAACAGTAGGAATAGAAATAAAGGCACTTTGACTTTTAGAGTTTAGAGTAGAGATGAGGAACCTGTGAAGAGAACTGAGAAGACGCAGTCGTGAGATGGGAGCAAACCAAGAAGGCTTCATGCCCTGGAAGCCAAGTGACCGTGAGGCTCTAAGGCAGAGAGACCTGCAGCAGGTCCTGCTGGTCGGTCCACTGTGATGAGAACTGGAAAATAGCTGTATTTTGTAACTTGGAAGTCAACGATGACCTCAAGTTTTGCAGATATGGGACAAACACCAAATTGGGGTAAATTTAAAGTGAAACTGGGGGAAGAAGTCTGAGGTATCAATATAGATGCATCTTTTGAGAAATTTTGCTTCAGAGAGAACAGTCAATTGACAGACCAAACCATTAGCAATATCCATTTATTACCGCAGCAGGCACGAAGCCCTGTGTGTCCTGACTCGTTGCCCGTGTGCTCCTTGGCACACAGCTGGATGTCCTATCCAGGCTCACTAGGGATACCTGGATTTCAGCCCACAGTTCGTGAATAGTGCAGCATCTCACTGCTAGACAAAACTTGTACAGAGATTTTCTGCTCCACACTTCAGTTCTTTTTTCTTCTGATTCGGTACAGTGGATCGGATGGAGGACTCCAAGGCCCTAAAGATAGTGGGGCCATTTGTTTAAAAGCACCTGAGTTCATTAGTGTCTGCACGGAGCAGATCCACTTTGGACTATCTTACGTTAAGCAGGCAATATTGGGAGGGGTGGGAGCATCTTAGTTCACTGACTGACCGACTTTCAACTGAAACATCTCAGTGAAAGGACTTTACAAGACTCTTGCAAAGACCGAGGTTTCCTAATCTATTCAGTATTTTGGTTAAGATTTTAGTAGTGAAGTATAATGCCTAAAATTTACCTAAGTTGATTAATGAGTTACAGCAGGAGATGCAAAGATTTAGAAATGGATGGTTTTCGAAGAGTTCTTACATTTTGATAGCTCTTTGCCCAGGTGACTAATTCGGTTAATTTCCTAATGGAAAACACCTGATGGCTCCTTCATCTTCTACTCTCTGTGGTCTATACCTTTTGGAATGGCACTCAAGGCTTTCTACAGACTATGAACAGAACTGTAGTTTACTATTTTGAGTGTTAAATGTACGATAGTTACCTCTCCCCACTGTTTCTGAATCTAAATGGGGCTATTGCCCAATGCACAGCATGGCCAGAACACTGGTACACCAAGATTACTGAGGAGGAAAAGAAAGGCTTTAGTGCAAGGCACCAGGAAGAGAAGACTGGAGGCAGTTCTCACATCAGTCTCCCCTACCAAAAGATATGGTCCTCGTAGAGAAGTAACTGGTTCCCCAGGTTACAAACCCATGTGCTAATGAAGGAATGGAACTGGTGCAGTTCAGACTGGTTGACCAGAGTCACAGTCTTATTGGCTTATGAAGTTTTCAATGCAAATTAAGATTTGAACTTGTGTGGAACTTGAACTCACTTGGCCAGAGTGAGACTTCCACTGGCGCCCTTCCTGGTCACTCAGCCCTCTCTGGCTCTGTCCTGCAGTCAGACTTACAGAATGAGAGTTAGTGCCAGGTCCATCTTGCTTAGGCTAGTTCTGACCAGTGTCTACTAAAAAGAATATCTGGGACAAACAGTCACATCACTCGATACATGACAATTAGAAGGTAGCATCTCACTGGGCAGTAGGTGGCATGGTGGCGTGGTGGTTAAGGTGCTGGACTCCCACATGGCTGACAGCAGTTCGTGTCCTGGATCTGGCGGCTTGCTTCTCTCACTTTCCCTCTCTTTCTTTATCTGGTCAAGTTAAAAATAAATAATAAGAATTAAAATTAAAGAGACCAGCAGTTATCATGATGATTATGTTGCTGGACTCCTATATAGTCGACCACGGTTCATGTCCCGGACCCAGTGACTTAAACTCACGCCGGGGGTGTGTGTGTGTGTGTGTGTGTGTGTGTGTGTGTGCGTGCCCAAGACCCCGAGAGGAGAATGGAGGAGAAGGGATTGCGGCGTGGCCATCCCCCCTGGGGGGTGATTTCTTGCTTTCTGTCTGTCTCTCTCTATGTCTTTCTGGCGAACACACATGCCCTATAGCAAAAACCTCTCCAAAAAAAAGAAAAAAAAAGAAAATAAATAAAATTAAATAAATAATTCTTCAAAAATAAGGAAGGTAGCTATCCCTTATAAGAACAATTAGGACAAACTAGGTGAGCAAAACGAAGTTATAGTTACACAGACAAATAAGTAATATTTCAGTAAATCTATCCTGGATTCACCACCCCCCTAATAAAAAAATACATATATTAAAAACCCTTACTAGACTCTCAAAGCAATGAACAATATCTTTTAAATAAAATTATAAACTATGAATCCAGCAGTCGAAAGAAATAACTTTTATTCCTCTTACAACTCTCCATAAACCTTTGTTAAAATTTTCATTGATTTAAATTACTATAATAACCCAATACTTCAGGTAGTCTGGTTTTGAAAGGAAGCATTTTACATAATATACATCAATTACTCGAAAAGACATTTCTGTGTGAGGATCAGAGGCTATCTGTAACTTTCAAATGCAGATTTTATAATGTCCACCTCAGCTCTGGAAAAGCAATGGTGTAGGATTTCAGCACGAAAAGGACCACATAATAACAGGTATCATTTTGTTAAGGACTGGCTTTACATCTGGCATTGTGCTTGTCACTTGATAAATACTATAATTCTTTAATTTTAAGATGCTGTGAACTGAAATATGCAGGGTTTTTATTATTTTTTTCCCTGGGGGGAAAAAGAAACATTATTACCTTAAATGAAAACCTCAATTGCAAGAAACACTCAGATTTCAAAAACTCCTTTAAGTGAGAGGAATGAAAGTGTTTCTCAGACTTGAGAAAATAGACATGCATCTCAAGTCTACGCAATACAGTGCGTGCAGGACAGAGGACCAGACATCACCTGCGCAAGCTCACACACCTTAAGGGGGTGGACCTGAGTTCACCTGCAGAACTGGTGGACAACTGCAACAGGGTTTTTCTTTTGTTTTGTTTTTTAATCAATGTATGATCTTTAACCCTAGATGTCACTCTTTAAATTCTAGACCATGACTGACTAATTCAGATCCAACAATACCTCCAAATATAGTCATGCCTAGTGAGTGAATATGTTTTAAACAGAAAAAAAAATCTACATTTTCCTCCATTGATGATTTTCTAAATCTTTACTCAATTCATACAGTTAGTGATTTTTGAGCCAAGCATTTAAGGCTTGGTTGAATCTGAAGATAATGTTAACACTTTGTCAAGCATTTGAATTGCTTCCAGCATATTGTAGTATAATCCTCTGTCCACAAACATCCCTTCATTATTGCCTAATTACATGCAAATTTCATAAAATGAATGAGTTTTAAGGACTTGTCAATCTGTCATCCTAGGAACCACTGAAACATTTTGACTGCTAGATAAATAATCAGCAATAATCGCACTATGCAAATTTGATATTTTCTGTACAATTATCTGAAACCATAAATAACTGGACACAAAGACATTTGGCATTCTCTCTGTGAGACTTGACCTACAGGGCTTTTTCCCTTTTTCCTCTTCTAACAAATGTGCTAGTGGA
Organism: Tupaia tana; assembly: GCA_026018925.1. NCBI lineage: Eukaryota > Metazoa > Chordata > Mammalia > Scandentia > Tupaiidae > Tupaia > Tupaia tana. The sequence goes on from JAKSZU010000003.1 coordinate 134,713,449, forward strand.
AAATTTGCCTTTTTTTTTTTCTCCTTAAATCCAACTGTGCAAATGTACCCAGTGGAAAAATTATGAGTACATAAATGCAAAGAGAATTTTGTTTATTTTTATCTGGAGCGTGTTTCCCCTTGGCAAACATTTTTTTTTTTTTTGTTTCCACTTTAACTTTTGCTTTTTGTAATTTTCACCTCTTCTCTCTTAGAGTTTTTCTTTTCTTTCTTTTTTTTTTCCTCACAAGTGAAGAAATAGAGGTGGAGAGCATCCAGTGTAAGTTTATTTTTGTTTTGGTTCAAATTTACTTTCTCCACATTTTCCATCTTATTTCATATTTTTCAGTGTAAGTCATTTGAATGTCTTACATACACCAGGCACTCCAGAGCATCCAATATTGAAAGACTAATTATTATCAGAAACACATAAACAATATAGTCCAGTGAATCCATCACACTTAGAATGTAAATTCTCCTTCTCTCTCTGAAAATTGCTTGGGTCTTTGTGAGACTGCGAAGACCATCCTGTCCTCTGTACTTTTACGTGAGCCTTAGATGACAACAATAGAGAGCTATAATAATGTATCTGCTGGGCTAGGCAGTAGTGCAGCTGTAATGCAACTGTGCCCACACGAGAAGAACCCTGGCTTCACATCCTAGGGTCTCCATGCACACACCGGGTGCGCATGCACATGTCCATGATCGGGGCAGGCTGAGGCTGGGTAGATCATGCTGTAAGACTGCTGGAGGCACTTGTCTCAGTCTTTCTGTTTCTCTCTCTCTGACTCATAAGGAAATAAATAAATAAATAAATAAAAATTAATGGGGCCAGCAGGCGGCATAGTGGTTGAGATGCTGGACTCCCACATGGAGAACCATAGTTCGAGTCTCAGACCTGATGACTGGAAAATACCACCAAGCCTTTGTGCATGCATGCCCAAATCATGATGATGTAGGAAGCACTGTGACATGGTCATCTTCCCACGGGGGTTGGGTGGCAGTGGTGACATCTCACGCTGCCTCTCTCTGTCTCTCTCTAGAGTACACATGCCTTGTGGCAAAATCCTAAATAAAGAAAGAAAAATTGAAAACAAAAGCTAGAGTCGGGTTACAGCCTGGTGGGCTAAGGGAGCCCGATCAAGCATAGCTAACACGGGATTCGAATCCTGGCCTCAATCGCTTGAACGACAGTCTGAGTCCACGTGCGTTATGTGTCCCACATCGTGACAGGATAGAAATGGAGAGGGTCGTGGCATGACCATGCTCCATTGAGGGTGCGATTTCTCCCTCTCTTTTCTCTGTCCCTCTGCCTCTGGCCAGTACACTTACCCTTTGCTAAAATAAATAATAATAATGCATTTGCTATAAAGGCTCTCAAACTGAAATAACACTGGAACATTCAGGGCCACGTTCTCCTTTGCCTTGCGTGCATCTTCAATTAGAACAGCGCACATACTCTACAAGTTGTTTTGTCGTTTAAAGTCCAATTAAAGCCATTACAATTATTTCATAAGAGCGTTGATTGGTTGATTGATTGATTGTAGAAAGAGAGACTTGTTGGTTATCATCTGGCAATAAGTCACCAGCGGTGAGGAAAAATGAGAGGGGACCAAGCTTCTGTGGTTTGTTAATGGCTGGGCTCATTAATGGGAGTAAATCCAGCTTGCCACTTATAAAAAAGAATTACTAAAGAATCATCTGATATGAATGTAGGGCATTAATTTTTTTTTTTAATTTCAAGATATATAGGCAAATAAAGTACTTTGGTTGATTTCACTTAGAAGGATAATGAAAGAGCACCATTCAGAAACTTGGGACTTAAAAATGATTAATAAAGTGCTTTGCATCACATCCACTCATTTTCTTCTCTAAGTGAGACCATCAATCAGTAGAAAGCCAGCCTGACTCATTGATACTGGTATGATTTCTCAGCCTCCGTTAAATGTGAAAGCATATAGTGTGTTTTCCTGCACCTCAATGCTTAAGGTTCACAAAGTATATTTTTTATTTTAATTTTGCCAAAGGGTGCATGCACTGGGCAGGAGTGGGAAACAGAGATAGTGAGAAGGAAAGTGGGAAAGTAGCCCCCATGAGAGATGTTCACAGCAATCTCCCCCTCCTTGTGGGATCCTGGGCATGCACACAGTCACCCAGCATGTGTTTCAAGTCACTGGGTCTGGGACTGGATTGCACAGTTGGCCATGTGGGACCCAGCCACCTTAACTACCAGATTACCAGCTGGCCTATACTAAATATTTTTTTAATGCTAATGCAAGACAATGACAATGGTGGTGGTAGCAGCTTTCCTGGTTATACCATATTCCCAGTGAAACACAGGCTGGACACTTGGACAGAAAAAAAGAAATTGCCTTGAAATGTAGCTGAGAAGTTCAAAGCTAGCTCATGAAAGCCCTCCCTGTTGAGGGAGCTTTCCAGAAGTATTGTCTTTCATTCTGCTTTTCAGTATTCCAATAGCAGCTTCAGATGCAGGCGTGTTGCAATGCGTATTTGCAAATTGCTTCAAGACCTGAAATAAGAACATTCTGAACTGATAAAGGAAGATGAAATACGATTCGTGGAAACTATCTTCATGAAATACCTACAGCTCTCTACATGGGCGCCGTGGAAATGAATGTTCAGAGGTTATAGTCACTGACGCTGCTTAATACTACAATAGCAAATGGCATCAAGGACAACTGTAGATGCATTTACTCATTACATTGTGCATCTTAGTGAAGTAATTGCTACTTGTACTTTGTAATATTTTCTCATGGCATTGTTTAAAAATGTTAAGATGAGTTAATGTAATAGTTTCATTGTTTCTTAACATAACATATTTTCTTGTACAAACTATTGTCTGTTTCACACATTGAAATGTTATGTTTTGGTTTAACAATGAAATTGAGACTATGTACTTTTTAAAGCCTCCGAAGCTATCCACGAGAGAGTATAAATTGCCCACAGATCTCCCATCACATAGAACTCTTCCCGTCAGTCTGCTATTATTAGGGAGTCTGATGCTCTATAACAAGAATGTGGCCACGTAATAATGAAGGTATGTCTCATGCGTGAATGTGTGCTTATCTATTTCCTTGGATTCTACTTATAAATTATAATCTAAAAAGTTGGAATCAGACAGTTTCAGCTGGTAAACCACCTATAACAATTGGCACATACTTAGATGTTATTAATATAAAAGATCAGGCCCCTGCTTTGGTATTTTATAGTTATTGGCCTTCCTGTTGATATGCGTGGGTTCTACCATAGGCAGTGTTCTAGGAAGTGTCGAAGCTTCGAGAAAATGTTGAGGCCATGCAGAGAGTGTAGGTTAAGAAAACCAGTCTTCAACTCAGTTGGAAATGTAATGGGTTATTCTTGTTTATACTATTAAAAGCACACTCTCATTCCTTGAGTGATAAAATAATATTAATTATGTTATTTTTTAAATCAAGCTCTTCTATTTTTTTCCTGACTCTTTTCTTGAGGAGATGTTTTGTGAGAAGGGTTAGTCTATCAAAGATGCAGAGAGTTAGAAAAAGGCACGAGGCACTGATGTCATGTTGTTTATTGGCTGAGTTTAGTGGGAGCTCACAGAGCTCTTAGTAGGCTCACAAAGCCCAGAGCAGTGCTTGCAAGCACTTCCTCCCTCTTGGAGCTCTTGACACTCGTGGAGAAAGCTCTCAGAGCGCTTTCCACCCTCCTGGAGCTCCCAGTGCATGGGCTGAGATGAGTCAAGCTAAGCCCATCAGGTCTCACCAGGCTGAGCCAAGGCTAAGCTGAGCAGAGTGAGCTAGCTAGCTCACTGACCAGGGCAGCACTAGCTAGCCAGGTGCTCCCTTCTCTTAAAGGGTCTGCAGACAATAGTGGCTCATTGCCAAAACCAAACTGTCACACATGCATATGCATGTTATATTCAATGGCATGAAACAGCAAAGTCATAATTACATAATAAGCGTGCAAGCACAGTACAACTAATCACATAAGTTTCTTACCCTGTGGTCTTCAAACTCGATAAGATAGGAGATGAAGGAGCTAGACTAAACCATTCTGACTCCATTTGCAATACAGTGGGTGTTACTGATTTCCCAAAGTGACTGCTGCTGCTTAGTTGCTTCAAAATAACTATTTAGAGACTTTTCTCTGAATTTCTGATGTTTTTGCTTAGTTTAATTGATAGGCTGTTTTGGGACCAGCAGTTAGCGTAATGGCTATGTCGCTAAACTCCCCTATGGTCGACCGTGATTCGAGTCCCGGACCCGGTGGTTTAAACTAATGCCGGGTGCGTGTGCGTGTATGCCTAAGATCCCGAGATGAGAATGGAGGAAAACAGATTGGGGCATGACCATCCACCCCGGGTGGTGATTTCTCCCTTTCTGCCTCTCTGTCTCTCTCTGTCTGGCGAGCACACGCACCTTATAGCAAAAACCTCTCAAAAAAAAAAAAAAAAAAATTGATAGGCTGTTTAAAGCAAGTTTAGGAAACTGCAGAGTGCCCCAAATCTCTGTTTGCTTTCTTCTTTAGAACTGTGTGAAGACTTTGTTAAGCAACTCATCAAAATAACTTTTCTGGGAGCAGAGAAGCTTGAATAAGACTCAGGTGAGAGCTGCAGCGTATTGACCTAGCAGTTGTAGAAGCTGTCCTTAGCAGCTCATCGATGTGATTTGGAGTAAGAAAACGAAGACCTTTTCCTAACACCAACAAGGTACAGAGAGGTAAAATTTTTTCCTCTCATGTGTTTATATCACATGTTTATCTTGAATGTACTATCACTTGAGTCAAATAGTTGACGTATTTGCAGTCATTTAAAAGTCAAATATATTATCTACTTTTCTTTATTAATTATAAAATGTGCCACTAATAATAGGTACACATTTTAATTTACAAAGCCGCACAGATAATTTCGTTTTCTGTGTAAAATAGATTGCAGAACCAGAAGAATGCAAACATGTCTAAGAATAAGCAGTACAAACATTCATGTAGCCACCACCACACTCTGTTGTCAGACGCTCATAAGACGCTCCCTCCATCCTGACTCTGCATTCTCCTGGTTTTTTTGTTTTGTTTTGTTTTGTTTTGTTTTGTGAAGTTTTTGCTATAGGGCGCGTGCACTCACCAGAGAGACAGACAGAGACAGAGAGACAGAAAGCGAGAAATCACCCCCGAGGGGGGATGGCCACACCACAATCCCTTCTCCTCCATTCTCCTCTCGGGATCGTGGGCACACACACATGCACCTGGCGTGAGTTTAAGTCACAGGGTCCAGGACTTGAACCATGGTCGACTACATGGGAGTCCAGCGACACAGCCATTACACCAACTGCTGGTGCCCACATTCTCCTTTTCATAGATAGAAAACTATTTTGATTTGAGGCTGGCAGGTGGAATGGTGGTTAAGGCACTGGATTCCCACATGGCTTACCATGGTTTGAGTCCTGGACCTGTCAGCTTGCTTTTTCACTTTCCCTTTCTCTCTGTGTGTCTCTCTAGTCAAATTCATTAATAATAATAAAATTGAATAAAAATTCTCTAAAACACAATTTTGATTTTATGCTTATTATCTCCTTAAGTTTCTTAATAGTTTATTTTTGTTAATATACCAGTACATTAAACGATATAGCTGAGTTTGCCAGTGCATTAAAAAAATAAGTCAATGGCCCCTTTGAGTCCACAAAACCCAGCGAATGCACCTGGCTGTCTTGTCCATCAGGCTGGACCTTAATTAAAAGACTTCCCTGCCAGCTGCTTACTGGGTGACTTAGCTCACTGAGCACTGTACCTCCAGAGAAGGGAGTGATACCCCATGCAGGGATCTTGTGAATATCAAATGAGACAGCTTGAGAAAGCACTCTGTAAACAAGCTAGCAGGCGTGGTAAGATATATCTAGTTTTAAGTGATAGAATTAAAAGAGGCATTGGCCAATGACTGGAAATCCAGGGACAGCTGAGCAGGATGGTTGACATGTGGAGTAAAATATATTGAGAGAACACAGCTTAGCTGCTGTTGTTTTGTTCTGTTTTGTTATAAAGAACTGAATCTCATTGATGTCGCCTGTGACCGAATCAGGAGCATCAGTTCAAATTTCCCAGGCAGGTGGCTGCAGGTCAGAATATGACTGAAGAGTTCTGAGCAGTTGTAGGTAGGCAAGAAGACAAGGGGCTGATGTGCTGAGAGCATGGATTCTGAAGTCAGGTGGTCTGGATTTAGACTTCATCTCTAGCTCTTGCTATCTGCAGGTCTTAGAACATTTCTAACCAAGCACAGCTAATCTGCCAGTAAGGGGTGTGGAGTTTATGGATTAAAGTAGAGAGTATAAGCAAACCACTTACAAACGTGTCTGATGCTGAATTTGTCTAAAAATGGAATGAGTGCAGCTGGGCCTCCTAAACCAACGAATCAGAATCTTGGGGGGAAGGAACCAGGCATCTGTGGTTTTACAAAATCCCTGGGTGACTTCAGTGTGCACCCTATGTTGCAAACCTGAACCTTGGCGTTTATGCTAGGTCCAGCCTTGTTCCAGGTTAGGCTGCGAGCCACAAATCTCCCTGCTCAAAGAACTGTCGATTTCCTGAGCTAGCCCATGCCCGGTATGCTACAGGTGTTGTCCAGTACCAGCCGCAGGATCCCTTTGCCATCCCAGGTCCTGGGAGTTTCCAAGTGGACATTCACATAGCAGGAGGGCATGCAAGTCAACTACAACGTAGAATATATATTTGCTGGGTAACTTAAGATCATTTTAAGGCGTTTTGACCAGAGACACCTAGGAAAGCATCCAACTGCTGAATAACCATCCATGGGCCATCCAAGCAGCCTCACAAGGAATTATGTGAGGGGTTCTAGAATAGTCCCCATGATCCCAGCATTTCTCCTCCAAAACTTGTGTCATGGTTAAAATTGTCAACATTGATCATTATTGGTCACTTAGACACTTGTGCTCACATCAATCATTTCTAATTAAGTGGCTTTCATTCAAAAAATTATGTGGCCTTTCACTTGAAGCAAGTCTCAAATGAAAAAATAAATGAGAGAGAGCTTATAAATTATTAAGATTTATAGAGTATGATAGTACAATAATGATGGTGACAATCCAACATATATTTCAAAATAATCTGGAGAGTATATTTTGAGTGTCTGAAACATACAGCAATGCTAAATATTGGAGATGGTGAATGCGTTTATTGTCCTAATTTGATCATTACACACTGTATTCATATTTTGAAAAACCATATAACACCCCACAAATAAGAACAGCTGTTAAATATATTGGAAATTACAATTAAAAAAAGATTTATGGCAGTGTAAGCCATTGTAGTTGTTCATATTCGCAGTGGAAAGGACTGGCCAATAGATTATTAGCTGGGTGGACTTCAGGGAACATGGTTGAAAGTTTGAAGCCAAGGGTTCTGAATTGCTGGGGAGAAGGACCCCAAGGAGGAGCTGCCAGTGTAGAGGGAGGGTGGGTGGAGACATCTAAGAGGCAACAATGAGATGATGTTGAATTCTAGGCATTCTTATCCTTGTAAAGAGAGTCCCTTTCATGTGATTTAGGACTCGCCACTCCTCCTCAAATGTGCTGGGCATTCTAATCATCTCTTAGCCCCGACAGACTCCCCTGTACTGGGGAGGTACTATTTGGATTCAGCTGCCTGTGAATTCCTCTTTGGGATAGTTAATCATGTCATTGGCTCTCAAGTTGGACTGAGAATCATGTGCTGTTTTTTTCAGAAACACAGATCTCCAGCTCTATCCTAGGCCTACTAAACAAATATCACAGGTCGGTGAAGTCTACAAATCTGCATTTTAGCCAGTTCTCCAGATGTGTCTGATGGCCAGCAATGTCTGCGAACCCCTGTATTATGAGGCATGATGCTTTTTAAATAATATGTCATTCTTTTTAGTTTTAATGAGTAATAAACACAAAATGCTGGCATGTGAAAGTGTCCTAAGTGAATACCTTAATCATTTATCCTGCTATTCCTCTCCTAGGGGCAGTCACTATTATCAGTTTCTGGTAACCTTAAATTTTTTTTTTTTTAAGAGTTCTGCTATAGGGTGCATGAGCTCCCCAGAGAGAGAGAGAAAGAGAAAGAGACAAGAGAAGGAATGCGAGAATCACTTCCCAGTGCAGATGGCCACATCACAATCTCTTCTCTCCCCTTCTCCTCTTGGAATTGCGGGCACACACACACAGATGCCTGATATTTTTTAAGCTACTGGGTCCAGGAGTCCAATCATAGAGTCGGCCACGTGAGATCCAGTCACCTTAATTTCCACACCACCTGCTGGCCCCACTTTACCCATTTTAAGATGGTAATTTCTACTTTCATTCTGTTCACATTTGTCAGGCATTCCTTTGCAAAGCTTCACATTTTTGAGCATCTTATGTCATTGTTTTGGGAGTGGGTGGTTAGGGAGCATCTTATGTACACTTTGCTGAAACACAATGGGTCTCTTCAAGTTTTACAAACACAGTCCACGCAGTTATGTATATCATAGCTTTCTCCTAATTCTACACCATGGTTTACGCCATAACATTAATTTTTAATTTTTTTTTTTGAGAGGTTTTTGCGATAGGGCATGTGTGCTCCCCAGAAAGACAGAGAGAGACAGAGAGACAGAAAGCGAGAAATCAACCCCCCAGGGGGGATGGCCACACCGCAATCCCTTCTCCTCCATTCTCCTCTCGGGATCTTGGGCATGCACGCACACACACGTGAGTTTAAGCCACCGGGTCTGGGACTTGAACCGCGGTCGACTACATGGGAGTCCAGCGACGTAGCCATTATGCTAACTGCTGGTTTCTCCATTTTTAATTTTTACAAATTTCTTCATATAATCATTGTGTTGACATGTGGTATATTTTGAGAATATAAGTTCGTGTTTTAATACTTCATGTGAGTAGTGTGGTGGTTAATGTTTAACAACCAGCTTTCTGGAAACAATTCCTGGAGACTTTAGGTTTATAGCATTGACATTCTTTGTGTGTGTGAGTGGTATAAATATCACTACTACACCTGCATTGTAGTTACCTTTAAATATATATTCATATGTAAAGCTTCATAATATATATTTTCTTTTCCAGATAATAGCTAATGAGTACTAACTTGTGTGTGTGTATACATACATACATATATAAATATATAATGTAAAACATATGTAATAAATCAGTTTATTTCTAGTTTATCTCACACTTGAAAATATCTTTAGTTGATCCATATTTTATATAATATGTCTCTATTAAAAATGATCTGTTTTGGGTGAGGGTAAAATAAACGTCCTCTTAGAAAGAGGAGGTGTTAAGTGCTGCTAAATTGATATTCCGGTGCTCAATGTGGGGGCTTGAGCGTCCTCACCGGAAACTTATGCTGAAACTTGTCACCCAGCGAGGAAGTATTGGGAGGTGGAGCTTAGTGGGAGGTGCTTGGGGTGGGGGTGGACTCCCCATGAAGATGATGCCCCCTCTTGGGAAGGAGCAAGTTCTCACTTACCGTTGATAGCACAAGAATGGCTGTTACTAAACAAGCTCGGCTGCTCCTGGTTCTCTTTGCACACACCTATTAGGCTTTGTGCTGTTCTGCCGTGAAGGTACAGCACCGTGTGGCCGTCATTAGAGCCAAGCAGATGTCAGTGCTACATTTTTGGACTTGAACTTAGAGAGGCATGATCCAAATAAACCTCTTCTCTGTATAAATCACACATTCTCCAATAATCTGTTACAGCAATACTAACAGACCGAGATATTCAATGATTTGGTCCTTTCAAATCATAACCATTTAATTGAATATCAATGAGAATCAACCCATTGTGTAGCAAATGTGATTTGATAGAAAAACACTGGCTTGGGTTGTACATGTTTGGGTTTGGCCATTTTTAAGCTGTTTAATTTTGAGAGAATTAAACCTTCTCTCTAAGTCTTAAGTTCTTCACTTATAAAATGGGCATAAAGCTAGTCACACCACAGAGTATGAATAACACATGTCAGCCCAGACTGACAAGTGGTATGCAGAGGTGTGTGGCTTGTAGAGCAAGAAGACCTCAGTAGATTTTCTCCTTCACAATTGTTCTAGGCTGAGGACTAACCACCTAAATTAATATGTTGAATTTATCTCCTTGACTATCTCAGAATGTGACTGTATTTGGAGAGTCTTTAAAAACAATTAAAGTTAAATGAATTGACCCCAATCTCTAATATGACTAGTATCATAAGAAGTTGAGATTGAAGACACAGACAGACCATATGGAAAAGACCATATGAAGGCCAAGGAAGAAGACGCAGTCTACATGCCAAAGGGAGAGGAGTCTAAAGAAACCAGTCCTAGCGATACCAGATCTCCAACTCATAGCCTCCTGGACTGTGAGAAAACAAATGTCTGTTGTCAAAATCACCCATTTTGTGGTTCACTGTTATGGCAGCCCAAGCAAAGAAATATAATAAACTCTCCCCTCTTGAATTTAAATTATTTTGTTCTTTTTATTAAAGGATCTATAGTAATGAATAAGAAATAGTGGTTTAGTGACAGATCACATGGGTCCTGTCTTCATCAGGTCATGCATGTTCCTGTTACTTTGGAAAATGTGAAGAGTACAACCTAATTAAAACTCAGGGCCTTTGAAGTGACTGAATGGCTACAGATCACCATCTTCTTTGTGGATAGGGGCACTTCAGAGTCACCCTTTATGGAAGGAGGTAAGACGGTCATCCTTGTTCTTGAAGAAAGCTCGTTCCTGTACCAAACCAAAAATAGCATCAGGAAAAGAGGAGCAAGCTCAGTACATTCTGTACATTGGGATTTTCTTTTATGACGCCTTAATTTTGCTCTTCTAGATGGGAGGTTCCAGAGGCTACGTTATGTTGACCAAGTTGACATTACCATTCCGGAAAAAATATTTGTTTTCTGTATTAGGTATTAGTGCTTCAAATAGAGTCCTTCATCCGTTTCTATAACTAATCATTCCAACACTCAGTGGCTTAAAAGACCATCACCACTCATTTTGTTCACCAAATGTGAAATCTGGCTGGGTTCGTAGCAAAGCTCATCCTGCCCCACTGGATTCAGCTGGGAAGCTTGGGGTGGCTGGCTGGAGTCATCTGAGTGTCTGCTCACGTGGATGGCGCTGGTGCTGCTTCCCAGCTGGCTGTTCAGCGCTGGCAGTGGCTGGTGCCTACGTGTGGCCTTCCTACTGGGCTGCTGGTTTCTTATAACATGGTGTCTGGGTTCTAAGGACACACATCTCAAGAGGGAGAGCTGGTAAGAAGCAATGTTGCCTTTTCTAACCCAACTCTGAGATCGTGCCACATTACTTCTGCAGTATTAAACTAAAAATGAGCCATGAAGGGGACTGGCCCAGTAGACTAGGGGTTAAAGGATCTAGACCCCAGCTGGCAACAATACGGTTCAAGTACTGGCTCCAGTGGCTTGAAAATCACATTGTGTATGTGTGTGTGTGTGTGTGTGTGTGCCTAAAAGCCCAACAGGAAGGAGAAATGGAGGAGAAGGGGTTACAGCATGACCACCCACTGGGGAGTGCTTTCTCCCTTTCCCTCTCTGTCTCTTTCTGGGAAGCTCATGTGCCCTCTGGCAATTAGGAACAAAAACAAGGGGCCAGCAGGTGGCCTAGTGGTTACTATGCTGGACTCCCACATGTTCCACCACAGTCTGAGTCCCAGACTGGACAGCTTGATAATCACACCAGGTGCATGTGTGTGCGTCCCCAAAATCCCGGGAGAATGGAGGAAAAGGAATTGCACATGGCCAGCCCCCCAGAGGGTAATTCTCACTTTCTCTCTCTCTCTCTCCTGCAAGTGACGAAAATCTTAAAAACAAAAACAAAAACAAAACGAGCCACTATGTTCAGACAGTTGAGAGAAGGGGAGTTAGACTCCACTTTTTGATGTGGTAGAACTATCAAAGAATTTTTTTAAATGCTTGAAAACCACCATGCTGATCTGTCTTCGGCTGGCTCTGGGCTTTGGCATGTTTCTGTCCTGGTGCCTACAGGATCGTGCACTCAGTAAAACTCCGTGATCTGACTGTGACCAAACAGCTCATACCTATAAAAGACAGGTCCCCAGTTTAGATGTACGTCCAGTTTGAGACCAATCTGGTTCTCTAAGAGATACAAACAGGCTTGCACAGAAATGGAATGATCTACTTTGGCATCATTTGCTTCATGTTCTAACCCCCTGGCCCCTGTGCCTTGTGATGCATTTTGCTTGTGTCCTCAAGGGGCAGCAGAACTTGTCTGTTTCCTGGGTGTTTGACGAGCAACTGGATATCCTGAGAAAAGGAAAAGTAATCTTAATAACAGACCAATTTTCTTAGAAGCTGGTAGCAGAAATATTGTAATAATGAACTGTGTTCTACCTGTCTCAAGGCTGTACAGATAGTGGTTATACTCTTATTTTGTCTTATACTTTCAAAAGCTCAAATGCATTGTACTTTTTTTTTTACAGAATTAAGAAACTGCTTGACATCGGTTATAATATTGTCAAAGGATGTACACATATCCATATAAACATATATATGTGTAAATACACACATGAAATCAATATTGCTGTGAAATATCTTTTGAAATAAGATAATGAAGTTAATAAGTAAGTGAAAAAATAAAGAAAAGGAAAGCAAATGTTTAAGAAAAGGAAAATTATTATCCATACGGAGGCTCCTATAATCTAAAGGAAAAAAAAAAACTGTAGTTATATTGATATATTTAATATGACTGTGAGGCAGTTTGGCATTCCCCTAAAAGAAATTTTGTCAATAAGTTTTGATACGTTTTTTATCTTACTCAGTGAACTCTGAACATTCTGTCATTTCTGGGTGGGTGGAGGTGGAGGTGAGAACTACAGGTATATTGTTCCTAAGGAGATTCACTATTGCTGCTTTAAATGTCTATTGTTGGGAAATGATCAGACATGTTTATCTGATGATTCATAGGAAAGAAAACGTTCTGCTTTGACTGACATTTCCCAGCTACACCAATGTAATAAAAAAATAGATAATAATCTGCTTTGACTGCTTTCCAGAAACTCTACCCTCTGTTCTCTTTCCTACAGACCAGCTATAGCAGACAGGATGAAATTAGTGTTTGCGTTAATTATGTAGCCAGTAGGGAACATGCAGTGTAGCATTATCTACTTTACAAGGTTCCAATCTCAGCACTGCAAATAAAAGCGTGTCCTTAAAAACGATGCTTGTATCAGAGGGTCCAGACATGCAATCCCACATGGTAAGTTTCCTGGTTCAAGTCCAGAGATGTCCGTGAGTATGCTGGACACATGCTTGCCCACACTCTGGGGCTGAGACTGGAAGAGGACCCTGGAATCAGGAATCTGTTGGGGAGTGCTGTCTCTCTCCCTTCTCTCTTTATCTCTGTCTCCCTTGCTCATGGACAGTATAAATAAATACACTTAAAAATTCCTGTCGAGTGGAATGGATGATTGGATAAATTGTATACAAATTAAATCTTCCTAGTATTTATAGAAAGTAAGTATTTCCTATATGTTACCTGATTGGAAACAAACTTGCATTTTTTCTGATGGTGTTTCAGTTTGAATCATAATCCAGGTCCTGTTGATTATCATGGTTTAAATTGTACTCAAAGGATAAAGACCTGTATCATCCAACGCATGTAGCGAAGCAACTTCTGTTTTCACATGATTCTTCTAAATTGGATTTATAATTTAATAAGACAATAAGGATCAATAAATAAATACCTGTAAAATGGCTGCAGTCCAGGCTCCTTTGGACATTTCACCTTCCTTCAGAAACAAATACCTTCCTAGGTTATTCAAATAGGGAGTGTGTGTGCGTATGAGCATGTGAGTGTATACGAGGTGTATGTGAGTGCTGTGTGCATGAGCGTATATGACATGTGTGTGCATTTCTACCTGTAGAAGAAACAAATTGTGTGTGTGCATCTGAGTGCCTATGTGTATGTGGTATGTGTGTATTTCTATCTGTAGAAAAGACATGAAGAGCCAGAATAAGAGTGTGAAACTGTGGCACATATACTCAATGGAATACTATTTATCCATAAAAAACAACAAAACCCTGGCTTTTGAAAGGAAGTGGATGAATATGGAAGACTTACTGCTGAGTGAAGCAAGCCATGCTATGAAGGTGAGGCATTGTATGTCCCCACTTAATATATACTGAGTGTCTGCACTCTATGACTGAAACTAACTGTCTAAAGGATATAGAAATGCAGTATATAGATGTAAATACCAGATATAGTGTGTGTGAAAGAGGAGGGTCTGAGGAAGGACATTTGGGAGAGGGACAGGGAGGCAAAGCATTAATGGCACAAAGACATGTGGCATTATCTGTTGAAGATATTTCGTAGTTTTATCAACAGTACTAGGGAGAAATGTTCACTTGTTTAACTATCCATTTTGTAAGACAAATAATAATGTGATTGAATGTATGGAAGAAAATGAAATGAAAAAAATAATAAAAGAAAAAAATTATTAAAAAAGAAAAAGAGTGCGAAGCATTTCCTGCTCAGAGAGGACCCACTCACTGCTCACGGCCCTGCAGAGCACGCCGTGCTGCCCTCCTGGATTTTAGGCACTGTCTTTGCTGCACCTCAGTTACACCTGACTGTGTAGACGGTCTTGCAGCTGACAGCAAAACTGGCAGCACTCCACCCCACATTGTCTTTCTAAATTAGTGACTAAGTTAAGTCATTTTATTTTTCTAAAGGTTGTCACCAATTTTAGAGACTAATTAAAACCTCTAAGTACCTCTTCACAACAGGCTGCCTCCAAAGTGAGCTCAGTAGTGTTCCTGTGGTGTAACCCAGGCATTGCCGTGCTGGAAATCCGGCAGGCGTGAGTTACCAATCACAGAAGGCACTCTTAATCTGATCACAGTTATGATGGCTGTTGACATTAAGTAACACGAATTTGGTCAGTATGGTCCCTTCAGTAATGCATCTTCACATCTTTTCAAATGCTAATTATATTTTTGACCTTAAAATACCCCAGCAAAGTATAATTTCTTTTTCACTTTTACTTCTCTCTCCTCTCACCCAGACTCACTTTAACCACTTCCTCTCTCACTCTGGCCCTCATGCCTCTTTGTTTTTCTGTTCTTAGGCATTTCCGCTAGAACATGGTGCTGCTACTGTGTTTTGCGTGGGTTGTTGGTGTATATGCATGGAAGAACAACCTTTTCTGTTTACACGGTCCATTCTGGAGAAAGAGACAACCCAGAGTTGTGCTGACATCCACTCTCATGGAGATAGAGGAAATCGGCCGGATAATGATGAAGACATTTCAAGGACATCCTGAGAATGCAATCGCTTTCTCTCAGGGTCAGTCAGCATTTCAGATTGCTTAATTACGGCACGATCGTGCAGGTAGCCACGGAAAACACATGGACAGGCATCGGGAGGTCTCTTCTCTTGCTCAACATCATAATGAAACGTTCAACACAACAGAGGGGTTCGACTCTAGCTTTTCTTAGGAAAAGCCAGAATGATGAACATTTAAAATACATTTTGAATCATGTAAAATATATGTCTGGTTAACTGTTAGTGAATACTTTATCTGTCAAATTCAGCTGAGTTTCCAAGGTGAGATTTATATTTAGATTTTTATTGTAATTAACAGGGTTTAATATGTGGGTTCTTTCGAATATTTCTTTAGTGGTGGGCTTGATAATATTATGCAGCTCTGTGTGGTCAGACCATATAAGGGGTCCTTTTATAGGTGCAGGTCAAAAACGAGTATACAATCTCATTTCTTAATTGAGAAGAAAAGCATCTAAAGGCAATGGGAAATTATAAAAGGGATGAAGTATATAAGAAGTTTTACACACATTGGAGTTATTTGTGGTAGGAATAGGGTGTTTACAGGCATCTTATCAATATTTAATTTTCCTCAGGCTAATGAGTCGTAGAAGACGCAGTACAGAAAATGTCCAGTTCCGGGGCTGGGTGGTGGCACAGGATGGTCTGCAAGGCTGACCACCTGGGAAGGTTCTGGGTGTATGTCTGGGTTCTTCTCTGAACACACCAGGCACACATGTGCCCATGATCTGGGATGGATTGGAGCATTGCCACCTTGTTGGGGTTACTGAACCCCTCTCCCCATCTGTCTGTCTTATGGGAGAAATACATAAATGAAATTTTAAAAGAAAAGAAAATATCCCATTATCCAGAAGCACTGGGCTCTGGATAAGAAAAATAAATAAATAAATGGATTCAGTTTAACACTAGTTTAAATTTCTCTCCCTTAGCATTCTGAGAAGATTTATACAGAGACTTCCTATTATAGATTCTCCTTTTCTTTGAGGACAGTTATTTAACTACCTCCCTCCCCCAACAGCCATCTGTTCTCCAGGACACATTGTCCCAACACATTTCGTCTTTTATATTTTCCATACTTGTACTCACATATTTTTTTCTTTTTGCATAGGCATAAGTAAATTATGTTTCCCTCTCTGAATCCACAGGTCTTTGCCTGAGAACAACTGCAGGTAGAGTAATATCTGTAAGAGATCATACGTGATCAAGGATGGTTGTGCCATTTTTTTACTGTGATTTTCAAATAAGAACTGAAATAAACAACTTGGCTATTAAAGAAAAACCTGAGCTGACCTTCTGCCATGGCCCAGGCCTCCAGTGCACTGCGTGTATCTGGGATGGCAAACATATTTAGATGCGCCTCCTAAACACTTTTCTGGAGCATATGAATCTCGTGGAGACATGCTATTGCTCACCGTGCATATTGAGTTCTGAGAGTTCAGGTTGGAATCGGATGTGAGGATTCAGAAAGAAGGGCGGTCTATGAAAGTACACTGCATTTTAGGTTGTGAGACTGGGGCCCGAACATGCTTGGGCCGGGGAGGTGAAGAGGAGTTGAACTCAGTGCCACGAAGCCCATGTCTTTGTGGAATATTCAGGTGGAGCGAAGAACCACACTCTGGAGAGGTTCTGTAGATCAGAGAGGTTTTTGGAGCTGGGGCTGTAAATTTGAAAGTTATCAGCTTACAGATAATAATGAAAACCCATGAAATGGATGAGATGAGGAAGAGAAAGCAACAGACGAGGTAGAAAAGGAAAAGCCTTACATGTGGCAGAAATCAAGAAGGTAGAAGGTACAAGGAGGGAAAGACTGGCAGAGTAAGATGAGAGGGAATGTCTCCTGGGAGTAGGACTCAAACACCAGGCTTGGAGATCGGAAGTTTCTCTGAGTATCCAGTGGGATGAGAAGGTGACCTGTTAATTGGGTCTTAGAAATGAATAAGGAACCAGCAGGTGGCATGGTGGTAAAGGTGCTGGACACTCCCACATGACTGGACCTGGTAGCTTGCTTTCTCACTTTCCCTCTCTCTCTCTCTCTCTCTTTCTCTGTGTCTGTCTCTCTCTAGTTAAATTAAACTAAATGAATGAATAAATAAAATTAAATAAAAAAATAAATCTTAAAAAAAAAAGAAATGAATAAAGTTTCAGGGAGTTTAGAGAATTCTTATTTTCATTAATGATTGGCCTTTATATTGTTCCTGGACTATCAAAGCTACATTTAAGATTGTTACATTGCTTTAGGGAGATTACTCAGGTTGCTTTTCCAAATAATAACTACAGTTATATTTCTCAACTCCTTGTAATACCTAAACAGCATGAAAGTATGGAAGCTCTATCAAATTTATTAAATAAGTCTGTGGCTATGGGAATACAAAATGAGGCGTTATGTGACCTTTTTGTCATTAAGATTTTAACTTCAGGGTCACCTTTTCAGAGAGGACATTATTTACCTCCCAATTTAAAGTAGATTCTTGGGCATCACTCTCGTATGATTCTATTTAAATTTTCTGTGTAGCAACAACCATTATCTAATGTCTTAAAGACCACCTCCTCTCCCACTCGCCCACCATGAAATAAGATTCTCAAGGGAGGTCTTGATGATCCTGTTTCCTGGTGAATGTCGAATACCTTGAATAGTTTCTTCCTTGTATTGGAGCATTGAAATCTGGGATATCAACAAATACGTATTAAATGATAAATTACTAGATATAAGGTCCCCAGTCCAAAGCCTTCAGACCTACAGTCCAATTTAAAATGGATAATATCATAACCAAAACAAATCAAGTGACAGTAATGTGCCATAGTACAGATGGTCCCCCACTTCAGATGGTTCAACTTACAATTCTTTGACTTTATTTTTATTTATTTATTTATTTATTTATTTAATGTTTTTTAAAATAATTATTTATTCATTCATTTATTTTAATTTGACCACACACATACACACACACACACAGAGAGAGAGAGAGAGAGAGAGAGAGACAGAGACAGAGAGAGAGAAAGAGAGAGAGAAACCAAGCCACCAAGTTCAGGAGTTGAACCGTGGTTGGCCATGTGGGAGTGTCCAATGCCTTAACCACCCCGCCACCTGCTAGTCTGGCAATTCTTTGCCTTTATGATACACACTTTGGTAGAAATCATAGTTCAAGTACCTGTTCAGCGATTCTGTTTTTCACTTTGTGTGCAGGAGTCAGTAAACTGCGTGAGATATTCAGAACTTTATTTAAAGTAGGTTTTGGGTTAGATGACTTTGCTCAGCGGTAGGCTAATGTAAATGTTTTGAGCATGTTTAAGATTGGCTGAACTCAGCCATGTTTGGTTAGTTAGGTGTACTGAATGCATTTTCGAAAAAGAGAGGAAGAGTGAGAACCCTCAACAGGTCCCTCACACGACGGTCGAGCCCCAGCCTCAGTGAGCAAGGATCACAGGCATGTTCTGGGGCACCGTGCCCAGAGTGCACAGAGCCCTTCAGACACACACCTGCGACTTCCACGTGTGGCTCCAGCATCACAGAATGCGGTTTCAGCCGCATTGCCAATGCCAGTTCCCCCATTTTGACTAATAATATTTTCAAATTGCACTGGGTTTATCTGGATGTAACCCTACCATATGTTGAAGAGCATCTGCACTGTGCTAAATACACATCGAATCCCCCATCGCAATCCATTGAGTGGATCAGTAATTTGATCTTATTAGTAGAAAAAGTATCTGAGATTAGGACTTGGATTTAAATACAAGTTTCTCTGACTCCATGACACATAAGCACTATGCATCCAGTCACCATTTCTATTAAAATGCTGACACCAAGATTACATCACAGTTATAGATACAAGAATGTGTCCGTTCTTGGCTCCACACAAAATGTATTGACTGCTTCATGTGCACTGTAATGAGTTAATGTCTAATGTTTAATTAGTACTTATTTATTTATGTATTGAGAGGCGTTTTGTTATAGGGTGTGTGTGCTCGCCAGAAAGACAGAGAGAGACAGAGAGACAGAAAGCAAGAAAAAAATCACCCCCCGGGGGGACGGCCACGCCGCAATCCCTTCTCCTCCATTCTCCTCTTGGATCTTGGGCACGCATGCACACGCACCTGGCGTGAGTTTAAGCCACTGGGTCTGGATTTCTAACTGCAGTCGACTACATTGGAGTCCAGCAACATAGCCATTACGCCAACTGCTGGTCCCAAATTAGTACTTGTTTTAAATACCCTGTAGCCAGACAATTAGACCTATAAGCAGATTATCAAACCTTATTTAATAACAGTAACAAAAGAAATAAAATAATATTTACTATAACACTTTACCTAAACCACTTTATTTATATTAACCAATTTAATTCTCACAACAATCCCAGGAGGTATGTACGTGACTATCCCATTTCACAGGTTGGAAATTAGGATAAAGAATTTAAGTGACTATCTCGTGTTACACAGCCAGGAAGTGGTGAGGCCAGCATTGGAAACCAGGCAGGCAAGTGCCAGAGTACTGCCAGCCACTCAGACATACAGAACCAACCTATGATGGGGCACTTGGTGTCCTCCTAAAGTTGAGGTAGCCCAGGCCATGTGTAAAACTTCTTGCCAACTAAAAATGTATGACTACATTTAACTCTTACTTCCTGCTGGATAAATAATTTTTTATTTGAAAGTTTTTGTCTAATTTTTAAAGAAAGGAGTAGAGAAAGCTTTAAGAAATGATTACTCAATGTTTTTTATAGCTGAGTAGTATTCTGTGATAGAAAGTGGACAAATATGGAAGGTTTACTGGTAAGTGAAGCAAGCTAGACTATGAAGAGAGGCATTGCATGCCCCCACTCAATATATACTGAATGTCAGCACTCTAATGCAGAAACTGGATAACTGGAAGGGATAAAAGCATGGACAGCAATAGTGATACTGGAGACAGTGGGAGAGGAGGGTGTGAAATGGGGGAGGGTGAGAGGGAGGGATCAAGGGAAAGAAGAAAGAAGAAAAACATTCAAGGGACCCCCAAATAGAAAGAAATCTGTTGATTATAATGTATACGGTAATGTTTTTGACTGGACCAATACGCAGTGTATTCATGATAGGAAAATTCATTTGGTATGCTGCAATGATACACAGTGATTAAATGTAAAAAATTTTAAAATGAAATAACAACATAAAAAAACACTACTCATCACAAAGTGTTATACTTTGAAGTTCCCAGAACTTTACGTAAGTAAGTGTATGGAATCTCTGACACTGGGTAGTTACATGTCTTAAACAAATTATTCTACCCTAAGTAGTACACATTCTCAGATAGGACTGAAGCAGTTGATTTAAAAAGGTGGTGTAAGATGGTATCACCTGAACCAGGACTGTCCACAAGAGTTTCTTGAGATGATGAAAGTAATATGGCTATTGAGTACTCCAAGTTAGCGCTATGTGTCTATGATTGTGAGAGTTACCTTATACAGTTATTATTACACATCAAACATAGGAAGAAAATGAGCACTAAGAATGTCCTTCCACAAAAGGATATTGGAATAGGTAAGCTGATAATTTTATAAGCAAGGGTTGAAGGATTTAAAACACGGAGTAGCAGTAATTTTCAGTGAAACGGAGTCTTGTCCGTTCCATCGATCTGCTCCTAAGGAAACAGAAGTTGTTCTGCTTACAATCGATAGTTACCGAGAAAGTAGGATGTAATCAACCAAATCTACAAATAGGTGACCACTCTGTACAAATAAAGGAGTGGTCTTCCATATCAGAAGCAATGATGGCTAAAATCAACCATTCCCAATAGAAAAACAGTACCAAAAACAGAGGAACATCCCTTTGCTATTGAATACAAAGAAGCTGATTTCTGGAGAACACATGCCCTCCTCAGCAGTGTCTTTTGTGAAAGGGAGATAAAGGACAAGGGACTTTAGAACATTAAAGAGATGGATTAGAAATTGAAATCTACCCTTTCAAAGTCAAGGAACGCACCACGCTGCCTTCAATTGCGATGTTCCCAGTGATCAATCCGGAACGATGACCTCACAGGGCAGGTAGGAGGCAGTCTACACAGCAGTCCTTGGAAGCTGCTGCAGCTTACCACGTACGTCTGGAGTTGGCATCGCTTAAAGAGCTTATTTTTTGGTACAATATATTGCAACACACTTTTTGGAATGTGAATATTACGTGGGCACATTGCATTACACATGTACTATATATAAGTTTAGTTTTTAAAAAATCCATTCAGAAAGATTGTACATTCAAGTACTTACCCTCTAAAAGAAATAAATACTTATCAAAACCATTGATTTTATTACTCAAGAATAATAAAGCTTCTTTGAATTTAATAATAAAGCAGGAAGCAAGGGAAGTAGCTAAAACTCATAAATCGCTATTTTGATTCTAATGATAAAACAGTTTTCTTTTGATTCTAAACCATGGTTTCTCTGTAATCTATGAAACTATATAATGAAACTAATACATTTTCATTATTCAAATTGTTTATTTTCCGCCTTCTTATAGCAATAGAAAAGGACAAAAACAATAGAAATGTCTTAAACTTTCATGGTGTTGTAGGGTATAAATATAAGTAACATTTATTTTCTGTTCCTCAGACATACCAATCATCGAAAGTTTACACTAATTACCTGTAGTTTCGTTAATGTTATAGGCTGCCCTTCATCTCTCCTACCCAGACATACCACTCAGTTTCCTCAGCAGATATAGTCAACAGCTTCTGTTCACACCTGACATCAATTTCCTTTGATGTTCACAACCTAAATGAGAATGCTACAGCAAGCTGTATTTGTGAAGTATACAGGATGCCTTTAAATGATGGCAGGTATTTTCCTCATTAAAGCAGCCATAACAGATAGTTAGATATGATGCTGTCCCTCACCTTCCTACTAATTAATGACTATGATTGCAACCCAAATAAGATCAGGCAATTAAATGTGATAACATTTCAGAAGCAAAGAAAATATACAACAATCTTGGAATAGCTTCTTACCGATAAATAAAGTTGATCTTTGGAAAATTACCATATAAATGTAGTATTCTATCAAAAAAATCACACAAACTAAGGAACGTAATAATTTTACTTTTAATTGAAACATGAGTTACATATCCCATTAAATTAAAACGTTATGAGCTGGCTTAGAGGAAGGTATTGTAAACAAGCTCTGTGTCTCCAGCAGCCGGATAGGGTGGTTAGAGCAAGGGTTCGTTCAAGCATGTCTTGAGAGGCACTTGGGGAATATGTGAGACTTGTCTTAGCAAAATATCTAAGTGATATTTTTGGTGCAAGATCTATGACCAGGTTTGGAAAAACAATGAAAGGCCACAAAGGAAAAACATAGAAAAGAAGTTATTGACCCTCCTAGGATTCCCAAATGGCACAAACAATTAAGAAAACTTCCAGAAAAGCTGGCACTTTCAGAAAACAAACCTGAACACACCATTAGCTAACTGGCTGCATTTTAAGTTTAGGAACCACAACACATTTCTGCATTTTTACTAATTTTGTTTGTTTTGGCACAGAGCACGTGTGCTCACCAGAGAGAGACAGAGAGAGGTTAAGTGAGAAATCACCCCAGGGGAGAGGGTCATGCTACAATCCCTTCTCCTCTTCTCTCCTCAAGGGATTTTGGGCATACACACATATACACCCAGCATAAGTTTCAAGCCCCTAGGTTTGGAATTCAAACTGTGGTCGATCATGTGGGAGTCCGGCACCTTAAACACCACATCAGCTACTGGTCCCCATTTCTACTAATGCTAAGTCTAGATATTATTTCATTAAAACATGCAGAAGCCACGTGCACAATTGATCACGACAGTCCTGTTCGATGGTAGGCCTCCTCCTCTGATCTTGAGAAGGGTCACAGCTGGCAGTGCAAGTACTTGAAGTTCACTCCACATCTCATTATTTGAGCCATAGGAAGAAGTCGACATGCAAGATTTCATTCCTCAGTACATTTTCCTTATCTCTCTCTTGAAACCCGGCTGGGATAGACCCTAATCCCTGCATTGAGAAAAAGGCTTTATTTTAGTGTTTTGTCTGCATAAGCTCTTATGTAGATTTTTTAAAGGTTATAATGACCTGCACATTATAATAGCAACAAGGACTACCTATCAAAATAATATACTTGTCTGAAGTACTTGTTGTGAGCAGTCCCTGAAGAAAAAAAAAAAAAAATCTCATAAAAAAAATACTCTTGTACCAACTCTTTCCAAAAGTATGTACGTGATGTCAAGCATTTCTGGGAAGCAATAAATCATGGTCATTATTATGATCGGTGCTCTGGAGATGCCCACTGCCATGGAGCTGTTCCTTAGAACACGAGAAAAAAGGATTGCGCCAGGAGCAACCTGACTGTGATATAAATAATTTAAATAAATGCGAACATATCTTCATGCATAGATATTCCTATATACACATGCATAATTACACATGTGAGTGAATAAAGATGTAAAGTCTTTAAAGCAGAGGGCCTTATCGTGTTTCATCTTCCTTCAACACAGCACAGAGCAGAGCCCAGGCATTAGACAGCTTAGGCAACTCTTGCAGATGGAGCACACACACACCACACACACGGGCACATGCTACAAGGTGTCATGGGGCTGTGTTCCCTAGGAACAGTGTCTCCTTTCTTTCCCTGTGTCAACCACTCCAGCCTGTGATGCCTCTGTCATCGCCTCTCCCTCTTCACGTTCTGTCCCAAGGCTGTATTCTCTGTATCATTCTTTTTTCTCTCTCCCCACGGAGCCTCTTTCAGTATATTGTTCCCAAAGGTGTGCCAAGCTTACGGTTGATCTGGGTTTGATGTGAACACAGAACATTCTTGTACTTCTTTGGATTTAAGGAGTTACATGGCGAGGAGTGTATTCTCCAAGGAGGGTTAGAATGCCTCCTTATAAACAAAGCAATAGGTGAGTTGAGAATCTTTGAAAATAGTAAATGTTTGTTTTTTGTTGTAGATCATTTCAATTCATTTAAGGCTCAAATATTGACCAATAAGCAATGATTATTTAGATCAATGAGAAATGATTATTTGGACAATTGATCTGGCAGATTCCAAAAGAACTGATCTGTCAACCCTGCCTGCCTCTTACTTGCTTCATTTCTGGACTCAAATGCCCAAATTTACCAAGCGTTGGTTTCTCTGGTGAAAGTGAAAATGATACACAATTCTATGGTTTCGAGGGTATCCAGTGAAATAATAAACTGCTAAAAAGTATACTGTTGTGGCTAGTTCTTGATGACCCATTTTAAGTGCAAAAATGAAAGGACCAGCAAGTAGTATGTAGTTAAGGCACTAGACTCCCAAATGACTGACTGAGGTTCAAGCCACGGACCCGATGGTTTGAAAATCATGCCAGGCCATGTGTGTTCTTTCCCAAAATCCTGAGAGGAGTGTAGAGGAGAAGGAATTGCGGTATGGCCATCGCTCCTGAGGGGTGATCTCTTACTTTCCCTCTGTCTCTCTTCAGGGTGTGTATTTGCCCTATAGCAGAAATGAACAAACAAAACAAAACAAAAAAAGTAAATCGACAAAAAATTATTTAGAATCCTAAGAGATCTGCAACTACTGTCTTGTGGGGAAGTGAAGTAAAAGGGGAAAAAAATAGAACAAACTTCCAAGCTGCCTTTGATAGTCTAAGGCATTTCTATATTAAAAAATACATAAAATGATCTAACTTCATGTGATAGTCATAACATACAAATCAACTAATGTAATTGTAGATCAATGTAAAGTGGAATTCTTAGCAATTACTAGGATCTAAAGAGAGTGGACAGCTAAAAACAAGGGATGTAGTGTAGGATGCATCTTACCTCAAGTTCATTTATCTGCTGGCCATATTGCATTAAGCATTACTCTTAATCTTCCTTCTTTCCTCCCTTCCCCTTCTCTTTTTTTCTCTCTTCCTTCCTTCTTTCTATTTTATTTGCTAGAAAATGCAGACACTTGCCAAAGAGAGACAGAGAGATAGAGAGGGAGAAACCACACCCAATGGGGCATGATCACACGGCAATCCCTTCTCCTTCAATTTCCCATCCCACCTGGATTTTGAGCATACACATGCCTGGTATGTTTTCAAGCCTCCTAGGCCAGAATTCTGACCATAGTCAGCCATATGGGATCCAGCTTCCTTAACTGCTAGACTATGGGATTGGCCCATAATTAATCTTCCTAAAATTCAATTTTTCATCCTTAAAATAAGAATAATATCTGTATAGCAAATGAATAAATAATAAATTAGGTAATATAGGCAAATTATTTGACATAATGCCTGAGCTAATTAGCTTCTAATGAATTGTATTTGGGCTCAACTATTTCGTATGATTTGAAGAACTATAGCTCTGGGATATGGCCACTAGTCCAGGATGATTCAGAAGGTCAGGGATCTTGTTTCTTTTGTTCATAGTTATATTCCAGATTCTAAGAGAAACTGATAGTAATTTATATTTCTTGAGTAATGAATAAATAGAAGACACTCCCTTGAGTGGAAGGTTAAAATGATGACCATTAGTCCCTTCCATCTTCAGGTTGTTGGATTGGATTTGCTGATCAGATTGAGGAAGCAGAAAATTAATTCTGAAGGTTGGAACTAAGTCAACTAGATAATTTTCCGTCTCTACCTTGGGTTAAAATGAACACCAAGGAAACACTTACCCCTGTTCCTAGAAATGCTTACTTAAGGGTTCTTAACAGTCCGATACCCAGTTTGTACTTTGGAAATGAGATAGGCTATCCTTTTTATTAGGAACCAACCTAATGCCAAATAGTATTACTTACAACATCTTTGAAGAATGAGAAGCAAGAGCAAATTTTTTTCTCAATCAAAATGACTTCCATTGATTTGGAAAGCATAGATAGTAAGTTGCTCAGATATTTGTCATGCTCAGATACTCACAATTTTTGATGGATGACAGAGGTGCCAATGAATTCTCCTAACTCCTCTATAGGCAATTAATCAATAGTATTTCAGAAACATGTATAGGGAGCACTGCACAAAAGGCAATCAAAGGTTTCCAGACTTAATTTTCTTTAGTATTTCTTTTTGCTTTTGTTTTGTTTTGTTTTTGTTTAAGTGTCTATGCCTTTTCATTGCTGAACCATCACACTTAACTCATTGCCATGCATACACAACTCTAATAGCAAACCCGTACAAAGGCAAGGCTGGCAAAGAGTCATAACTGTTAAAAAGTTCTTCTATAAAATGCCGTGAGATTATTTAGGTTAGTAAAAAACTAGCAAGGATTGTTAAAAACTCCAGAAGGATCTAATCAAAGTGTGAGACTGTGCAACATAATGACAGATGGAATTTAATGTAGATAAGAAAAAGGTAATGCATTTTGGGAGAAATCATTTAAACTTTTCATATACATTGGTAGGATCTGAATTAGCTGAACTCTCAGGAAAAAATAAGGGGTAATTATGGATGGAAGTATTCATCGAAGACATCTGCTCAGTCTTCAGCAGCAGTTAAAGCTAATAGACTGATGGTTATATTAATAAGGCAAGGGAAAATAGTATGGAAAATATTATGACATTATGCTCTATAAGCCACTGATTTAATTTCACTTTGAATGCCGTGTTAGTTTTTGTATTCCTAGCATTTTAAATGATGTAATGTTTACAAAGTTAAATCTAAAAAAAGAAAAGAATAGTTGATAAAGAAATGAGCAGAGGTAAGGACCCCCCCCCCCCCCCCCCCCCCCTGCCCCCAGAGCAGGTAAAACAAATACAGGAGGAAGCATCTTCCTGCCGCCACCCTCACATCGTCTTGCTGAATTCGTAAGTGCAGCTTACAGGAATTTCAGCTCTCTCCGAGAAATCATTCCCAGAAGTTCGTTTACCAATGGGTTGTGAATGAAGCATTTAATGTGTTTTAGTCAAACAGAAGGATGTTATCCTCCGTTGGCTGACACGTGGCTAGGAGTTGCCATGCCCAAAACGGTGAAAGTGAAAATGCAATCCTTCTAATGTAAAGACCTTTTCCCCCATGTGCCACTGAGATAAATCATAAAATGGCACCTGCTTGTATACTTCCCATTGATTCATCTTTTTTCTCTTCCAAATTTCTGGAAAGCCTTTCAGTGTTATCCCAACAACAAGAACTTGAAGAAAAAGTATCTAAGTAGTAGGATGCAAATAGTAATTAGACAATTTGCTATTAGGTTTTTTCTATTTTCTTTTTTTGTCTCATTTCAATAAACTATTTATAAAGATGCACCTCCTTTCTGAGAAATGCTCTGAACCACTGCACCATTCCCTCACTCACATATGCAAGCATATATTATTTTAAATAATTATTTTTAAATTTATTATTATTATTATTTCAATTTGATCAGAGAGAGACAGAAAGAGAGAAAATGAGGGAGCAAGCTGCCAGGTCTGGGGTTAAAAACCACGGTTGGCCATGTGGGAGTCTAGCACCTTTACCACCACTCCACCTGATGGTCCCATCGTAGTATATTAAGAGGTGATCATTGGTGATGACCAGCCTGGACCTAAGGCCGGCTTTGCCATTGATGAGCCTGGTGATCTTAGGGGAGAGCCTGTACTCCCTTGGTCTTAACTTTTTCTCTTTCTAATGGCAACACAGGTCCAGTGGGAGTGGCACGTGGTGTACAATGCCCTGCAATACTGGAAACCATGTGGAAGACTGGGATCTGGTTTTTGGTCAACTTGCACATGCTAGGCCTGTGCACATGCCCGTGATCTTGGCTACCTGAGAACAGCTAGGGGGAAGGGTGGTCAGTATGAGGCCCTGTTGATGGTGCTTGTCTCTCTCTTTCTTTCTCTTTAAAAAGTGAGGAAAATAGCTAGCCCACAGAGTTTTTATAAGAATGCAAAAGAACAATGCATGTGGAATTTTTTTGCACATGATAAGTATTCTGTGTTAGACATCAATTACATGGTAAGAAATAAATGGTGGGCTTAAAATAAAAATAAAATAGATCATTTAATCTCAAAAGAAATTTTTGCTTTCCATGAAATTGAAGTCCTCCACATATTTACTTTCTAGAAGCTGTCTTAAATTACATGGTTCTCCACAGTCCCACTCTAAATTCCTCTGATAAACTCTCTACCACTAACCCCTGGCAAGCCTTCTGTTCTATAGCTGAGAGGACTATGAATGTGCTCTCCTCTCCACATGCTCTCCAGACTTCTCCTCAGAGTCTGGTTCATGACACAGCCTTTTATTTTTGTTTTAAGAAAGGTTATTGCTATGGGGTACATGCACTCACTGGAGAAAGAGAGTGAGAGAGAGAGAAACAGAGAGACAGAAAGCAAGAAATCTCCCTCGAGGGCGCGGCCACACCACTATCCTTTCTCTTCCATTCTCCTCCCAGGAATTTTGGGCATATACGCATACTTACCCACTGTGTTTCAAGCCGCCGGGTCCGGGACTCAAACCATGGTCAGCCAGCCATATGGGAGTCCAGCACTTGCTGGTCCAAACACAGCTCTTTAGTCTACTCAAAAATCCTCTCCAGTGCTTGGCTCAGTCTAGCTTAGCGACTTTCAGCCAGGACTTTTTCCTTTTGGAAATTGATTCAATTTCTTCAAGAAGATGCAATCACTCTATCCTTGAGATATCGTAGCACCTAATCTGGACTTCTCTTTGATTCAAATACCATGATATTTTGTCTTATTTATATTATTTATCTAATCATTTCCTATAATATTATAAGCTACTCACCTTTGTGTGTCCAGCATTATCCAGCGAAAGAAAAATTACTAGCTGAACTTGATATTGAAAGTAGTTAGATTATTTAAAAATTGTGTGATTGATAAAATGTGGGGGAAAAAGGAATGGAAAACAACTGTAGACACCAGAGATAGTGTGGGAGGAGGGTGGGAAAGGGCAGAGGGTCAGAAATAGGGGTAAAATATGTGTATATAGATATGTGTGTGTGTATATATATATATATATATATATATATATATATATATGAAACTAGAAATGGAAAATTATTGACGATGACACGCATGATGAAGCCACTATACAGTATATTCTGGATGGAAAATCACATTTTGTATCCTGTGATGATGCTTAGGGAATAAATATAAATTAATTAATTAAAAAAAGTTTCAGAAAAAAAAAAGCTCATGGAAATACGTGTAATGGGAAAACTATGTCTGAATTTCAGAAAGTTTTTGTACCAAAATAAACTCATACATTAACTGTAAAAAATAAAAGAAAGAAAACAAAAAAAAAACATATGAAATAAAAAAGAACACATGGAATGAATTAATAAATGTCCAGGTTGATGTACTTATCTCTTACAATAAATTCACACAGAGTAAGTTCAAAGAATAATAAGCAAACTTCAAAAACAAAACTATAACCTCAGGCAGTAAACAAAAAATATAGCTAATGTTCACTTTTCCTGATCTTTGCTTTCTGGAAAGTGATTATTAAAAAGCAAGGATTTATGACTTTCTGAAAACATGGAATCAGTGTATACCAGAAGGACTACATCACTGGCTCTAAGCTTATAAGATATCATATGAAAGGATTTGAAGTCAATTTGGAAAAAAAGAAAAGGAAAAAAAGGAAACATCAATCTACAATATTTGGAAGAGTCTATTTTTCTCTAAAAGTTCATTGTGAAGCATAAACAGAAGGTGTTATTAATAATTAATGTATATCCTTATCCCTGTTAAGCTGTGTGACCACATCATCTACTTCCTCTTTTTCCTTTTAAGAGTTGTTTTTACTTCATTTTCTATACCTTCCTTTATAATAACTAGCTATATAATGCCAGTGTTTCCTATATGAAGGAAGGAAGAGAATATTTTAAAGGAGCATTTCTTTCGTTGAATTTTCCCATTCTCTGGCGAACGTGAATGACAAATTTTCATGGATGAGGACCATTATGTTCGTCTGTGGTGAGTGTTATATGAGATAAAAGAGAAGGGATGAGATCAGCTCCTATACAGCTGCTAGACATATCCCCTTTATTGAAAACCGTATTTAAAATGTCCCATCTTCAATGGAGGAGCAATGATTTAAAAGACACAGCTGCTAGTTAAGTAACAGAAGTGGCACCTGGAATCCAACTGGGCTTAGGTGTGAGCAATTTCGAGAATAGGATCAAAACAGAGAGCAATGAGGTGGGGCTAGAAATCCTCTTGCCATTAAAGTCAATGTCATCGTCAAAGTCCGTAGAGATCCCGGTTTTCAAGGTATCACACTTGGAAATTCAAAGCAATTTTGGGAAGAGACATGAACCATTATATTGAACTATCTTTTGAGTTAAAAATATTGAACTGGATTAATGTTCGATGATTGAGAGGGATTTTTTTTAAATCATGCAAATGAAAGAGGTATTTTTCTCAGGGCAATGAAATTCACATACAGAGGAGCATTACTGATCATTAGCATGGGGAAGGCATACTTCTGCCTAATCAAATGTCCATTAATACTGAGAATGTCTGTCCTTTTCATTGATTGCAGTTTAAAAAGGAATACATGAAAAGGTGGTCACATAAGATAGAGATGCCTTCATTAGTCAACATGAATGGCGTGCTCTTCTTTTTAATGTTCTTTCCTCCTCTTCTCTTTTTCCCCAGACTTTGGTAAAAAGTGGTGTGTGTAAACTCTGTATAGAAAATGCAATTAGTAAGTTAGGAATAAATCAATCCCATTTTGTGGTTAGAAAGTCCCTCTACTCCTGCATACGTTTTATAGCAGCTTAAACAGTCATCTTGGCCCTGGGCATGGATAGACCCTCTCATTGTTCGGGCTACTGTGTAGCTCATGACCGAGGAGGCTTGATACAAGAAAATGGGATTGCCCACTGAGGTCAAGGTGAGTGAGGGGAGCCAATAATTTCGAGATATGAGCAGCAGCATGGCATAGTGGAAGGCAATGTAATTTACTGTAATGCTCATCTGGTCCGAATCCTGCTTTTCCTTCCTATTAACTGGATCACCTTGGGTGAGGTACTGGGTTTGATCCTTCTGTGTTTCAGATTTTTTTCCATTATAAAAAAATCATGAAACCTCTACTTCCTGCTAGGTACTGTTCTGTGGTCTGACATTCCAATGGTAAATAAATAGACAAAGATCTGCCCTCATAGATTTTCAGTATTAGGGGGCAACACTGGCAGTGAACAGATGTACGCATCTATATTGTAGCAACAAGCAGTAATGAGTAGAGTGAAGACAGATGCAGGCAGCGACGGCAGGAGCTACCAGCGATAGAGCAGACTTAGAAGAACATGCTGTCCACTTCCCAACATAAGATCCTTCCGCATGAAACAGGTCTCGCTTCGCTTTTTTAAAAAGGTTTTTGCCGTAGGGAAGAGGGGAGAGAGACGGAGAGAGACAGTGAGAGGGAAAGTGAAAAATCACTCTCCAAGGGGAATGACCACACCACAGTCCCTTCTCCTCCATTCTCCTCTCAGGACTTTGGGCATGCATGCACATGCACGTGCACATGGTGTGAGTTTCAAGCTGCCAGATCCAGGACCCCAACCAAG
This sequence comes from Tupaia tana, assembly GCA_026018925.1. Classification (NCBI taxonomy): domain Eukaryota; kingdom Metazoa; phylum Chordata; class Mammalia; order Scandentia; family Tupaiidae; genus Tupaia; species Tupaia tana. The sequence goes on from JAKSZU010000003.1 coordinate 134,745,205, forward strand.
GTGGGCCATGTGGAAGTCCAGAGCCTTACACTATACCACCCGCTACCCTCCACTTTATTTTAATTACTCTTTATAATGGGAATAATAGTTACTATGCTAGAAGTGTATAAGATGTATAGCAAGCACCACCATGGTCAGCCGCTCGTCGCAGTACAGTTCTGAAATGTGTGGTGCCCTGTTACATGTGCTACTCCCTTCACAGTTTTGGGTTCAGATATGATGTAGATATAATTTCTCTCTCTCAGAACATTTCCTTAGTACAAGAAGATGTGTGCATTTAGCACAGAGAGACAAAGAGGAAGGAGAGCGAGAAAGCACTCTCTCTGCACTGGGGCATGGCCAGGTGGCAATCCCTTCTCCTCTACCTCCCCATCCGGTCAGGAATTTGGAAACACACACACATATGCCCTTCCTCTTTTTCAAGCCACTGAAGCCAGGATTCGAACCTTGATCGGCCATGTGGGATCCAGTTCTGTTAACCACTAAGTCATGGGACCAGTCCTCCAAGTACAAATTTCATAGACAAAAGTTAGTATTGTTTAAATTCTTTTACTATTGATGTATGCATTTATTTAATTTTCCTGTTCATACTGGAGAGGTTCAACCAGTTCCTCTCCACTAGTGATTATAACGTATGGTATGTAGACTACAATAATCATAACTGCTCCTGTGTTGCCTTCAGCCTTTGGATATTTTTCAAATACAAATTCTGCATTCCATAGGGTTTTTTTTGTTGTTATTCTGTATCTGTTTCACTTCTTAAAGGACATGAAACCTTGGTTACTGGGTCTATAATTCAATAAAAGAAAACATAGGCAAATAAGATGTGACGTGCTTTAGGGTTTGGAAAGTCAACTAGAATTTACTTTGCCCTAGGGTACATATGAGAGAGAGAGAGAGAGACTCTTCCTAGTGGGGATAGTCACGCCACTATCCCTTCTCTTTCTTCTCTCCCTGCTTTGGGGATTTGGGGTATGTAAGCACACACCCAGTGTATTTTTCAAGCCACTGGATCCAGGACTCAAACTGGCTGGCTGGTATAGGGGATCCGTCTTTCTTAACTGCCATGCCATGGGCCAGCCCTCAAAAGTAATTTTAAGGTAAGGAGAGAGAAGTTTACGACCAGAGAACCAGTAGAATTATCCAAGAGAGACAGTGTGAGGCTGAAGCTATTTAGATGGATCCATGAATGACAGGACTATGTGTGACTGGTCAGGAGAAAGACAGAGGGTCATGATCAGAGACAGTGAAGATTTTAATCCTCTTTTGAAAAAGAAAATATTTTACTCATGATAAAGAGTACATGAGAGAGAGAGAGAGAGAGCGAGAGAGAGAGAGAGAGAGAGAGAGAGAAAGAGAAGCACCCTTGACAGGGTCTTGTCGTACTACAAACCCCTTTCCCCAGACCTCCATCTGGTCAGGTCTGGGACACACATGTGCCCAAAGTGTTTCAGACCAGCTCCGTCAGGGGTCTGAGCCTGCAGGTGGTCACGTGGTTTCAGGTCTGCAGTTCAGTGCTACTGACTGTCTACTGAGGCCCCAGTGAACATCATTTTTAACATAAAATACTCACTTACAGCAGTCCTGACTAGTATTTAACAGTGCTTGGGACCAGCAGTTAGCGTAATGGCTATGTCGCTGGACTCCCATGCAGTCAACCGCGGTTCGAGTCCCGGACCCGGTGGCTTAAACTCAGGCCGGGCGCATGTACGTGCATTCCCAAGATCCCAAGAGGAGAATGGAGAAGAAGGGATTGCGGCGTGGCCATCCCCCCTGGGGAGTGATTTCTTGCTTCCTGTCTCTCTGTCTCTCTCTGTCTGTCTGGCGAGCACACGCGCCCTATAGCAAAAAACTCTCTCTCAAAAAAAAAAAAAAAAAAAGTATTTAACAGTGCTTTATCAGGAATGAATAGCCTACAGTTTGAAGAGGTAAGAAACAGGCTTTTTGAGGGATAACCTTTAGCCTCAGAACAACTACCCAAAAAAAAAACCAACATTCTACCACACTGACTTAAACAGAAAAGAGAGCAGGGGCATTGGAAAGGATAAAGTAAATTATAAAAGGATTTTGGCTTCCTTGGTTTATCTTCTCCTATAACCCTTGAATGAACGGGGAGGGGGACTTTCTTTTCACTTCCATTACCCATCTGACATTGTTAAGTGAAATGAACTAATTAGTGAGCACTTAATGAACATATCAAACACTTATTGAGGTTTATCACGTGTTCCCAGCCCTTTAATTAAGTAGTAAGTCTTTCAGACCTTGGAAACATGTTATCAGATAGTTGTGATGATCCCTATGGCCCACAGGAAGACGCTCAGACACAGAGCGGTTCGACCACTTTCCCAAGGTCACCAGGAACTTGCTGATCCCTGACCTTCACCTCAGTCTGACTCCACGGGCTTTGCAGTTGGTGTTCATCACACTTGTCCTTGCCACATGCTCACTAATTGAATGGTTAAGAAATCCGGTAGTTCGTAATACTATCGTCATTTCACAGATTAGGAAAGAGGCACAGGAAGATTAAGTCACTTTTCTTCAGTAACATGGGTTGTTAAGTAGCATGGGGAAAACACACACTACATTCTCTGGGTCAAAACCCTACACTGTCTACTGTATCATGTAGGGAGAATAAACCCCCTACTCATTAGTTCCCACAGGGTGATGGCGAGCCTGATGCTTCTGATTCACTTTATTAGAGTGACATGCCCAAGGGTCATACACTTCAAAACAGACAACACACTAGACAAAACAGGCAGGTCTCCCCTCCTCCACTTCCTATCTCCTCCACACTAGCTGCTGAACACAATGTTAGAGGTGGAATGAAGAACCGATGCCACCCTTTCCCTGGATTTTATAGAATGGAATGAAAATAGCAGTTTGTCCCAAGTCACCCAGTTGAGAACTGGTCTTAATGTTTCTTGCCTTTATATGAAAATGCAAATATGAATATACAAATTTAAATTTAGGGGTCAGCAGATAGCCTAGTAGTTATGTTGCTGAATTCCCACAAGCCACTGAACTCAGTGGCTTGAAACTCACTCCAGGCATGTGTGCATGCATGCCCAGGATCCCAGAAGGAGAATGGAAGAGAAGGGTTTGCGGTGTGACCAATCCCTGTGGGGAATGATATCTCACTTTCCCTCTCACTGTCTCTGTCTCTCTCTTCAGCAGGCACACACACCTTATGACATATACATCCTATGGCAAAAACCTCTAAAAAAATCGAATTTGTATTTAATTGCCGAAGCACATGTGCACTTGCCTGAGAGAAACAAAGGCAGAGAGAGACAGCACCCCTTGATGAGGCAAGGTCAGGCTATAATCCCTTCTTTTCCGTTTTCCATGTTTTTGGGATCTGGAGCATAAATGCACACATGCCTGATGTGTTTTTCTTTTCTTCTTTTTTCTTTAAAGAATTATTTATTTAATTTTATTATTATTTGTTTTGCTATAAGACATGAGCACTTACCAGAGAGAGACAGACAGACACACACACACACACACACACACACACACACACACATACACACACAGAAAGCAAGCTGCCAGGTCTGGGACTTGAACTGCGGTTGGCTGTGTGGAAGTTCAGCACTTTAATCAGCATACCACCTGCTGGCACCCTAATGTGTTTTTCAAGTTGCTAGGCCAGGGATTTGAACTATGGTTCTCAATCTCTCCATCACTAGGCTATGAGACCAGTCCTATAAATTTGCATTTGAATTTATATAGTGACACTATATGGATACACAAATACAAAACATGCCATATGAATACACAAATATTAATTTTTATTCTTTAATTCTTTTGTTCATATATCATATCATCACATATTTTTGAAGTACTTACAACATTCAAAGAATCTCAATATTAACTCTGTAGAATTAGGAATTCACATGAATCTTACCCTCAAGGATAGGTCTTGCATAAATTAATCACAAAAATGTCACTAATACAGAAAGGAAGGTGAGGACGATGAGACATATGATAATATAATCAAATAGATATGCCAGAGATGGAGTTTTAAAAATGAGAGTTTCTTGGCAATTAATGGATTATTTATTTAGATTTTTGCCATAGGATGCATGTGCTTGCTGGAGCAAGACAGACAGTGAGAGATAAAGTGAGAAATCATCCTCTCTTCCTTTCCCCCTCAAGGGACGGCCATGCTACAGTCCCTTCTCTTTCACTCTCCTCATGGGACTTGGGAACATACACACACATACCCAGTATGATTTTCAAGCTGCCAGGTCCAGGACTCGAACCATGGTTGACCATGCGGGAGTCCAGTGCCTTTACTACTATGCTATTGCTTGCCCTAAAACAAATGGAATTGTAAGGAAAGGTTTTTATGTTAAATTTAGAATCAAGTCAAAAATCAGATGTACAAGGGTCTTCAAAAAGTTCATGGAAACTTTGTTATGAAGAAACTATGCTAGGATTTTGATTTTTTTTCTCTGCACTAAAATAGACTCATACATTAATTCTATTTTTCTTTTTCTTTTTTTTTTTCTTTTTGAGAGGTTTTTGCTATAGGGTGCATGTGCTTGACAGAAAGACAGAGACAGGGAGACAGAAAGCAAGAAATCATCCCCTCAGAGGGGATGGCCATGCCACAATCCTTTCTCCATTCTCTTCTCGGAATCTTGGGTACGAACGCATATGCACCCTGCATAAGTTTAAGCCACTGGGTCTGAGACTCAAACCGTGGTCGACTACGTGGAAGTCCAGCCACATAGCCATTACGCCAACTGCTGGTCCCCATTAATTAATTAATAATTAATTAATTTTTCTATGAACTTTCTGATGTACCCTCACATGTGGTAGGAGGATAAGATTACTTGAGCCAACAGATATAACAAAGTTCAAAGGTGGGTGAATATTTCACTTTCATGGAGCACCAGGAGTATTCTAGCTTTGCAGGAGAACGAAGTGTCAAAAGAAAAATGTACCAGCTTTATAAGCTGGAAAGTAAAGTGGATGCCTGATTCTGTTTCAAAGATCTTGAACCACAAAATAGTGATCATTCAGAAATAAGAGATACTACAGTTAAGACACATTTATTGGAAATATAGCAAAAAGAGTATCTATACAAACTGAAATCAAACCTGAGATATTAGAACTAACACACTGATTGAAAAGACTCATTGAGGCTACAGCCATAACCAACAATATGAATAATAATTGGCCGAATCAAAACCACTCACGCATTAAATGAGAACATTTGTATTACAGTGCTCAAAGCAGAATAAGCCTTTTTATGTTAGATTATGAAAGGCACAATTCTTGATAAAGCCATTACCTACACTCAGCGTGTATTGGGGCATACACATTCTCAACTGGTCCAGACAGTGGAACTAAAAAACCTATTTTAAGAGGTGTGGTAATTTTCTTACTTACACTTAAAGATTATAAGTGACCCCTAGATTTTTCTGACTCACCTTTGATGATGCGTCTAACAAAATGGAGACTATCTGATTTTAACTATCATAGTCTCATCTAGACCAGCCCTTCTTGGTCTCTTCTTCAGCCCCTGGGACTCAGCCCTCAAAAAATTCAAGCCAGGGACAAGCAGGTGATGTGGTAGTTAAGGTGCTGGACTCCCATATGGCTGACTACAGTTCAAGTCCCAAACCTGGTGGCTTGATTTCTCTCTCTCTCTCTCTCTCTCTCTCTCTCTCTCTCTCTCTCTTTCTCTGTTAAAATTAAAGCATAAATAATAATAACAAATAAAATAAATATATAATTTAAAAAAAATTCAAGCCAGAAGCAGGGACTGAAGAAAACAGCCAAGACCTCAAAATGCCTGTGACCAGCAGTAGCCAGGGAAGTGCACAAAGCCCAGTGTGCACACGGGCACCTGGAGCTGTCAGAGGAGATGAAACTCAGTGTTGCTAGGAGGAATGCACACAGGTGGAGGAACTCCTGGCCTTGCACTAGGATGGATCCCTGTTGAGTACGAGTTTAATTGGCAGTTCCCCTACTTAGTAATCTGTGTGTATCTACTTATTATTTTTGAAAGTTTATTTATTGGGAGAGAGAGACAGAGAGACAAAGATTTCCAAAAGGATCCTCACTCCAAAATCCATCACATCTCAGTCAGCCCAGATGATGGGCATGGGTATGCGTGTCCATAGTGCTCAGGGAGGTTTCAGGTTACAAACCCAGGACCCACCCTATGTGAGGCCATTTTTATTACTTCTGTGCCACCTCTTGAGTCCTTAATGTGTGGATATTTAAGAGCTTTCTTTTTCTCTGTGGAGGCTACAGATTTCTTAAAGAAGGAGTCAGCACACAGAGAACTTGATAATACCAACGATATACACTGAAAATGGTCCTCTGTTGAGAAAATAACTATACTTTGTGAAGCATCAAGAAAATATACACTTAAGCTGATATGCCATGCTATGAAATAAACACAGTATTCATTGTTCAGGAATAAAATGCAAACTGAATAAAGGCAGAATATGAATGTCCATTCCATGATTCAAAAAATATTTTGGAATATACTCATAGTCTCTCACAGAAATGAGCATTTATTTGGGCTGGAAAAGCAGAATTTTATTTTAGGGAAAGAATTTTAGAGGCATGTTAAATATAGATGATCTTTACTGATATATTCTGAGAGATGACATTGTAGTAGATAAGAAAGTTACAGTTAGGTAATACACTGCCTTCAAAGAATTGATCATCTTATTTGTAATTTATACTCTGAACTGTACAAAAGATAATTTTGTATAAAACTGAGATTTATCAGGGCATCTTTGACAAACAGAAATTTAAGACATGAGGTGAAGCTAGAAGTCAGATAGGAATTGTATTGGGATTCTCTGAGAAGATTCCACATGGATACTGGGAACTAGATATTTCAGGGCACAGGAGAAATGAAGATTTTCTACTCATAATTCAGCCTCCAGCAAGCAAAGCTAGTGTGGCAGGAGAGTTGAGCCATTCTCTGAGAAGATTCCACATGGATACTGGGAACTAGATATTTCAGGGCACAGGAGAAATGAAGATTTTCTACTCATAATTCAGCCTCCAGCAAGCAAAGCTAGTGTGCGATCACTACAGAACGGCAATCCAATTCTAGAACACCTCTGTCTGCTTGCTCCTGAACATTGAGGCTTAACTTCAAGAATTTGAAAGAAACACGCCATTCATCAGATGACAAGAAATCACCGTCGGATTACGAGAAATATGGGAAAACGAGAAAATACCTCTCCTCCAATGGAAAAGAGTAACTCTCCTTCATCCACAAGCAGTTCGGTGAAAGTCATGGAAATGTCTGATAAGGAATTTAGAGCATTCGTAATGTCGAAGCTAACAGAGATGGAAGAAAAGAGAGATAATGAACTGCTAAAGAGAAAGGAGAAAGAAGTTGCCGAGTTCCAGGAGATGAGGAAATTCTTGCAAGATCTAAAAGAGGAATTACACACTTTACAAAAGACTCAAACGGAACTGCTAGAGATCAAGTCTATAATACAAGAAGTCAAAATCTCCCTTGAAAGTATTCAAAGCAGACTAGATCATTCAGAAAATAGAATCTCAGATGTAGAAGAGAAAATGGCTGGCCTAGAAAAGTCCACCATGAAGACTGAGAAAATGGCTCAAAAATTTGAGAATGATATGCGAGAAGTACTGGATACCATCAAACGTCCAAATATCCGGATAATTGGCATTCCAGAAGGTGAAGAGACCCATAAGGGCATTGATAATCTATTCCATGAAATCCTGCAAGAAAACTTTCCAAACCTAGAGAGGCATTCGAAGATCCAGTCCCAGGAAATATGAAGGACCCCAAATAGAATCAACCCAAGAAGATCTTCTCCAAGACACATTATAGCCAGGTTGACCAAAACCGCAGACAAAGACAAGATACTAAGATTGGCAAGAGAGAAACATCAAGTTACCTACAAAGGACATCCCATCAGGCTAACAGCAGATCTCTCATCGGAAACAATGCGAGCGAGGAGAGAATGGGAAAATATATTCAAAGTGTTACGAGAGAAGCAGTTTCAGCCAAGAATACTGTAGGAAGAAAAGACAAGATCATTCTCAGATAAACAAAACCTGAAAGAATTTACCAGCACCAGACCAGATCTCCAAGAAGTTCTCAAGGGTGTGCTGTATCAAGAAAATTAAACACAGACACACGGAAATAAGAGTCCAAAAACTATGAAAGTGGCCAACTTAATCAGAGGGACAAGTCTGAATTTGAATATTATATCCCAGAATTTAATCAGGAAAATTGAACCAGAACAGAAGATAAAAGTACATGAGACTGATAGGTTCGTGCAACTTCCATTTGAACAGAATCCTAACTTGTTTCCTGGCTTTAAGCAAAGTTCCTTGGCATTTCTTTGAGTTAAGTTAAAACTGGTTTTCTTAGTAGTAATGAGTGAACTCACCATTGAAAGTAGTTAGATTATGTAGGAAATTGTGTGATCAATGCAACGTGGGTGGGAAGGGAATGAAGGACAATTGTAGACACCGGAGGTGGTGTGAGAGGAGGGTGGGAAGGGACAGAGGGTCAGAAAGAGGGGTGGAAGTAATTCTAGGAACTAGTAATGGAAAATTTTTTGTAATGTGCATGATTGTATCACTATGCAGTGTGTACTGGATCGGAGATTGCATTTTGTATGCTGTGATGAAGCTTAAGGAAGGAATGTAAATTGAGTTACAAAAAAAAAGTTTCAGAAAAAAAATATATATCTATTCAATGACTGCAGTAGGATATGTAGCCACAGCTAGGTGCTACTTTATAGGATGCGTAAAGTAAGACTTGTGTTCATGGAAATGTGGGTATCACCTGTGTTTGCTATGAGGGTATTTGGATTGATTAGGGTCTTTGGCGTTACAATAAAATGTGAGGAGAAAACAGTATAGAAAGCAAACATAGATACCAGAGACTGTGGGAGGAGAGTGAGAGATGGCAGAGGGTAAGAGATAGAGAATCTTGGATGGGGGGAAAAAAGCAAAACATACAGAAGACAAGAAATGGAAGATCATTTGCTGACAATAACATGCTTGTTGATGTGCTTGATTGAGACAATATATAGTGTAATTTGGATGGAAAATCTCATTTTGTATGCTGTAATGATGTTCAGAGAATGAATGCAAATAAAAAAAAATAAAAAAAAAGATAGGAATTGTATTGGGTCATCAGAGAAGTCATGATGAATTTTTCTGTTTTTTTTTTTTTTTTTTTTTTTTGTAATGCAAAAATGTGTCGTGACTTTTTCAATAAATCCCAAACTAGTAAAGTGCAGGATCACATAATTCCAGGGTAGAAAAAGTTTTTGTTATATTCTGAAGCTTTTGAAATTGTCGTCATAGAATATTGACAGCAAAAATTAAACTAGGACATCTGTCTGTCTATGCATAGTTTACCCTATCAATATGTATTGAAAGCTTATAATAAAGAGTATTTCAAGCAATGAGAGTTGAAAACTTAAAAAGGCAGTTAAGTTTTTGCCCTAATTCAGATTTATGATTTGGAAACATATTTATTTATGTATTGAGTTAATATTTAGTGATTGCTATCTATTTACTAAAAACTAAGGATTAGCTAGAGATTCAATTTACAGTAAGTCATGGCCCACATACCTAGGAAACATTGTCTGATGAGTACAACCTGAGCAGGAGTTTTTTTAAAAAATTGTAAACAGCTTTATGAAGATCTAATTTACATACCATTAAGTTTACCCATTTAAACCATATGGTTCAACATTTTTAAGTATAGTCAGAGTTGTATACACATTGCTACTTTTTATTTTTTAATTGATTTTAGAACATATTCATCACCTCAAGAAGAAGCCCAAACTCCAAACTCCATCTCTGCCTCAAACACTAGTCCTTTTTTTTTTTTTGGAGAGGTTTTTTCTATAGATGTGTGTGCTTGCCAGAAAGAGAGAGACAAAGAGATAGAAAGCAAGAAATCACCCCCCAAGGGGGATGGCCACACCGCAATCCCCCCTCCTCCTTTCTCTTCTTGGGATCTTGGGCACGCATGCAGATGTGCCTGGTGTGAGTTTAAGCCACCGGGTCTGGGACTCGAACCACAGTCGAATACATGGGAATCCAGTGACATAGCCATTATGCTAACTGCTGGCCCCAAACACTAGTCTTTTTATCGGCTTGACTATTCTGTTCATTTCACATACATGGAATTATACAATATGTGGTTTTCTGTGACTACCTTCTTTCACTTAGCACTATGTTTTCCTGGTTAGTATGTGTCTGTACTCAATATTTTATTCCTTTTCATGGAATAATAATATTCAATTGAGTGAATATATAATATTTTGTTTATTCATTCATCATTTTACTTACATACAGATAGTTGCTACATTTAGCTATTGTTAATAATATTACCATTGACATTCATGTTCAAGTGTTTGTATGGACATCTATTTTCACTTATCTTGAGTATATATGCCTAGTAGTGAAATTAGTGGGTAATAGGCTTACACCATGATTAATATTTTGAATAACTGCCAAACAATTTTCAAATTACCACCAGCAATGTATGAGGTTTCCTATTTCTCCACATTCTTAGTAACTCTTGTCAACAGTTATTGTGATTTATAGCCATGGTAGTGATTATGAAATTATGTTCCAATGCAGATTTGATTTGCATCTTCATAATGACTAGTGATGTTGAACACCTTTTGTTGTGTTTACTCATCATCTGATTTCTTCTTAGAGAAATATTTATGCAAACTTTTTGTTCATTTTTAAAGTGAAGTATCTTTTATTATTAAGAGTTTTTAAAATCTATTCAAGATGTAAGTCCCTGATCAAAAATGTGATTGCAATTACTTTTCCTATTCTGTGAGTGGAAGTTTTACTTTTTTGATGGTATTGATTGCAGCGTAAGAATTCTTAATTTTGATGAAGTTCAATAGATGTATTTTTTTCTTTTGTTGTTTGTGTTTATGATGTCATATCTACGAAATCATTGCCCAATACAAAGTCATAAAAATTTACTCCTATATTTTCTTCTAATAGATTTACAATTTTGTTTCATCTTTAGGTCTATGGTCTAATCTGAGTTAACTTTTTGTATAATGTAAAATAAAGATACAGCCTCATGTTTTTGAGTGTGGATATTCAGTTGTGTCACTATATTTGTTAAAAGGACAGTGTTTGAATTGTCTTTCCACTTTCATATACCATCAATTGACCACAAATGGAAGTCTGTGGTTTGGACTGTCAATTCTACTTCCTTCACATTTATTTCTATCTTTGTGCCAGTGCCACACTATTTTGTTTAGAAAGTTTTAAAATTGGGAAGTAAGGGGCCAGCAGATGGTGTAATGGTTATGTTGCTAGATTCCCACATGGCTGCCTAGTTTGATTCCTGGACCCAGGGACTTAAAACTCCTGCAGGCAGCAGTTAGTTAATTTTTTTTAAATTGAAACATAAACTTTTATCCCTTCCTGACCCCTCTGGAATTGGAAAATATTTGTGAATATTCTTATTTTGTGGCAGAATGGTTATTTGCACAAGTTCAATAATATCTATTGCCCTGCGTCAGAAATTGGAAATACTGGTTACTGTCAGAGCCTCAACTGGAATGTCATATCTGAAGATATGACCAGAAAGCTAAGGAACAAAGGTTGATCTCAAATAAATCAACAGAAGTTCTTGGAAAGAATGCCTGGTACCATAAGCAATTCTACCTGGAATGTCACTTCCTGATAGACCCCAAAACTTTTAAGTATGGTCTTAAAGGCACAGTGAGAGGGAGGTTTTGGGAGGCTTTTTACAGAGTCTAATCTGAAGTTCCTTGTAAAAGGTTCCAGCAAAGCCAACTAAATCAATTAGTATTCTTATGGGGCTTTGTGCAAATAACAGACCAAATTGAAACTAAATTTATTATTTTTTTGCAAATAAGTTAGTTTCTGCTTCACTTTGGTAAAAGGGGGAATGGAAAGAGAAAAAAATGTTTCAGAAGAAAATTACAGTGCACTTGTTACTAGATTTTAGCTTTGTTAATATCTGTTTTTTGAGTTTTTATATCTACCTACTGTTTGAACAGAATTTTAACCTTTATCCTGGCTTTAAGTCTTAAGCAAATTTTTCTTAACATTTAAAAATTTTGATTTATTAAAGCTAAAACTGCTTTTCTTGAAAACAAATGCATAAAACAAACAAACAATAAAACATATCTGCTTAGTGACCGCAGTAAGCTATATAGCCTCAGTTAGGTGCTACTTCATAGTATGTTCACTCTACTCACTGAGTTTATGCCTAAAGTCAGGCATGTTTTCACGGATATGTTTAAAGCAGTGCACTTGTTATTGAAAGTATTTAGATTAAGATCTTTTTTAAATCAATAAAAAGTGAAAAAAATATTGCTCTCATGGACATAGTGAGTAGAAGTGCTTACTGAAGGCTGGGAAGAGTGGAGAGTGATGAAGAAAGATAAGATATTGGTTAGTGGATATAAAATTATAGTTAGGAGAAATTAGATCTAGTATTCTATAGCATAGTAGAGTGACTATAGTTAGCAAGTGTTTATTGTGTTAGTCCAAAATAAGTAAAAAAAAAAGATTTTGAATGTTCCCAATTCAAATGTTTGAGATGATAGATATGCTAATTACCCTTATTCGATCAGATCATTACACATTGTTGTTTTCTCATAGTAAAAATGCTCTCTGTACTCCATAAGTATGTATAATTATTGTATTTCAATAAAAACAATTAAAAAAAAGAAACTCACCCAGGGCACATGTGCATACATGCCCACGATCCTGAGAAGAGAATGGAGAAGGGATCGCATATGGCCATACCCCCTGGGGAGTGATTTCTTACTTTCCCTCTCATGTCTCTGTCTCGTTTCTCTCTTGGCAAGTGCACACACCCTAAGGTTAAAAACCTCTTAAAAAAATTGGAAAGTATAGGGCCAGCAGGTGGCATAGTGGTTAAGGCATTGGACTCCTACATGGTCAACTGTGGTTCAAATCTCAGACTGGTGGTATGAAACTCAGTCTGGGTGTGTGTGTGCATGTGTACCCAAAATCCCAAGAGAAGAATGGAGAAGAAGAGATTGCAGTGTGGCAATCCTCCCCGGGGAAGTAATTTCTCACTTTCTCTCTCTCTATCTCTCTCTGTCTCTTCAGCCTCCACATGCATCCTACAGCAAAAGCACCTCAAAAAAAAAAAAAAAAAAAAGGGAGGGAGAGAGTATCAGTAGTCTAACTGTTGTTTTTTTTTTAAGACTTATTGATTATTTAGGGTCTTTTCCGTCCCTTTAAGGTGTACATTTCTGTGAAGAAGGCATCTGGGATTTTGATAAAATTGCATTGAATCTGTAGATCAATTTAGGAAATATTTTCATCTAACAATATTAACTCTTCAGATCCATAAACATGGGAAGTCGTTTCATTTATTTAGATCATATTTATCTTGATAATGTCATTATCATTACAGTTTAGTTTTTGGGCTACAACTCTTACACTTCTTTGAAAAATTTATTTATAACTATATTTTGGATTATATTATAAAACAAGTTGTTTTCTTTTGTAATCAGATTGGTCATAATTATTTACGAAATTGCAAATTAATTTTGTAATAGTCTTTATAATTTGTGTTTTAAAATCTGTTTTTTTTGCCTTGCATCAACTCTACTTCCCCTTGGTTTCTGTATGCATGATATATCTTTGCTTTCTCTCTTGCCTTTTTAAATTTAAATTTAAATTTTTAAATTTTTTTAGACTTTTGTCTTAGGGCACATGAGCTCACCAGAGAGAGGCAGAGAGAGAGAGAGGGAAAATGAAAAATCACTGTTCCCCCCCAAGGAGATGACCATTTTGAAATTCCTTTTCTTTTATTCTCTCTCATGTGTGCACACACATGCACATGCATGGGTGTGATTTTCAAGCTTCCCATGTCTGGGACTCAAACTGGAAAGTCAGCCACTTGGGATCCAGTCACTTATCCTCTATACAACCTGCTGGCCCTGCAAGATAATGACATATCTTTTACCATACTTCTATTTGTGTCTTTGTATCTAAAGAATATTTCATTTGGGTGTGTGTGTATGTGGAGTAAGAATTTTGCTATAGGGCGTGTGCGCTCACCAGAAAGACAGAAAGAGAGACAGAGACAGAAAGTGAGAAATTACCCCCCAGAGGGGATGGCCATGCCGCAATCCCTCCTCCTCCATTTCCCTATCTCCATTTCCCTATCGGGATCTTGGGCACACATGTACACATGCCCAGTGTGAGTTTAAGCCACCAGGTCTGGGACTACATGGGAATCTAGTGACATATAGCCATTACGCCAACTGCTGGGCCCTAAAGAATATTTCTTGTAAACAACACATAGTTCTGTCATTTATATCCATTTTTGCAATCTTTGCTTTGGATTGGAAGGTTTTCTCTATTTACATTTAATGTAATTAATGATAAAGATTACCTCTGTCATTTTGCTTTTTATTCTTATATACCTTCTATTTACATTATTTTCTTTGGCACTACTTTTTTTTTTTTTTTTGAGAGAGAGAGAGAGAGAGAGTGAGAGGATTTTTGCAATGGGACATATATACTCACTGGAGAGACAGAGAGACAGAAAGTGAGAAATCACCCCCCCCCCCCCCCAAGGGGATGATCACAACCACAATACCTTCTCCATTCTTCCTTCAGGATTTTTGGCACATACACACAGTTGACATGAGTTTCAAGCTGCTGTGTCTGAGACTTACACAACAGTTGACCACGTGGGAGTCCAGCAATGTAACCATGCCATTTGCTGATCTTGGCGCTACTCTTTAATGCTAGATAGACATATTCTGGTGTGCTATTTCAATTCCCTTGTTTGTGTGTGTGTGTGTGTGTGTGTGTGTGTGTCCTTAATGGTTACCCTGGAGATTACATGCATTTTAATTGAAAACAAACTAGCTTAGATTAATATCGTAGTTTAAATAGGTTACTGAAGCTTTGTTTCAACATTGCTCCAGGTCGCCCTTCTTTTTTCTATTATTGTTATGTTAATTAGATCTTTAGACATTATAGTCGCGACACATTTTTATAATTATTGCTATGTAGTTCTTTCAAATTATATAGCAAAATAAACAATTACCAAAAAATACACTTACGATATCTCATATTTCTGTAAAGAGCTACTTTTCCTGGTACTTCTTATTTCTTCCTATGGTTGAACTTGTTATCTAATTTCTTCTTATGTAAGCCTGAACTGCTTCCTTTAGTGTTTCTTGTGGAATGGTCTACTAGCAAGAAATTCTCTTTTTATTTAGGGATGTCTTAACTTAGTGGAATGTAAGATTCTCTATTAACAATTCTTTATTTAAACACTTTGAGTGTGCTATCTTATTACCTTTGGGTCTCCATGGTTTCCGATATGATGTCAGCTGTTACTCATATAGAGGATCCCTTATTTGTGATGCATCATGTTTTGTTTTCTCTTCCAAGTTTCTCTCTTTGCTTTTGGCTTTTGATTGTGATACGATTAGATACATACTTTGTTGAATGTATTATTCTTAGACTTTTAGATAAATGTTTTCCAGCAAATTTGGGACGTTTGGAGCCATCATTTCTTCACACCTTTTTTTTATCTTTTTGTTCAGACAGAATCATTTTCTGTGGCTTAGCTTGCAGATTCTTTCTTCTGCTATTTTCAATCTGTCACTAGTGAAATTTTAATTTTAGTTATGTTTTTTAACTCCAGTATTTCTATTTGCTTAATTTGTATAATTTATATATCTTTATATTTTTAATTTTGTAAGACTTCATTGTCATAATTTACATGAATTCTCTAGACATGTTTTCCTTTGGTTCTTTGAAAATATGTTTAATGGTTGATTTAAATCTCATTTTCTTAGTAAGTCCAATATATTCTCTTTTAAAAACTGCTATATTGACTACTATATAGCATTTCTATTGACTACTACCTCCAACCCATATTTCACGGTCATACTTCTCTGTTTCATTTCTTCATATATTGCATACATTAAAAGAAAACTGGGCATTTAAATAATGAAATGTACAAATTCTATAAAAGAGATCTTTGCCTACACTTCCCCAGATATATGTTGCTGTTGCTGTTTTGTTGCCATTTGTTTGTTTAATGAATTAATTTTAAAAAGGTTTATTTATTTATTTTTTGAGTGAGAGAGACAGTGAGAGTGAGAAAGAGAGACAGGCATCTTCAACAGGCTACCAGTGCTGCAATCCAACCCCAGCTTTGGTCAGCCATGGATCATAGGGATGTTTGTATCCAGCATACTCAAGGAGTCCTTGCATGAGAACTCAGAACCTTCCTATGTGGATCAGCCTGGCAAAGCTTTATGTTTTACTGCTATGCCATCATTTGATCCCCAAATGATTATCTTTAACCAGTAAATCTTTCCCCTTTTTCTAATGGATTCATGTTGGGTAAACATTTGACAGGTCATTGACAACTCTGTCATAGTTTTCATCTGCTGCTTGTTTAAGGCTTCAATATTAACAAAATGAGAAACTGTAGCTCTCTAAGTTTTCTCTCGGACATACACATGGTTCTGCATATGTGCATGGTTTTCTAGATTCAGAAGAACAATGTCTTCACTTTTTTGTTTTGTTTTGTTTTGTTTCTGAGAGTTCTTTTATTTATTTATTTATTTAATTTTATTTTTTTTGCTATAGGGCATGTGCGTGGCCAGACAGACAGAGAGAGACAGAGACAGAAAGTGAAAAATCACCCCCGGGGCGATGGCCACGCCACAATCCCTTCTCCTCTATTCTCCTCGTGGGATCTTGGGCATGCATGCACACGTGCCCGGCGTGAGTTTAAGCCATCAGGTCCCAGACTCAAACTGCGGTCAACTATATGGGAGTCCAGGGACATAGCCATTACGCTAACTGCTGGTCCCACAATGTCTTCACTTTTATGGGCCCTACTGATATTCCATTCCTCACTTCATAGTCTCTATGTTCCATCTGGCCTCTTTTAGTTTTTAGCTAGGCTCTTGTCTTCTCCACTAAAACTGCAGCCTCATGAAGCTCTGATGTTAAGCAAGTGTTGCTAATTGTTTACAGCAAACACATCGGAAACAGGGTTTTTGTCCGTGGAGCAGCCATGAGAACATATCAAGTCAGGATACTCCTTACAACTGAGGTTTTTCCACAGTGCTGGGAGGCCAATAGTGACAATGTTTGAAAATAGAAATTCTGATGGACCTGTAAACCAGTCTGCCCCCTCCCTTGGCTACAGAGCTGATGGTTTTCAGAGAAACTACAGTTTTTTGTTTTTTTTTTTTTTAGAGGTTTTTGCTATAGGGCATGTGTGCTTGCCAGAAAGACAGAGAGAGACAGACAGACAGAAAGCAAGAAATCACCCCACAGGGGAGATGGCCATGCCTCAATCCCTTCTCTTCCATTCTCTTCTTGGGGTCTTGGGCATGCAGGCACATGCACCCAGTGGGGAGTTTCAGTTGCCCAGTCTGGGACTCTAACTGCAGTTGACGACATGGGAGTCTAGCGACACAGTCATCATGCCAACTGCTGGTCCCCAGAGTAACTATAGTTCTGAGGCTGCTGATTTTCAAGACTGTTAGAAAGCTGAAGAGGCACATGAGAAGAGATTAAGCTACAATACCGAAATTCCTGCGGGTCTTGTGAGGAATCAGTAGTTTTCCTTAAATACATACTCAGAATTGTTGTAACACTTTGGTTCATTTTTAGAGTTGTGAAAAATTTTGTGTTGACAGTTTTCACCTGATTTACAAAGGCCCTTATTTTACTGTTCTGGAAGTTTTGCCCCTGAGCTCTATTTATTTATTTTTCAGATTTTTGTCATATAGTGCTTCTACTCGATGGAGACAAAGAGGCAAAGTGAGAAAGCACCTCCCAGGGAGGGTAGCCATGCCATAATCCCATCTCTCCCATTCTCCTCTCAGGATTTTGGGCATGATGCAAATGTACCCAGCACAAGTTATCTCAAGCCACTAGGTCCAGGACTTGAACTGTGGAGTTAGTCATGTGGGATCTAGTATGTTAAACACCATGCCAGTTGCTGACACCCAGCCTCAACTTTTAAAGTGGAAACCAGGTAAACAATAGTAACAGAGGTATAATGAGTATGGAAAGACATGCCCTCTACTCTATAGATTTTACTACTTAGTTTCTATGTGGCTATGATTTTTTTCTGAACATTTTAAATAATAATGCAAATCCTCCATCACTAGCCATTTTTATGAAGCTAACACTTGATCTTTTGTATTTGTTGGGTATACATGATAATGGGAGTGTTTCTAAGTGTAATGCATTTATTAAATATTAATATGTAAGACTATACTCATCTTTTTCATATAACAAAGGAAATTTTCCAATTTGTTAAAAAATGTAAATGTCCTATTTTATAAACATGAAATACTTCTTGTTATTTGCACTCAAAGAATTTGATATCAGTTATCATTGAAAATGGTCCAGAGTTTTCTGTAATTTCATGGTATATGAGGAATAAAACTAGGGCAACTATAAACTCCTATATATTATATTTCAATAAAAGAGAAAGAAAGTAAGGTATTGAACCATTTATTGCTCTTTACCTACATATTTCTTCTTTTTCATTTAGATTAAAAGAAAAAACAACTACATAAAAACCTGATACATCTGTTTAAGTTTATGCTACATGCTTTGAGTAGCAATAGAATGTCTTAGTAAAGCCGTGTAGCCCCAGAGAGGCATGCCCAGCACTATGGTGACTATGTACTGATAAAGTGGGAGGGATGGTGACAATGTGGGCTTGAGCTTTCTATTCAAAAAATGACTGTATCCTGTCATCCTGTGCTGATCACCAAGAAGAAAGATCTACCCCCAAACCCGAACACAAATTATGTCATTTAGGGTCATTTACTAACTTTGGTTGGTAAAGTAAATTGAAATATAAATTTGGTTTTTCAAGGACAACTTGCACAAACTTTGACATTCATTTAGTGCAGCATTTCCTCTCCCCCCACCCCCAAATTTGTCTAGGGATGATTCTACATTAGATTTTTACTTTTTTTCAACTACCAACACTACCGTTGTTAACATGGATACATTCCTAGATAAGCTGAGAAATGACCTAGAACCACTTTTGTGATGACTTTTTTAATATATAGAGTCCTCTAAATATCAGGATGATAGTACAAGCATGTATGAAAATTAAAGTTTATTTTAGAAAAAGTCAGGGCAAAAGAAGTTGAGCAGAACTATGTGAGAAATCTGATTCTTCATTTTTATTTCCTCTCAGCTTGCTAGATGAGAGGTGGGTCTACCGGGTTAAAAGGCTATAAAAGAACAGGCACAAGTTCATTTAGTTTTATGTTCATTCATTTTCATTGAATTTAACAGGTGTTTCAAGTAGCCCATAAAGTATTTTCATAGTATATCCCAATATATTAATATAAAATTTTATCATAATTTACTTTCTATCATGGAGGAGTTCATGCTTTAGTAAATTTAAGAAGTTAACACACAGAGGAATAAAGTTCTCTCAAAAGGTAACTATTTGGCTCAATGTAACATGCATAAAATTGATTAGGGTCTTTTTCTGCATATGTAGGGTCTTCTCAAAGTTCATGAAAAATGCATATTATGAAAAAAACTGTATGGATTTTACATTTTTTAAATCTTTATTTATTTATTTATTCACAATCACTCATTGTACATCAATAGAGTATACAAAATGAGATTTTTCCATACAGTATATATTGTATATTGGCTGAATCAAGGATATAACCATACATGTTTTCATCAACAAATGATTTTCTATTTCTTGTTTCTTATATATTTTGCTCCCCCCCTTGATTTTCTACCTCATCCTTTGCCAGTTCCCCCTCTTGTCCCACACTGTCTCTGATATGTATAGTTGTTTTCCATGCCTTTTTCCCCCCCACATTTTATTGATTCACTAAAGATCATAATTAATTTAAAAACTCTCAATAGTAAGCAAGGCTTTATTTTTTGAGCACATGTCTGACTTTAGGCCGACTTTTCTCAGTGAGAAAAGTAGCACTTCCCTGGGGCTATATAGCTTACTGCAGTCATTAAATAAGTTTTAAGAGGTATTTTTAATAGGTTTCTTGATTATAAAAAGTTTTAGTTTTAATAGATAGACATAAAAAAAATGTTAAGAGAAATTTACTTAAAACTTAAAGAAGGAAAAAAGGTTAGGATTCAGTTCAAATAGTAGGTAGATGAACTTACCAACAGTTCAAGAGAAGACAAAAATCCTTAAATATGGAAATCAAAGCATCGATGAAAAACAATAATGTTTTAGTCTAAAGTAAAAAAATATTCTATTTCACTAGTTCAGACTCACATAATTAATCTCTTTTCTTTTGAATATGCAGTGTTACTCTGGTCTGATCTTTCTATTTGAAGAAACTAATAAGGGCATTGATAATCTGTTCTATGAAATCCTGGAAGAAAACTTTCCAAATATAGAGAAGCATTCAAATAAGAAGACCCAAGAAATACAAAGGACACAATATATAATCAACCCAAGAAGATTTTCCCAAGGCACATCATAGCCAGATTGACCAAAACCACAGACAGAGGCAAGATACCAAAATTGACAAGAAAGAAATGTCAAGTTACTTTAAAAGGATATCTCATAAGGCTAACATTGGACCTCTCATTGGAAATAATTCAAGCAAGAAAAGAATGGGAATTATATTCAAAGTGTTAAGTGAAAAACAATTTCAACCAAGAATACTATACCCAGCAAGATTATCTTTCATATAGGAAAAAAAGAAAAATAAACAAAACCTGATAAACAGATAAACAAAACCCAACAAATGGATAAGCAAAACCTGAAAGAATTCTCAGATAAACAAAACCTGAAAGAATTTACCAGCACCATATCAGTGAGTGGTGAGTGAGCAAGTAAAGTTTTGTTTGTATTTACAGCCACTCCCCATCACTCTCCTTACCACCTGAACTCCACCTCCTGTCAGAAAAGCAGTGGTGCTAGAGTCCTCCTTTGATGCACATAAAAAATCCCAATGTTCACTCATTGTCCCCACAATTTTCAGTTAGGTTATAAATGCAATTGTATTCTAGTTGCAGGAATACAAGCTCAGGCAGACCTCCCATCAATCCTGCACTATGGTGAGTTGAATAATTATTTCATTGTATATCACAATGTATTAATAATAGAAATAAAGTGCACAATAAATGCAATGTGCTAGAATCAACCCAAAACCATCACTCTCTCCACCCCCCAGTCTGTGGAAAAGTTGTCTTCTGTGAAACCAGTCCTTGGTGCCAAAATGGTGGGGAACTGCTGTGATAGATGGCAAGGAGTTTAGTAAAAAAAACTGTAGAGTATCTAAGAGACAACATCTAGCAGGCACTTGTCCACACACCTATGTATAGGACAGGTTGCTCTAGAGATCCAGAAAAGCATTCATTAACATGTGATATGGTAGTAAGAACCATGATCATTAAGAAGGTCAACTACAGGGAATATATTATAAAAAGAAGGTTGAAGGTCCAATACTATAAAACACCTGACTAAAGGAAGGAGAAGATAACAGTGTATCTGGAGTATAAGAGGCTTGGAGTTGGGACCAGCAGTTAGCATAATGGCTATGTCACTGGACTCCCACGTAGTTGACCGTGGTTTGCGTCCCTGACCCAGTGGCTTAAAACTCACGCCGGGTGCGTGTGTGTGCGTGCCCAAGATCCCGAGAGGAGAATGGAGGAGAAGGGATTGCAGGGTAGCCATCCCCCCTGGGGGTTGATTTCTTGCTTTCTGTCTCTCTGTCTCTCTCTGTCTGTCTGGCGAGTGCATGCGCCCTATAGCAAAAGCCTCTCAAAAAAAAAAAAAAAAAAAAAAAAAAAAAAGGAGGGTTGGAGTAGAAGTTGCCAAAGAGAGGCAATACCAAATATAGCAGAACATCTAGTAAGCAAAAGACTGAAAGAAATCCTTCATGTTGGGGAATAGAGGTTATCTTTGACAGAACTAACTTGGCAGGATGGTGAGGGAAAATAAGTGAACTCAGAAAGGAAGAGATACAGAGAAAATGGAGAAAGTACTGCTATTTGTTTCTTTCCTTCTATATTTCAATCTTTGTGTGTTTGTTTTTGCTATTTGTCTCATGCAGTTGCCAGAGAGAGACAGAGAGAAAGCACCCCCTGATGGTCACCCTACAATACCTTCTTTTTAATTCTCCTCTCAGGATTTTGGGCACATACAATCGCACACACACTCAAAGCGTGATTTTCAAGCCACCAGGTCCAGAACTCAAATCTTAGTTGGTCATGTGGGAGTCTGGCAACTTATCCACTACTCCACCTGCTCACCCCAAATACTTCAATCTTTTATTCCATTTTTCCCTTTCTTTTGTGCAAAGCAGAGAGAGAGAGAGAGAGAGAGAGAGAGAGAGAGAGAGAGAAGGAATTCACAATCCCTTAGAAATCCATTAATTAATTCTGATGTTTTCAGTGGGTACCCAGTTAAGAATTTCTGTGAACAAATCTTAGGGTTATACTGTGTAGATATGTGTGGGTATTTAGTGATGTGGCAGGTAGCAGTGTTGATTTTGTGTGTTAAAAGGAAAGATCCACTTGAAAATAAATTATTTTCCTTAGGAAAAAAAAATCTTATGTAATAATTTCCTATGAAGGTTATACATTTTTTATTTCTCTATTTTTATGTGCAATGAAATACAATATAAATGGGCTTTAGCTCAGTAGATTGGAAATAGTCATGTATTTAATAAGCATTTATAGAACATTTCCTTAGAGTCAGGTGCTAGACTAGATGCTTGGAATACAGATAAGAGTAAAATATAGCTGTTGTCCTCAAGGGGCTCACAGCCTTCTGGGTGAGGTGAAGAGGAAATGAATGATGATGATGCGATATGAGGTGCTCTCTATCAAATCTATGTATACAATGTACACAGACAAGTGAGGCACTGCCTCAGAGAACCTCACAATTAGTCCTTTGATTTTTGTATGTGTGTGGTTATAATATAACTTTAATATTAAAAAATTGATAATAAAATTGTTTATGAGTCAAAAATTGATAAATCCCTATGTACTGCCTCCACTATCACACAAGAAGGGAGTCTTAGGAGGAAGAATTTATGTATAGTCACAGTTGCATTCAAGTCTGAGCAATGAGATTGCCAACTGCGTGATCTTGAGAATGGTACCTGGTCTATGGAACACTCAGTTCTCTTACATGTAACATCAGGTTTGCTATGCTTCAGATACTGTTTGTCTCTCAAAGTTTCATTTTCAGAAACTTGGTCCCAATGGAATGACTTTAAGAGGTGGGATACCTTTAAGAGTCAGGGCTTAATGAGAACCACTATTCAATTGGCTGGGGGCATGGGAGGGACCAACAGAAAGTGGAAGATCCTGTTTTTTTCTCTTTGCTTTTGTTGACCTTGTTGTGCCAGAGTCTGTTCTGATGCTGTCTTTATACCTTTGAACTTCACAGCTTACAGAATTGTGAGTCAAATATAAAATTCTAGTTTTTATAAATGACCCATTCATATTTCTGTTTAGCAACACAATATTGTCTAAAGCAAGGTTATTAACAGAAACATTGGTTTGCTATGTGGGTTCAATAAGCTAAATACAATCATGACATTAACTCAGGATCTGATATAAATTACACAAAATAAATTTATAAGTCACTATTATTGTTTTTTTTTTTTTGTATATGTAGTTGTGGTGGCTTTTAAATTTTAAATCATTTAATTGGAATGACAATCACTGGAGAAGTTATTTAGATCCTTACATTGTTCACAAAAACATGAAGCAAGATGATAAGCCTTACTGATAAACTGGTTATGAAATACTTAAGATTACATATCTTTTTTTGTAAGAGACAATCAAGGGGAATGTGAAACAAACTCAGAAAAAAAATACTACGAATGTCAATACAAGTTAGATAAATCTAAAGAAGTGTAAGTAAAAGTAAGGGTTTATTTTTTTAAAGGCCATTATTTGGGGCTTCTGCTTTCAGGCAAGATGAGAAAATAGAAATTTACCTTCCCTTTGACTAACAGAAAAACAGGAATAAATATATGCAACTATAATTTTCAACTGCGCTAGATAGGTATTTCTGCTATTAGAGACAGAGATGAGATGAGGTAAGCCCTGTGACTGACCCCTAGAGAACATTGCCAGTCCACGGTGTCAGAAAAAAATCAAGTCGGAGTCTGATACACTATCTGAATTGATGAGAAAAAGCTCAAGAGATAGAGGAAAGTCAAAACAAGTAGAATTTATAGGACAGAGTATCGTAAAGGGGAAAGAAAGAGAGAGAGAACCCAGAAATATTTGCAGGGTCCTTGTTGGTCCTCAGCTGAGTACTGCTTAGCACAGGTATGTGAAGAAACTAGCTGAAGGCAGGGAAGGAACCACTGAAAGGAGCAGAGGAAATAAACTCTGAAGTACACGTGGCTGGGAAAGCTTTTGTCATCATTAACAAGCACAGAAAATCTTGTAGTTCAAGAGGTCTTAGCTAGCCTACTCCAAAGAATATCGCCTCAGTAGTGGGCATAATTAACCAAAACACTAGCGGTTCCTCTGTTTATGCCAATTAAAGCTTAAAAGCAAACCTCAAGAGATCAAGGTATTTTCAAATAATTACGGCAACCCAGGAATAAGATCAAACACTGGTAGAAGTGTACTAAAACTCCCAGCATCCAACAAAGTATATTTCTCAGTGTTGGGACTCCAGTAGGACTACCCACAATGCAAAGGATTAGAGAATATAACTCATGATGAAGAGTAAAAAGTCCCATAGAAATAGACCCAGCAGTGATAGAGGTGACAGACCTAGAAAAAAAGTTATTGTAACTCTATTCTACATATTCATGAAGTTAGAGCAGAAACAGCATCTTAAGCAAGGAAATGGAAGATTAAAAAAAAATACTGAGGGGCCAGCAGGTGGCCTGGTGGTTGAGGGCACTGGACTCTCACATGGCCAAAAGTGGTTTGAGTCCTGGACCTGGCAGCTTTCTCTCTCTCTCTCTCTCCCCTCCCCCTGGTCAAATTAAAATAAATAAATAAATGTTAAAAATAAAATAATTCTTTAAAAAATCATTCAGATGAAATTTCTAGAGATTAAGAAACAATGTCTGAGATTACAAACACATTTGTTGGAAGATTTATTCTGTGTATGATTTAGTAAGCACAATTCACTGTCTTGCCTGTTTAACAGAGATCAGAAATATGACAGAATGAGGACCAGCAGTTAGCATAATGGCTATGTCGCTGGACTCCCATGTAGTCAACCGCCGTTCGCGTCCCAGACCTGGTGGCTTAAACTCATGCCGGGCACGTGTGCATGCGTGCCCAAGATCCCGAGAGGAGAATGGAGGAGAAGGGATTGCGGTGTGGCCATCCCTCCTAGGGGGTGATTTCTCACTTTCTGTCTGTCTGTCTCTCTCTGTCTTTGTGGCGAGCACACGTGCCCAATAGCAGGAAAAAAAAAAAAAAAAAAACCTTAAAAAAAAAAAGAAATACGACAGAATGTATGGAACAGTGTTGTGGGACAGTGATGGCCCTACCACAGGACCTTTTGTTCCCATGGTCTTTGTCCCCAGGTGTTACTCCTGTGAGTATGTTATAGTTCAAGGATGAGTCCAGGAGTACCCAAATAACTTCAGGGAGTTGGAGTTGTTTTCCCAATCATCCCTGGGTGAGTGTTTATGAATCTAATTCTAAACTGCACACCAAACACTTGGAGGACTGGAACTAGACTACCACCTGGTTTCAGAGAGGCCACTTGTGGCAGGCACGTGAACAAATACATGTGACAGTATAAAGGCTTTGAAAACTACACTAATATTGCAGTGTCAACCAAAAAGGTGGGTGGAAACATATAGCCTGAACTTAAGCTGATTGATTACTTGCTAAAACAAGAATATCAACACTCACCATAGGATTTCAACAAGACTCAGACTATCATAACATAACACTCAAAACTCTCAAATAAAAGTCAATATTACTTAGAATATGAAGAACCAGGAAATTATCAACTTGCATGATGAAAGGTCAGTGTTGAAATGACATAAACTCAAATTATCTGATAAAACTTAGAAATAGTTCATGAAAAAAACACTGTGGCAAGCAGTCTGAACATTCTTGAAACAAATAGAAAAATAATGACCCTTAGCATAAAAATAGAAAACAGAGAAAAAAATGGGATTTAAAAAATTAATTTCATATTTAATTTTATTGTATTTTAATTGAAATTTTTTTATTCTTTTGCACCATAGTGTGGTGGTGAAACACAGAGTATTTGAGAACCAGATCCCACATGGCTGAACATGGTTCAAATCTTGGCTCTGGCAGCTTGAAAAACATTCCTGACCTATGCACATTCATGTCCCAAATATCCTGACAGGACAGAAAAATGGAGAAAAAAGGACCATATTATGACTATGCCCTATTGGGGGTTGCTTTCTTCTCTCTCTCTTTGGCAAGTATACATGGCAATTCAAGAAAAAATTAATTTATTTTTAAAAAATGCAAAGTTAAAAACTCATTGTATGAGCTCAATAGCACAATGAAGATGAGAGAGGAAAGAGTCAGTTTACACAAAGATAGCTATAAAAAATCATCCAATCTGAGCAAATGAGAGAAAAATAATTTTAAAAATAGAGTCAGAGAACTGAGGGTCAGTAATTAAAAAAAGTTAACATTTTTGTCATCAGAATTTTTGAAGAACAGAGAGTATGACTTAGGAAAAAATAAAGATGATTTGTCTTACAGCTGTACAAATTTAATGAAAGACAAACTTATAGATTCAAGAATCTCAGCAAACCTAAAAATAAATATATCCAAAGCAATTTATGCCCAGAAATATATACATCACAATAGCTACTGAAATTTAAAGCAAAAGCAAACAAACAAACAAAAAGCTTGAAAGAAGCCAGAGAAAACAGCATTATTTAAAGGGCATTGTTTGGATTTGTCATCAGAAACCATGAATGTTAAAATGGCATCTTTTAAGAGCTGAACAAAGGTCACTTTCATCCCAGAATTCTATATTCTATCCTTCAGACTGAAAGTAAAATAAAGAAGCCAGCAAGAGACGAGGCTGTCTCTGCAGATTGAATCTCAGAGTCTGTGGCCTGAAAAACACACTGGGCACATGTGCTTGCATGCCCAAAATCTCAAGAGAAGAACGAAAAGAAGGGATATTGAGACATGGCCCTCTGTAGTGGTAATTTCTCACTTTCCCTCTCTCTGTCTTTTTCCAGGGAATACATGTACCCAATGGCATATAAATATAAAGGTAAACTATAAAAGAAAGTTCTCTGATAATAAGAACTTGACATCAGAACTACTCTAAAGAAAATGCTAAATGAAGTCTTTCAGCAAGAAGAGAAATGGTACCAAAAAAATATTTGGTACTGAAATGAAGGAAGAGAAAGCGAAATGGAAATCAATTGAGTAAATACAGTAAGGTACTTTCCTCTTAGGTGACTAAAATATTTTTGATTTTTAAGAACAAATTATAACATTTCTTGGTAAAGATATTGGTGCTATCGATGTAGTCTCAAAGAAATTATACCATAGAACATAGAGAGCAAAAGGATCTGTTTGATGGTAATTTTTTTTTCCTTAGGGTTTTGCCATAGAGTGAGTGTACTTGCCAGAGAGAGACAGAGAAGGACAGAGAGGGAAAGTGAGAAATCACCCTCTTCAAAAGGGATGGACACAATATGATTCTTTCTCCTTCATTTTCTTCTCAGAATTCTGGGCACACATCGACACTCTCCTGGCATGATTCTTTTTTTTTTTTTTTTTGAGAGGTTTTTGCTATAGGGCGCGTGCGCTCGCCAGACAGACAGAGAGAGACATAGAGACAGAAAGCAAGAAATCACCCCCCAGGGGGGATGGTCACGCCGCAATCCCTTCTCCTCCATTCTCCTCTCGGGATCTTGGGCATGCACGCACACGTGCCCGGCGTGAGTTTTAAGCCACCGGGTCCAGGACGCGAACCGCGGTTGACTACATGGGAGTCCAGCGACATAGCCATTACGTTAACTGCTGGTTCCCTGGCATGATTCTTAAGTTGCTGAGTCCAGGACTCGAATCACGGTGGGATCCTCATGTGGGAATTCAGCGCCTTAACCACCACTCTACTTGCTGTCCCCTTGATGGTTAAGATTTTTATCTTAAATATGTAATGATAAAGTATCGAGTCTAAGGAGAAGGAAAAAAAGATGATATATATTCATAGTTTATTACTTATAGCAATTCCTATAAAATACTACATAAAGGTATGATAAAAAATGAAATAGATAAATTAAAACAAGCTAATATAGAATGAACCCAACTATGGTAGCAGAGCTGGTTCCCAACGTTCAACTGGCTAAGGCTACATGGGTGGCCCAACTTCATTTCTCAGCTCATCCTAAAATACTGGGCACTGGTGTGTGACCTTAATCCCAGCTACCCAGCAGGTTGTCACAAGGATCATGAGCCTGTGACTAGTGTGAGTAACATAATGAGAGCCTTTCTGAAAAAGCCAGAAATAGTGGCATATGACCATGGTCCTAGCAACTTGAGAGGCTAAAGCAAGAGGGTTCCAACATAGTGAGACCCTCTCTAAATATAACACATATACATACATGTGCACACACACACTCCTAAAAAATAAGAATGTTTTAAAATGTTCACATAAGCCAAAAGGATACAAGAAAAAAGAGACAAAAGAATGAAAATTAAAATAAGTAGAAAAAAAAATTTAGTCCTAAACCTAAACATAGCAATAACCCATTAGTTATACGTGTTTTAAATATCCTAATTAAAAGACAGAGACTGTCAAGTTGGGTGTATTCATCAGAGTTGAATGAATATGTGGTGGGAAACCTTCAAGTCTTTAATGGCAGCAGTAATCTCCACAATACCTCCAGGAAGGCAGGAAAGCAGTATTGTTTTTATATTGATGTTTTCCTAAGTAGAGCTAGCTCTAGTGGCTTCTACTTGCCGTTTTCCACCATGACAGCTCTGACTCCATAGGTCAGAAAACTAATTTATGGATTCTGCCAGTTTCTGAATTAAAAGTCAATTGATCATTTAACTTCCCTAAGGCTAAGCCACTCTGAATGGTGGACCACAGGGATATTTTCAGTCTCCTGGAATTAGTACATTTCAAGGCCACCAGTAGTCCCAAAAAATCTGGTTATTTTCTTTCCCCATTGCTGTTACCCTGGTAGAAGTCTGCAGGTCCTTTTGCACTGCAAGTGGGCTGCAAGAAAAATAAACAGTATCAATTTTTGGCAGTGTACTGGGGTGCTTATCCAAGGGGAACTGGTTTCCCCTTCATTCAAGAGATTTTGAGTCTCAACTGGCTTAGTCACGGTTCCTGATTAAGGGGTTATGACTCTGTTTTTTATGATTCAAGGTTTTATGAACCTTTGTTCAGTTGACCTAGAACTTTTCTGCATAAACAGATTAATGATCAATTTCATAGGTTTCTTACATACTTCTCTTCTCTGACACCATGCTTCAATAGCCAATGCCATACATCTGGATAGGTTCACTGAAGACATACCTGAGGTGTGCAGAGAGAGCTTAAAGCTAAGAAGAATGGAAATATTTGTATTAGCCATGTGGTAAGTGCCACCAAGGTCTCCAGTGACCTACTCTATTGAGGTTACTGGCATGTTTTGCCACTAAGTTTACCAATAGCTATCCCCCATGAACTGTTTGAATACAGAGAGATAGACATATCTCCTTCTGCTACCTGCCCCAAGAAGCAGCCACTCCTGTGCCAATCCAAGGCCAGAGCTGCCAACCCTGTGTGCACCAAGACCCTCGAACTGCAACCACACTACCTGTGCTCACACTCCAGACTTCCACACTGCAGTTACTCTTTGCTTGGCAGCACTTCAATACTCAGCTCTATAGCTACACTGTGTATGTCCCCCACCTCAGACTCAAACACACTACTCCTGTGGGCTGGTCAGCCCCCTAGACCAAGAGTTCCTGCTGTTCTATACACATCTGTATTCCAGGTCCCATTACTCAGATACTCCACAAACATCTGTGCTTCACACCAATTACCAATACAATACAGTCAGGGTGTTAGGCAGGCACCAGCCATTTTTTTAAATGAAATTCCAACAGCCTTTACTACCACTGAAGAAATAAGCAGCCTTGGTTTCTGAAGGCCTCTGGAATTTTTGTAAACACTAACTGCAGAAGACAGAGACAGGAGACTATGTCACTATGTCCTCACTAGAGTCAGTAGAGCCATACTGAGAAACTAGTGCCCTTGCGTCCACCCATAGGAGAAAATATCTGTAAGTTATGAAAAAGATTCATAATTAATCCTTTCTATTAAATGAGCAGACACAAACAAAATGCAATGAAAAATAGGAAAGGTCAAAGACGCATATGACTACTAAAATAATGCAATAATCTCCCAGTAACTGACCTCAGAAAAATAAATATCTACATATTTCCTTTCAAGTTCAAAATACTTGTTTTAAGAAAACTCAGTGAACTTTAAGAAAACATGAAGAGACAATTTAACAAAATTAGAAAAATGAAATGAACCCGAAAGAGAATTACAACACAGAAATTGAAATTATATATATATATATATATATATATATATATATGTGTGTGTGTGTGTGTGTGTGTGTGCATGTGTGTGTGTATATATCTATATCTATATCTATATCTATACCTATATCTATATCTATCTATATCTATACACCAAACAAAATATAGAGCTGAAGAATACAATAGGGGTAATAAAAAATACAAGCAGAATTTATCAAAAGGACAAGAAAAGTTATGTATTCTAATACAAGTTATCAGAGGAGAAAACAGAAAAAAATAATAAAGAGAATGAAGAGAGTTTATGAGAATGTGACTAGAGTACTAATTTTCTCAGTATAGATAGGTAGGATCTAATAAGTAGAAAAGAAAGAGAGGGACTTACAGCTTATTTAAAGAAATAGATGAAAACTTCCAAACTCAAACTGTCAAAATTCAAAGACCTACAGATTATTGCAAGTAGTAAGAGAGAAAAAACGATTATCACATATAAGAGAATCTTAATGAGTCTATCAGAGAATTTCTCAGCAGCAACTTCAGGTTAGGTGAGATTGGGATGATATATTCGAAGAGCAGAAGGAAAAAAAAATCAACCAGGAATACTACAAAGTGATTTTCTTTTTTAAAAAAATAATTTAATAAAAAGATTTTTAAAGGAAAAAAATGCTCAAGAGTTCACATAATTAGATCTGTCTTATGAGAAACACTAAAGGGAGTTCTTATGAGAAACACTAAAGGGAGTTTTTCAAGCTGAAACAAAACAATGCTAATGAATAACATGAAGATATGTGAAGGTATAAAACTCACAGGTAAAAGTAAATACATAACAAATTCTGAATATTCTAAAGCTATAATGGTAGTATATAAATAATTAATATCTTTATTGTAAACTTAGGGACAAATCTATTTCAAATAACTACACCTACAATAATTTGTTAAAGAATAACAATATATTAAAATGTAAATTGTGGTGTCAAAAACATAAAATGTGGGTTGGGAGAGCAAGAATGCATGCGTGTGTGTGTGTGTGTGTGTGTGTGTGTTAATCTTAAGTTCTTTTAAGATTAAAATACCGTGTTATAATATTTCATGTTAGCAAATGTAACAATAAAACAAAGAAAGAACCCAGTTAAATTTAACGCTAATTTATTCAGACTCTCCACCAAAGAGGATGTAAGCATGACCAATAAGCACATAAAAAGGTGTTCAAATCAATAGCCATTAAGGAAATGTAAATTAAAACATTGTAAGGCTCATATATTAGAAGAGCTGAAACTAAAATTCTGGCTGTATCAAGTGTTGACAAGATTGTGAGAAATTAGAACTCTTCTATGTTTCTGGTGGAATGTAAAAGAGTACAACCACTTCAAAAAAGTTTGACATGTTGGGAACCAGCAGTTAGCGTAACGGCTATGTCGCTGGACTCCCACGTAGTCGACCGCGGTTTGCGACTCGGACCCGGTGGCTTACAACTCACGCCGGGCGCGTGTGCGTGCGTGCCCAAGATCCCGAGAGGAGAATGGAGGAGAAGGGATTGCGGCGTGACCATCCCCCCTGGGGGGTGATTTCTCTCTTTCTGTCTCTATGTCTCTCTCTGTCTGGCGAGCGCACGCGCCCTATAGCAAAAAACCTCTCAAAAAAAAAAAAAAAGTTTGACATGTTTTCATTCTTATGTGGAAACTAGAAACATTGACTTCATAGAAGTACGGAGTAGAAAAGTAATCATTATTCTGGTTGGATGGGTTGAGAGACAGAGTTAGATGTTGCTTAACAATACAAAATTATGGTTTCTAGTGTTTAATAGCACGTTAAGGTATCTATACTTAAGAATAATTTATTGTATATTTTGGAAAGCTAAAAGAGGACTTTGAAAGTCCCCACACGAAGTATTACTATGTTTGTTAATTACTTCAGTTTGATCATTACATATTGTATTCATGTACTGGAAAATCATACTGTACTCCTGAAATATGTACAATTATTATGTGTCAATTAAAATTTTTAAAAATAATTTAAAATATCTTTGTCAGTTCCTTAAAATGTTAAGCAACTATTTACTATCGGGGAAAGGTCATGATGCATTTTTGCAATGGATGGCGCTAGTACATTTTTTGAAGCACGAGAGTCATTCACTTCTATGTTATTAGTATGTCACTTGAGAGCTGACAGTTCTAGCTTCATTCTAAAAAAGAAATTAATTGATTTGGTTGAGTTTTGGAGGTTTTACAACAAGTTGGAGATGTAAAACTGCATTTTTGCCATATTTTACTCTTTCACTTCTGTAAAGGGAAGAACGTGCCTCAGCTTGTGAAAACTTTCATAAAGTTACGGTGATAGTGCTCTACAATAATGTCAGTGCTAATGATGATTCACAAAATTCGTTGCTGATGATTTTGATCTCAACAACACTCATCAATCAGGGAGGTTCACTGGGGTCAATAGCGACAAAATGAAGGTACTGATCAAGTCAAACCCATGTTACACAATACAAGATATTGCAGAAACATTGAACATCCATCTCTGGGGACCAGCAGTTGGTGTAATGGCTATGTCGCTGGACTCTCATATAATTGACCGTGGTTCGAATCCTGAATCCGGTGGCTTAAATTCACGCTGGGCGTGTGTGTGTGCATGCCCAAGATCCCAAGAGGAGAATGGAGAAGAAGGGATTGCTGTGTGGCCATCCTCCCTGGGGGATGATTTCTCACTTTCTGTGTCTTTCTCTCTCTCTGACTTTCTGGTGAGTGCACGTGCCCTATAGCAAACACCTCTCCAAAAATAAAGAAAAAAGAACATCCATCATTCAAGCATTCACAACTACCTGAAGAAGCTGAGATATGTAAAGAAACTCGTTAGTTCTCATTATTTGGCTTCCTTATGAACAAAGTTTACTTGATGGCACATATAAACATATGCAATATACTCATTAATTATGAGGAAAATGATCCTTTTTGAAGCAACTGAAAACTGGTGATGAGAAGTGGATTGCTTACAACAATGTGGTGCACAAATGGTCTTGATCCCGACGTGATGATTCGCCTTAAACAACATTGAAAGCAGACATTCAGAAGAGAAGGGTTATGTTCTCAGTGTGATGGAATTGAAAAGGTTTTGTGTTTTTTGAGGTTCAACCTAAGAATAAAAGAATCAATTTGAATGTGTATGGTCAACAATTGCACAGATCCATCATCCAGGAATGTCCAGAGCTTGATGACGATAAAGGAATTGTGTTCCATCAGGACAACACGAGACCACACACGAATTTGATAACCCATCATCACGTTTTGGAGCTTGGATGACATGTACTGCCATACCCACCATACTCAACTGACCTTGTGCTATCAGAGACTTCCATCCAATTGCTTCTCTCTCTTCAATTCAGATTATGCAAATCAGCACCTTGTCCAGTTTCTCACCAATAACTACAGGTTCTTCTATGAAGAAGGAATTATGAAACTCACTGAAAGATGGGAAAAGGTTATCAACAAAATCAGCAATGTATCACTGATAGATCTTTGTTCTTTATATAAATGACCTATGAAAAACATAGTAAAACTATGTCATGACTTTTCTGACAACCCAGTATATAATCCAGCCATTATATTCCTATGTAAGAACCCAAGACAAATAAAAATATGTCTAAGTAAAGACTTATATATGAATATTTAAAGCAACTGTATTTATACTTGTCAAAACTTGTAAATGACCCAAATATGCATCAGTAGGTCAATGGCTCAATAAACTGCACTACAGCCATAAAATGGAAAATTAATGTACAATTGAAAGGAATCAGCTACTTATATACTCAATAGTATAAATAAATAAAAAGTTATTTATTTCAATTTAATTTTTTTTTTTTTTTTTTTTTTTTTTTTTTTTTTTTAGCAAATGTAAAAGTCCTTATTGGGAGTGAACAAACCCAGACAAAACAAAGAACATAAGAACATATGCTATAATTCCTTGTGTATAACATTTAGAGGATGTAATCTTATCTACATGACAACACAGATAAATGTTTGACTCAGATGGAATGGGGAAGTTGAGGAGAGAAAGATTACAAAGGGGTGATTGATATGTTCATGATTTTGAATGTGTTGGTAATTTTACTAATATAGGCACATGTCAAAACTTATCAAATCGCACTCCTTACAAATATGAAGTTTATATGCCAATTATGCCTCAGTGAATCTGAGACAAATTATATTAGAATTTACTTGAAAGGGAGTGGTTAGTGAGGAAGCTAATAAGTATATATAAAATTTATAACGGCAACATTTATATGGACATAAGTATGGACATTTTTAATAGTGCCACAAGAGAGCAACATGTTTTAAATTAATAATAAAATAAAATAAAGAAAAAGACAGTTACTTGTAAAGGGAATCAATGGGAAAAAGAAAGAAGCAAGATAGTTAAGGGACATAAAAATGGAAAATTATCTGTTGATGATAACGTGTATGATAATATCTTTAATTGGACATGAATACAGTACATTCATGCTAGAAAAATTCATTTTACAAGCTGTAATAATATACAGTGGTTGAATGTATAAAAAATAAATAAACAAAAATACCAAAAATAAACTCTTTAAAAATAAATAAATAAAAAATTTTCAAATTTACAATATCCAGAAATTTAATAATGAAGGAAAGTGACTATTGGGTCGTCAGAAAAGTCATGACCCATTTTTGCATGTAAAAACAGAAAAATACATCATGACTTTTCCAACTTTCCAATAGTTCAGGAATAACAAATGTATGTTTTAAATTCAAGAGAGAGAAACAGTTTTGCAGCAAATAATGCTTGAACTATTGGACTTCCAAATAAGAAAACAAAAGAAACTCAATTCTCAGTTTATACTAAACACAAAAATTATCCGAAATCGGTTCATGGATCTAAAAACTTAATCATTTTTAATTATTCCAAAAGAAAACACAGAAGAGCTTTGAGCTAGCCTGATTTCTTAAATGACACTGCTTTGGCTTTTGATATTTATTTTCCTCCAAACTTCATATGTTGAAACCTAATAACCAGTGTGATAGTATTAAAAGGTGTGACCTTTTGGGAAGTGATTAACTCAGAAGCACTCCACACTCATGAATGGGATTTGTGCCCTTGTAAAAGATGTTTAACGACACACCCTTAAACAACCCTTTGGCCTTTCTGCCTTTCTGCCATGTAAGTACCGGCAAGAAGGCCTTCACTAGACATTCAGCTACACCTTGATCTTGGACTTCCCGGGCTCCACAAATCCAGTTTTGTTCCTTATTAATTACTTAGTTAAAGATATTTTGTTATAGTAGCTGGAATGGAGCAAGTTACACACCGAAAACAGAAACCATTGAATAAAAAGAAGATACACTGAGTTTTCATCAAAGCTAAACTCTCCTAGTCATTGTAAAAACAATGTTAATAAAGTGAAAATACAAACCATAGACTGAAGAAGCATTTATCTTAGAATGGTACATACCCAGAATATATAAATAATACTAATTCAATAATTAATAAACAGCATGTCCAATGAGGAAATGGACGAAAGATTAGAACAGGCACTTCAATAAGATGCTGTGAATGGCATAGAGCTACATGACATAATGGCCGACAGCCTCAGTCATGAGGGAACTGTAAATTAAATGCATAATGAGATGCCACTGCATACCTAGTTTAACGAACAGAAATGGGTAATACCATGTGACAGTGAAGACGTGGAACAACAGGGACTCTCACACATTGCTATGATAATGCAATGATTCCACCACTTCGGAATACAGTTTGGCCATTTTTTATGATATTAGATATGCATATACTACATGACCCAGCAATCCCTCTCCTAGGTATTTATTTATCCAACTGAAATGGAAACCTATATTTATACAAAACTTGCATGTTGATGTTAAAAGTATCTTTATTCATCACAGCCAGAACCTGGGATCAACACAAATGTCTTTTAACCAGTGACAGGATGAATCAATAATACTCAGCAATAAAATTTAACAAACTGGGGACAGCAGGTGGCATGGTGGTTAAGGCACAGGACTCCCACATGGCTGACCGTGGTTTGAGTTCCAGACCTAATGGCTTGCTTTCTCACTTTCCCTCTCTCTCTTTCTCTGGTGTGTGTGTGAGCCCTTAAGAAAATACTTTTTTTTTAAATGAAATTAAATAAATGATTCTTTAAAAAATAAAAAAAGAAACTGATACAATTACATGGAAGAATCTCAGCTATGTTTTGCTAAATTACAGAAGCTAGGCTCAAACGTTCTTATACTGGATGACATTATGGAAGAGGCTAAACTGTACAGCCAGGAGACATCACCACATCCTGCTCCTGTTAGCATTGCAATACTTGTATATTTCACTATTAAAGTCAAATTACACCATCTTATATTTAATGAGTGCTTCTCCTCTGAGCTGTACTTGGAGATTGTCTTATTTTTTCCAATTTCCTCTCTTTATACTAAATTATAACAGTTGTGTGAGCAATTTTTATTTGCCCATACCTTTGGAAGCACTCTAAGAAGGATGAACTCCTTGCATACATAAATTGCTTTAGGCAGATGCAATAGTAGTCTAGAGGCAGGATTCTGTTGATCTTTTGGTTGGGTAGAGCAATAGAATCCTGCATCTCGCATTAGAAGTCAGAATCTTACATATCCTAAGGTCTTGGAATGCTAATCCGAGGGTTGTAGGCTGCTAGGCTTACTCCATTCTATTCTCCAAACTGTGAAGTAAGAAGGCTGTGCAAGATTCTAGCCAATCCAAAGATCACGAGGACAACTCACCCTTATCAATGTTTCTTTTCTTAAAAGTCTATTATTGAAAGCACAAGAGAGTAAAAGAGCAGTTAGCGTAATGGTTGTTTCGTTGGACTCCCATGTAATTGACCGCGGTTCGAGTCCTAGACCTGGTGGCTTAAACTCATGCCAGGTGCGTGTGCATGCGTGCCCAAGATCCCGAGAGGAGAATGGAGGAGAAGGGATTGTGGTGTGGCCATCCTCCTTGGGGGGTGATTTCTCGCTTTCTGTCTGGCGAGCACATACACCCTATAGCAAAAAAAAAAAAAAAAAAAAAAAAAAAAAAAAAAAAAAAAAAAAAGAGGGAGAGCCCTGTCAGAGTCTTGTCATGGTGTGCACCTCCAGCCCCCACCCCAAGCCTTCAGCCGGCTAGGATTGCAGGTACCCACAGGTACACTCACCATTCTGATTGACCCAGGACCTGAACCTGGGCTTTCCCATATCGCTTCAGAATCACACAGTGTGGTACCCTATTGTCTATAACACCCCAGCTAGGTTGAAGAATTTTTTCTATCATTCATTATGTAAATTAAGATGCTCTTTTGTGCTGATTGAAGAAATTGACAGGGTAGATGAAATTTATGGAAGCAGACAGTGTGGCCTGTGAGTAGAAAGTTTCAAATAGGAACCACACTGCATTGTGTATGCCCCATTAGACTTCTTCAGATGATAATGAATGACCTCTAAGATATAGTTCAGTTGTTTCCAGACCTGCCCATTGATATCACATGGAGTTATTCAAACATTCCAAAGTCCATACCCCTAATTAAATTAGAATCTCCAGTCTTAGAACCATGTAAGTTTATTTTTTGAGTCTGCCTAGGTGATTCTAATATGCAAAAAAGTTTAGAAATCCCTGGTATAGATTAAAAAGATTTAAGACAGTATTAAACATGAATTATTTGGCCAGCCACACTGGCACAGTGGAAGTGGTGCTTTGCAAGGCTGAAGTCTTTTAGGAAGGTCCCAGGTTTGTGTCTGAGGTCTTTCTGTACACGCCCATCCACAATCAGGCTAACTGAGGTTAAATGTAGGATCCTTGGGGCGCAGGCCCTGTGTTAGGAGTGCTTCTCTCTCTCAATCTCTTTCTCTCATCTACTTTTCTTATGGAAGAAATAAATACATAAACTTTGAAAGAAAGAGAAGAAAGAGAAAAATATATATTTACAGAGAATTATAGGCATTATAAGGGAGTGAAAAAAGAAGAAAAGACTCAAATTGAATTCCCAATGCGAAATATAGAAGGGCTCACAGATACATGGGAATCACAAAGATTCAGGGTAGGCAGACAATTCTTAAAAGCTGACAACTTAACTCTTGATAAATAATAACCCAACATCCCCACGGCCAATACTTGCAGTCATCACACAACTATAGGATTTTTATTTGATTGTTTAAAGACTCCTTTGATTTTTGACATGCTCCCAAACTAGCACAGTAGCATTTAAAAATAATTTTAAAAATACTTAAATTTGAATTTATTCCTTTTTTTTCATTCTAAAACATCACACACAAACACATGTACCCCTACTTGGGATTCACACACACACACACACACACACACGTGCACACCCACACACACACACACACACAGATATTTTTTACATTAATTCATCTGGCAATTTGAGTCATTATTTTTATATCACTTGGGCAATAAGCAGTCTTAGAACCTTCATGCAAATCAACACACCGCTGGATATGAATGCCTCCTTGATCCCACTTTATTTTTGAAATAGACTGGTCAAAGAGATAACTGTGGAAGTTATTTCCATGAATTTAAGGGTGAGGTCATTCGCAAATTAATTCTGCAATTTCCCTCTGGCCTTTCTGAAAATAAAGACTCCACTAATACATTTCAGTTTTATTTTCAATCAGTCGCTTATATTAACAAAACATATCTATTTTGTTTCACCCAGAGAAATGGAGCTACTTCCTCCTTGTATCACTACTCTCTGGCCATAGACCTCGGCTCTCCTTTTCTTAGAAAACAGACATATCCTCTTCTTAGAAAACAGATATACACACCCTCTTTCCAAACCTTCCCTTCTTTCAGCCCTTCTAAAATGCCCACTCAGTAGCATCTGCCTGTTTATAACTCTACCTCCATGCTTATTTAGAGAACTTTTGTCAGCACAGGTTCTAGTCACAATTCTGATGATTCACATGGTCTCAATTTAATTTCTGTATTGTATATTTATGATTGCAATTACCATACACAGTCTAAGCCTTCAATGTACATTGCCTTAGTTTATAAGACACATACCATGGAAAAAAATCATTAAATTATAAATGCTAATTGTTTTGTAATTTTGTTCTATAATGAATTTTGATGAGGATATTGCATTTTACATATCATAATAGATCCAAAACTGTTTCAATATACCTTAAACTATGCAGCCTAAACCAATGTTTTTCAGGTTACTTTTTACTATCTTACAGGGACCAGCAGTTGGCGTACTCACGCTGGGTGCGCGTGTGTGTGTGCCCAAGATCCCGAGAGGATAATGGAGGAGAAGGGATTGTGGTGTGGCTGTCCTCCCTGGGGGGCTGATTTCTTGCTTTCTATCTCCCTGTCTCTGTCTGTCTGGCAAGCGCACGCGCCCTATAGCAAAAAAAAAAAAAACTCTCCAGAAAAAAAAATAGGTGAATTTGGTGTCAACTCAGACATTAAATAGAAGAAAATTAGAGTAAATTTCAAAGGAAGACATCTTATGTAGTAAGTATATTCCACTTACCCAAGTAGCTCCTTTTTCAGATTTTTTTTTTTTTTTTTCAGGAAACTTGTGACTGAAATAGTATAAGATTTAGAAAGTATGTCCCTGTCACCTAAGACACCATTCTGCTCGGGTTCCAATACTTGTCCCTGGTATGGTTTCTTCCGTCAAATCATACATGTGGAATAATCTCCACCACTCCCGGAAACAGTGATTTCTGGGGCCATCATGAAGTGTCAGCAAACACGATGACTACTGGGATGTGTCAAGACTAAATAAAGACCAGGGACTGAATAAAGCACCTGGACACAGAAAAACTATACATCATCTTCTTTAGTTCCTTTTTGAAAGTTGGCATATACAGCGTATTTTTAGCAGGGATGGGATGATTTTGCTTAATGCTCTACAGCTGCTCATTAGGCAGATCAAAAAGAGATAAGCATGTTGGGATATTGGTTAAGATTGCAGAGTAGGTGCCAGGAGTACTAGATTTCAAGTTTCATTCACTAACCTTGAGTGACCTTGAGGACTTAACTTTCCTTGCTGTTCCCACTTTTCGAGCCTTCAGATTATGGCAAGAACACTTTCCCAACATTTCAATGGCTCGATTCCAAATCTGTATAACTTTGGGATTCTAGAGTCACAGGTTTCCTTTAAGTTGCTGACCATAAAAAAATGCCTCTGTCAAAAAGAAAAATCTGAAACCAGTTCGATTTAGCAGTTTAATTGAATAAGATCTAATAGGTCTAGATCTGGCAGCATTCCTGACTAAAGTTGGGTCAGGATGCCCGACCCCACCACACATGTTATCTGGATTTATAGCTGGAAAAAGGCAGTGTGGTACAAACCGAGGAAGCGACGTACAAAACCAGCTTGATAGGCTGCAGTTGGCGTTTGCTTTCCATGGATATGGTCTATCATCTGGAAGCCTGTGACTGGGTAAAGCATGGCTGCCATGACTGAGGCTCGGTTGGTAGGTTATCATAGTGTACGCTTAGGTGAAAGGACAACTTGCTTATAAATCAAACTAAATTGCAATTTATTATCTATGGAGACCACTTTGGGCCAAATTTGTCATCCAAGTATGTGGCCTGCTTAGATCCATTTAGTTCAGTTCAACACCTCTGTGGCTATTTCATTTAAATACACACTTTAATGAAGTATGAAGGAATGGAAGGAATATAGAAATAGCATTGTTGGGAAAGTAAAATTAGGTTTGTTGACAGACTATCCTTGGTGAGGTTGAAATTATTTTTAGTCAAACAAGCCTTACATGGTTATCTTGGGATTAGGAAATTATATTATACTTTAACCGTATTAAGTGAATCCAAACATGAGATGTACAATCAAGAATACTTATTTTGGTCAAATTGGTCAGTGGTAGCCAGTTGAAAAGTTCAAGTTATAGTTATCTAAAATTCAGAGCTTTTTTTCATGTAGTCATTGGTTGCTTGTTATAATGATGATTTTGTTGTTGTTGCTTTCAAGTTGAAAGTTCTAAAGATAATGAGGCTTTTCACTATGTATTTTACTTATTAATAACTGAGGTTAGCAAAAAAAATGAGTCAGTTTCAATGTCAGTGTTTTAAAATATTTTTGGTCTTTAATCTGGGTGCATTTCTTTTTCAGGTCATTGAAATATAAATAAGATAATAATTAGATGAGAACCATTTCTTTCAAATAAATTTATGTTCTAGAAAGAAGTTTATAAATGTCTCGTATTTCTTTAATGGTGATTACTATGGTAAATGTTTCACTTTAGCATAGGTCCTGAGATAATATAGGATAGATAGTAATGATTCCATTGCTGGAAAAAAATGTGAAATTTTATTTTCGCTTATTAAAATAGAATTTACAAAAGAAGCTTGGACTCTCTCATGTTTTATTACTTATAATTTCTTATGAGGTTAATTTATTTGGAGAGAGAGACCGAGAGAAAGTCAAGCACCCTCAACAAGGTCTCACCCCATGGTCTCCACTCTCCCCGAGCCTTCCAGCCATCCAGGCCCCTGGGCACACCTATAGGCGCACCCTGCGTGTGTGAGACCATCTGGGAACAGAACACCAGTCTTTTGTATGACTTCCAGAAGAGCCGAGGGTTGCACTACCTCTGTGCCACTGTGGCTGAATCTGCTTATAATATTGATACGAATGAATGATTTAAAAAAAAAAAATCCTGGTAGTGAAAACATGATACAACTACAGCCTGATCATCTAAATGAGTTTTGTGAAGGACTCCTGTTACAGTTGATCTCCTGGGAAGCTCCGAGGGACCGAGCAGTCAGCCATGCTGATTATGTGGCCTGCAGAAACTAGGG
Source organism: Tupaia tana (assembly GCA_026018925.1). NCBI lineage: Eukaryota > Metazoa > Chordata > Mammalia > Scandentia > Tupaiidae > Tupaia > Tupaia tana. The sequence continues at coordinate 134,787,571 of JAKSZU010000003.1, forward strand.
GAGGCAAACGCTGAGCCAACATTAGCTGTCGGCTTCCACCAGAAGTTGCCTACGGTCAGCATTTATGATTCCAAAGAGCCTCCGTTGCCAAGGTTTGAGATGCCATGGGCCTTTGCCAATCTCCGGGCTCAGTCTGTGTCCGTGCCCCTCAGCGCCACTCGTGGACATGGTGCGTTTCTGTGGAGAGACACCGCTCACTGCACACATCTCCATCACAATGGCTGACAGAGTACTAAATCCACTTCTCTCTAAAACAGCTATTTTTATAAAGCCTCTTCAACAAAAATGTAAAGTGTAAAAATGCCCACACACAACCAGATGCCAACGCTGTAAGTTTTTCCCCGGAATGAAGTGCACTTTTGCAGATCCTGTGAAGATAAAGGAAAGCAAAGGAAATAAAAGGTCCTTAGGACAGGCAGTCAATACATAATCGATCGAAGGTAGTGGTGCTTGGATAAACTGTCATAGCCTGTGAATAAGGCATAAGTCAAATTCATTTTATCTTAACTTCTCTTCAAGCTGGTTTCTAGTACTCAAGCCCAAATGGAGGAATTACTTTAAAATTTCTCGCCTCAGGCCAAAGTTAGTAGTGGGATATAATATCACTTACTAACTAAAAATGTTTGAGGAAAATAAACTCTATATTTTGGCAATACTATTGTTCCCTAGGAGATGAAGCCAATGATTGGTTAATAGTTTAGAAAATATGCACGTGTTCACGATTGCATTGTGCTTTGTCAGCTCTTGGTAAACTGATTCTTATTGCAAAGTCGGGCATTATCATTTTTTTTTTTTTTTCCCCACAGAAAAACCATGTAGGACACAAGCCAACTTCCTGATGAAAATCTGGCTGTAGCTAGCCTCAGGGGTGAAGGGGCCATAGGTAAAATGAGGTTAACTCCTCACTTTGAGATCCAGCTTTCTTTCCCTTTGACATGTAATGACTACTTCCCAGGCCACACTTGTCTCTTAAAACTGCTTTTCTGGAAAGCAGAGAAAACTGCTTTTGCTCCAAGATCAGCATGGCAATACGTTTGAACTAAAGGACTTTGCTCTCTGGAGCTGATCTGGCTGGAATCACCTCTTTTCCCAGGCTGGGTCAATCCACTGGCTGGTCAGATGTCAACTATAAACCCTCAAGGAAGACTTCCATTAAAGAGAAACAGATACTCGTCAAGGCAGATTCATATTTTTTCTTTGAGGTTGCTGGATTTAGCAACTCTCATCTAACCAATTGTAGAAATGATGCACGATCCCAATGAAGTTAGGTTATAAAAAGTCTGTGGCTTTCATATTGAGTTTTCTCTCTCTTTCTCACTGTGCAGAAAGCAAGCTGACATGTCATAAGCCGTGCGACTCTGGGACCCATGTGGTAAGGTACTGAAACCCTGGTCACAGTCAGTGAGAACCAGAGGCCTGCTGCTAACTGCAGTTGTGAACTCGGAAGCAGACTTTCAGCTCTGGTGAACCTTAGCTGACTGCAGCACGAAGCAGAAAACCTGAAACTTAAAACCAAAAAACTCTTAAGCCAGAGTCACCCGGGTCAGAAGCTCCTCGCTTCTTGACCACAGAAACTGTGTGAGATAATCCATCTTTATTTTTGCAAGATACTAAATTTGGGAATAATTTGTTACATGGCAATAAATAAATAACACAATTTCTCTTCATGATTTGTCACAGTAGGAGTACAATTTTTTGCAGCTACATCTTCTGATTTTTTTTTTTTTTTTTTTTTTTTTTTTGAGAGTTTTTTGCTATAGGGCGCAAGTGCTTGCCAGAAAGACAGAGAGTGACAGGAAGACAGAAAGCGCAAAACCACCTGGCCATGCTGCAAACTTCTCCTCCAGTCTCCTCTTGGGATCTTGGGCACACATACATAAACGCCCGGTGTGAGTTTAAACAGCTGGATCCTAGACTCAAACTGCGGTTGACTACATGGGAGTCCAGCGACATAGCCATTACACCAACTGCTGGTCCTCCTCCTGATTATTCTTTAGTAGATGCTTTGGAAGACATCCCCTCTTCTCTGCCTGTCCTTGAATAATTGGAAGTTTTTTTGTTTGTTTGTTTTGTTTTTTGAGAGGTTTTTGCTATAGGGCGTGTGCGCTCGCCAGACAGACAGAGATAGACACAGAGACAGAAAGTGAGAAATCACCCCCCAGGGGGGATGGCCACACCTCAATCCCTTCTCCTCCATTCTCCTCTCAGGATCTTGGGCACGCATGCACACGTGCCCGGCGTGAGTTTTAAGCCACCGGGTCCGGGACACGAACCGCGTTTACGTGGGGGTCCAGCGACATAGCCATTATGCTAACTGCTGGTCCCCTGTGCAGTATAATCTTGAAGGCATCTCAACATTTACATGCAAAACTTGAATTCATAATATCTGTCTTTCCTCCCAGTTTTTGCTGGAATCTCATTATTTGAGTGTTCTCTACTTTCTTAGATGTCTATACTGTTTTCTTGTTCTCTAAAACTTAAATCCTAAAATCTTCACCACTGCCAGCAAGGCTTATGTGTTGTATTGCTCATTATCTTTTTAACTTTACTCGGGACCACTCTGTCTTTCAGTCATTGTCCTGAAGTTACTTTGTTTCTGCTGTTGTTTCCAGAGCATCTTTTGTGCTAGTATTTCCCCTCTTCCCCTCCAGCACCCTTTGCTATGTGCATGCCTCTGCTTCTTGGAATATACTCTGCTTTGTTATTTATCTTACTAATTCTAAATCAACTCTCAAATCTCAGCTGAAATGCCACTTCATCAAGGAAGTCTTCCCTGATTGCCCCAGTCAAGGGTTAGTCCCCTGATAATGTCAGGCTGTTCCGTCTCTCCTTTTTGACAATTGTAATTTTTTTTAATTCCAATTTTAATAGTCTCCAATTGTCAACCATTTGACTTCATTAAAGAGGGCATGATATCTGTGTTCTTCAATTTCTATGTAATTTATAGCTAGGGCAATGCTTGTCAGACATTCGTAAAATAATAGTTAATTTTTAAAAAATGGCAAAATAAATAAACCAAGAGATACCAGGAATTTTGCTATCAACGCTACTAAAGTCTGAAGATAACCCTGTGGGAGATTATGAGATCCTAAGTATCTCTTTTGATAATTTCCTTTTACAGATCTCTCTCTCTCTTTTTAATTTGGGAAATGAATACTGAACTTCAGGTGTGAGTTTTACGATTCCTGTAAGAGGCAAAGAATATAATGAAACAATAAATCGTAAAACTGTTATCAGAGTTAATGAACCAATGGGTGGAATTATATTTAACATGAATAGTAATATGTAAATGGAGTGAAATTTCACTCTGATATGTGTCAAAATACTTCAGTTTTACAAGTGTAAATGAAAATGCTTTTTACCCCAATAATTATAATAAAAAACAACAGATATATTTAAGCATATTGAAAAATTTCTATGTAACTTAAAGTGACACCATAATTAGAATTTAAGGAAACTGACAGGTATGTATGATAAAGTGTTATTATCATTATACTTAAAGCTTACAAACTAATAAAAAAGCAAACAATTTGATAGAAATAATGGATGAAGAAGAAGAGAATATGTAAAAATATGAATCAAGAATACATACATGTTTAATGAACAAAATGCAAGAATACTACATCCTGGTTTATCATAATGAAACACTGGAAAAAACCTGTAGCTCTAACAATAGAGAAGTTTAAGTAACTGTTTCTTCATAAAATAAATTTCTATTCAGAAAATGAAGTTGGGAATATAAATTTATATTTGTTGGTATGGAGGTATGCTTATGAACATAATCTCCCATATACATCATTTTTTTACATAGTTAATTAAAAATAATAAAGTTATAAAATATGGATATTACGACATCAGTCCATGATCTAGAGGTTAAAGGAAACAGATACCACGTGGCCACCCCGGCACTTGGACTCCCGGCCCTGGTAACCTGAGAAACATGCTGGGTGCATTTTCATGCAAGCTCAAAATCCCAACAGGGTGGAGAAATGGAGGAGGTGGGACTGCAGCATGACCACAACCCCATAGGGAGTGCTTTCACTCTCTCGCTCTCTTTCTCTTTCTCCTGTGAGTGCATGTGCTCTAAAGTAATTACTTACTTAATTAAGAGTGGATACTATAATATCATTTTGATAAAATGTGTGTGCTGTGTATGCACCCACAGAAATAGGTTAGAAGAAACCATCTTAGTGTGATGATCATGTTTGGGTGATGATTTCTATTATTACTTAATTCTTTATTATTTAAGGTTTAGTATTGGTCTAAATTATTTACAATGAACATCTATTTATAATAAGAAAAGGGTTAGATTTTTTTCCTGAAAAAAATAAGCCAAATACTTTAAACATCTTAGTTTGCCAGGAAAATAAAATATACTTTGAAATAGACTTTAGTACCAAAATTCTGTCTGCTGGAAATATACTAATAACTTTTTAAAATAACCATTGCTACTATATACTTTCTAAAGCTTCCCTTCAAAAGTTTTTTTAAAACTTGGATACTAGCCTTTATTAATATAATTCTGCATTCTTTCTGCAACTATCAAAGTGAAATTTGGAATTTTAAACCTTCCTAAAACTCATCCATCACATTAGTAAGGTAAATTAGAATATGCCTTACTATCCCAAATGAAAATTAAAGCCATCTGCTAATTTCGTAACATCCCTCACCTAAATGTTTTGCACAATCTTGGTGTAACTTGAGTAAACACAAGAAAAAAAAAAGCAAATGTAGCCCCAGACCCTCTTTAATCTTCTGTTGAAGCCCTTGCAGTGGGGACCAGGCCATCACAGAGGAATGCCTTTTGCAGAAACATAAATTGTCTTGTTTGTCCCTGAATTTGTTTCAGTTTCTTAATGGTTAGCAAATGAGCTGGGCTGCTTTGGTTAGTCAGAGGAAGACTGCGAAAGCACTGTTTTATGTTTCTTTTGCCACAAATTTTCTGCTGAACCCTAAGGGCCAAATTTAGAAATGTGGATAAACCAGATGTGCTCATGAAATTGAATGCATACCTGTGCTGCCTCCCCAAATCCCCCCCCAACATTTCCCACTGCACGGTGTTCTGATTTCCTCGTGTTGTCTGAACTGGTCCCAGCAGGCAAGGTTTTCCCCATCTACTGAGCAGCCTGGCAACACCAGCTTTGAGAATGTTAGTGATGAGGCCTCTGCAAGTAAGCACAAGTTGCATTATGTCGACTTCAAATGAAATCATAACACAAAAACAAAACATTCATAAATTGATAGAAATTATAGAGCATCAAATGAGATACAAGAATTTTATCTCATTTGTATATTCTGTCTCCCTGTCTATAAACATATGTTTGCACATGCTGTGTATTGATAGATTAACATATAAAATTACAACATTACATTTGCAGCTCTGTAGTTAAGGTTGTCTTCACATTTATATTTCTGAGGTTTTATAACTGAACTATAAACACTCTCTCTGGGTTGAAACTTGGCATAGAGTGCAAAACTAGAAGTGTGTTCATTTCTCCTGAATGCACAGGAAATTTCACAGAAATGCTTAGATATTTTTAAACACATTTTTAGTTGACATAATAAAACACTTTTTAAATTGACCTTTAATAATTCAAAACAGAATTATGGAAGTTTATTTTATTCCATATCAGGAAGTTTATTTTCTATCTTTACCTTCATATTTTACTACATTAGCAAAATAGAGAATGTGTTTTTAAACATAATAATAGTGTTTCCAAAATGTATTGCTATTTGATCATAGAAAAGTGTATAAATAACTTTTTAAAATTAAATAATTCTAAAAACATACAGAAACAAGCTAAGAAATCGACTGCTTTTGGTGAAATAATTAAATACTGCATTTTATATAATTCAGAGTTACTTTCCAAATGATTGTAACAAAATAATAATAAACATTGTTAAAGTACATATTTGCCATCAAAATTGTTAAAAAATACTATTTTGGATAAAACAAATTAATTGAAAGAGTCCAATAATCTGTTTTAAAATAAATTTTTAAAACTACATGTAAACGTGGGACCAGCAGTTAGCGTAATGGCTATGTCACTGGATTCCCACGTAGTCGACCGTGGTTCACGTCCCGGACCCGGTGGCTTAAAAAACTCACGCTGGGCACGTGTGCGTGCATGCCCAAGATCCCGAGAGGAAAATGGAGGAGAAGGGATAGCGGTGTGGCCATCCCCCCTGAGGGGTGATTTCTCACTTTCTGTCTCTCTGTCTCTCTCTCTCTGTCTGGCGAGCGCACGTGGCCTATAGTGAAAACCTCTCAAAAAAAAAAACCAAAAAACTATATGTAAACGTGACACAAAAATAAAACTTCAAAAGTCAAACTACTTTTTGGTTAGATGATTTTCTGCACAGTATTGAAACTCTTGTTCTCCCAGTGGTTTGGGACACTGATGATTGTAACCAAGTTGTTCATTTGTTTGTATGGACCCTACTTTATTAGAAAATCATGTTTGGAAAATTAAATCTTCCTATGACAGCAATGGGTTAAATACAAGGCAGATATTTTTCAAATCTCATAAAGCTTTTTGATAACTAAATAATATCTTTAAGTCGCTTTTCAACAGTTTTCAAGCATTCTCAGCAATCTTTTATCATTTTGTAAATTTTGGAAGTGAGAGAACTGTATAGTCTGTCACACGTGAAGGCACGTTTTCCACAGTTAACCATGAAGCACGTAGACTGGCTTTCCCTCATTGTACGCAACTCTAAACGTACAAGTGGGGAAACCTATGGCTGAACTTTTTGGGGGTTCGCACCCCAAATTTGAAAAAAGTCATGCTGTTTCATAGTCCTAATGTGTTCAACGATGTGAAAATACGAGCACTTTATCTGAGCACGGAGGATGAAATAAACAAGAAATTTTCCAAAACTGGAAACACTAGTTTTTGACTTACTACTCCAACCTTGCTAAGTTATCTACTCACCCTGAAGGCTGTTTTCGTTTTCCCTCACTGCTGCCATCTCAGACTCCCGGGCACTGTGACATCCTGTGGACTCCACTGCCCTGGAGCCTACGAGGTGTGTGACTGGGTTGACTCTCCCCCCTTCACCACTCATCGTGTTAAACATTTGGACGTGCTTGCACTTCACTGCTCAGCAGCAAATGCTTCATGTCGTGATTCCCCGTAGACTGAATCAGAATGACTCCCTCACCATCCACGAAGAAAATCTAGTGATGGTTTAGACCAGGGAGATTCAACAATAGGGATACAGAGCAGAAAGTTCGTAGTATTCAAAATTACAGAGCTAGAGTTTATTTCCTGTTCTCTAAAATATACATTTAACAATCCTACTATTTTTCTTAGGACACAAACACCTCGTTTTTCTTACCTCAAGTAGCACTTTACAGATGTAAATGACTCCAAAATTGGCATATTCATATCCTAAGGTTACCGGCAGGAAAAGGAGATGGTTTCTGGAATGTTTATGCCTCTCCTTATAGTAAGTAGGCATTTTGGGCAAGTAGGAATTCCTTTGACAAATGTACTATGGGCTGGATTATAGGAAATACAGATTCTTACACATTTTTTTCTACCCGTTCTTCTATACCATATGAGGGGAAAGATTTCTGAAAGTTAATTTGTCACAGAACACTAGCTTATTTTAAGGTCCTTTCGTGGGTCTATACCCACGATAAAGAGTAATTGAACACCATGCTTTGGAGAAGAGACTATAGAACATTTATAATATTTAATATAATGTTAGGGTTCAGACCCACTGAGAATAGTTAAATCAATACACACAGGAATGAGTAGATGAGGTATCGTGAGATAGAGTGAGGTATCGTGATTTTGTAGATGGTCTCTGTACTTATTAATCTCCTATAAATATTGTATAGAAACAATACCCCGGGAGACTGGGAAATTCAGCAACGTGGAATGTTGTTCTGCTGGCAACACTGTTGGTATCGTCACATGAGAACTAAGTCAGTGTGATGATTAATTTTATGTGTTAACGTGACCGGATTAAGGAATGCCCAGTTAGCTGGTGTAACATTACTTCTGAATATGCCTGTGAAGGTGTTTCCATAAGAGATTTACTTAAATCAGAAGATTGAGTAAAGAAGACACATCCTCAGTAATAGGGACAGGTATTAATGTGGGCGGGTGTCACCTAATCTATAAATGCAGGGAGGAAACAAAAGGTGGAAGAAGGGCTATTTTACTCTCTCTCTCTGTCTGGAACATTCAGCTTCTCTTGTCCTCTCTGACCAGAGCTTCTGGTTCTTGAGTCTTAGACTGTATTATATCACCAGTTTTTCTGGCTCTCCAGTTTTTCTGGCTCTCAAACTTGCAGATGGCAGAACACTACAGGACTTTCTGTCCTCCACAATCACGTGAGTCAAACACACACACACACACACACACACACACACACACACCTCTATCCTATTGGCTATTTATTAAGATAACTCTGATAATATAGTCACTGAATGGAACAACAGTATGGAGGCAACTGTATCCATATAATTGCTCTTTATTTATCCCAACTGGGTGTTAGATTCAGCTGGGATAAATAAAGCCACTGAACTCATAGTGGCAACTATTATACTCATTTGCAAAAATAACTGAAGACCTACTAGGTATAGATATGTCATAAGGTCATCACTGGAAATACTTGTGCTACCTAGAATCCATATAATGCAGCTTTTTTCCTATCATCAAGGGCACTATTGGCCAATGTCCACTCTTTTCATAGTCTTCAGGCCATCATCCCATCTTGAGTTAGAAACACTGAGGTTAAATGAAACATGACAGATGATATAGCCATTAAGTCATATCTTAATACATCAGACAGCCTATCTCCTGGCCTTTACATTGTTTATTTTTCATCATTTCACTGTTCAATTTGAAATGACCTCTTGCTTTTTTTTTGAGAGTATTTTTAATTATAGAGCACATGTGTTTGCCAGAAAGACAGGGAGAGACAGAGAGACAGAAAGCAAGAAGTCACCCCCCAGGGGGGACGACCATGCTGCAATCCCTTCTCCATTCTCCTCTCAGGATCTTGGGCATGCATGCACATGCGCCCGGTGTGAGTTTAAGTCACCAGGTCCGGGACTTGAGCTGTGTTTGGCAACATGGGTGTCCAGCAACATAGCCATTGCACCAACTGCTGGTCCCTTGAAATGACCTCTTAACCGAACTGTGTTTTGTTCTGCTCTAACTTCCAGTCATCTCACCTATTGACAATAGACCCAGATTCTTACTTTTTTATTTTATATAGTATTTTACATATTATAATATATAAATATGTTATAAACACTTCTCATATGTGTCACATGTTTTATACAGATTACACGTTTTGCATGCATTTACTATTTATTTTCTTATATGCATCATATATACATATACACTTAATACTTGTTCAAACTTACAGTATCACGGGAACCAGCAGTTAGCATAATGGCTATGTCGCTGGACTCCCATGTAGTCGACCACAGTTCGCGTCCTGGACCTGGTGGCTTAAAACTCACGCCAGGTGTGTGTGCGGGTGTGCCCAAGATCCCGAGAGGAGAATGGAAGAGAAGGGATTGTGGCGTGGCCATCCCCCCTGGGGGGTGATTTCTCGCTTTCTGTCTCTATGTCTCTTTCTGTCTGTCTGGCAAGCGCACACGCCCTATAGCGAAAACTTCTCCAAAAAAAAAAGACAAAAAAAAACAACTTACAGTATCACGACATCAGCAGTGTTCCCTAATGCCAAAGACGTAAAAGGGAGAATTCACATTGCCTGAAGTCAAGTCTGCATCTCGACACGCAGCCACAGTCCTCTCCTTTAGTCTTACCTCGCAAACGTCTTTCAGGAGCCTTCTATTGCAAGTGATCAGGTCTACTTGCTACCTCCACCATCTTGAATTTATAAGTGGCATTTATTAAGACTAACTAGAGAGGCTATATTGTCCTAGCTCAGGTGTACTCACACATAAATGTAGCACACAGTGGATACTAAAAAGTGGCTGCTCATTTGTCCCGTAAGGGGCATTTGGTCTTATAACATTCTTCAGCAACAAAAAGAGGAAAAGTCCAAAGAAATTCAATATGGTTCACACCTCAGTCTAAGAGCTGCTTGTTTTAACTAAATACTGACAGGACTTAATCTCTGTACTTTGAAAGACTGCCTGCAAGACTCAGCCCCTCATCAGGTTTACAATTAAAAGCAAACTGCAGAAGACAGGAAACAGACCACTGACCCAGATGTTCCAATGACATGATCTTTTCCGAGAATTCCTCCTTCCCAAGATCTGGAGAGAAAAAGAGCTCTAGAGCCCCAAACGGATAAACTCCAGAACCTAGTAGAGGAAAGAAGGATGTGTTTTTAAAGGAACTCTAGGTGTCTTATAATAAATCTGGATGTGCTTAAAAAAATCCCTGAGGAGTTTAAAAAAGTCTGGATGTGTTTTCTCAAATAACTATTTAAAGCATATTAGAGTTTTTTAATTGCACTGGGGACTTTTCAAAGCATATCAGGACAGAACAGTAGAGTATAGGCCCCAATATGCTAATTAATAGATAGCTAGACCCCTGAAATAAACCTGCAACACTCCATTAATCAGGCAGTAATTGAATTGGCACAGCGCTTTTGTGCAAACTACATGATAATTGAAAAACCAAACCTGGCAGCGGCAAGGGTAAGGTTCCTCACAACGGCATATAACGGGCCATCCTGTTTGCACTTCTCAGTGGGCAGTTGGCCATACTGTAGGATGCTTTGCATTCAGAGAGAGGACGACTGTCTGAGTCCAGTGCAGCTTTATCTCCCGCCGAGATGGTCTTTCACACGCGCACTATCCAGTGGCCCCCAGCGTAACCCCGTGGAAACAGAGTAATGGCTGATACGTCTTCTCTGTTACCTAAAGACATCTGCCAATTAATGTGATTATAAAATAATAGTGAGGAACAGATGTTTCATTTACTAATTTTATATCTGACTGTTTGAAAACTAACTACCTGGGGATTTAACTGGCAAATACTACTTTGCTTATGAAAAAAGAAACAATGCATGCAATTTTTCCCACCTAGCTGATATGGTATAATTCAAAATATTGCTTGCCTATAGTAAGAGCTGAGTGAGAGGAGTCTGCTACTAAACAAAGAGAAGAAAAGTAGCATTTCAAGTCTTATTTTTTGTTCTTGTTGTTACAAACAAAACATGAAGCATATTGCTACACCAAAAAAAAAAAAGCTGTTATAATAAAAGAGTTTTGTCTGTCATGCTGCAGTGATGGAAGGAAATTGATGTGCATGGGGATAGACATGAGTTATCCATCCACAACCTTAAAACAAATTTTCTTGAAAAACTTCAAGACCTCTTCTTACATTTGTAGCCCTTTCACTATAACAGATGAAGACTAAGAAATATGGGATTATAATGAAATTAGTAGCTCCAGAGAGAAATATTTCAAGAAACTTTAGGAAAAAAATTAATTCCAATGTAGTCATTTCCTTGCCAGAGGAAGATGAGTGCACTGTTAAATATGCCTGAGATAGACGTTTCTGAGCCCAGGGTCTTACCGAACCAGAGCCTTCCTACCATAGGCTGTGTACTGTGGCCTGTAGCTTCATCTCTGCTGCAAGAGGTCACTTCTGCGTGGGAGTGTCCCTATTTTGCTATTGAATATGTAATTAATAAGAGTCCAGAAATAAAATTCAGAATTAGGTCTTGTCTACGACCTTAGGCAAGTCCCTTAACTACACTGCTTACCTTACCTGTGCAAAGAGGACTAGGTATTGAAGCTTCCTACCTTTTTAGAACTTCTGCCTTCTTTTACAAAAGGCAGACATGTACTTCCCCTATAAAAATGCTAATGACAAGATAATAAACGTAGCATGATTTAAAGAAGTCCTAAATCAAAATCATATAGAAAGCAGTTTTACTTTTAAGTCTCAATTCCTCCAAAGTTTGGAAAAGTTGCAAAATTTACAAGAAAGCCATGGTGTCAACAACTGTTCACAGATGCTAATCAGTACACAAGCATCGTGAGGAATGAGCTCGGTGCCCGCATCAGGACTTCAGCCCTTCAAAGTCGGGTTTTCACTGCAGCACACTTACAACTTCTTCCTTGGAACTGGAACTTGACTCTCAGTGAAATGCCTTTAGAATGTGTTCAAATTTTCATGTAACGTGTGTTGCATGTTAGCCTCTGTCCACCGATGACTGTCAGATCCACGATTGTATGTTGTCTGCCACAAGCTTCTCTTTTGTAAAACAATCCAAAAAGCAAAAATCTGATGGTTGCTTTTCTATTTTGGACTCTTAACTCCCGAAAGGCTTGGTTTTACTTTTTCACTTCAAGGTGCTTCATTGTCTACTTATGTGCTAGCGACCTTCATTTGTGTGGCTGGGTTTTCCCCTCTGGAGTCAGGCTCTATTCCACAGCCTCTGCCCCAAGCCCTCTTTCCCCTTTTAGATGCTGCCACAATTCCCCAACTACCTGTGCAATTTGCGTTTTCATTCTCCAGCCCTGAGATTTCAGGCACTGCCAGGGCAGAGTTTGCACATCCTCCATCTCCAAGCTTGACTTTTATCTCAATATATTGACCTGGAATAGGCATGGAATCATTTTTGAACATTGATTCTTCCTAACTTTACTCCTTTTACTTTTCTTTTTTATCACATTCAAGACTTCCAGTGTTATCTCTGAAACAGAGCTCACAGTACCCACTCCTTACCATCTACTTGGCCCCACACCCGCCATGTTAGCCTGTGTCTGTGGGAGCCCCCATGGCCTCTGCTTCCACTCTGGTGAACACAGAGTTGTTTATGCAATGAGCAGTTGGCTCTTTCCAGAACATAGCCTTGTGTGTCTCACCACCCTTTGCAAAATCTACCAGTTGTTTCCTATTGCATTTAGAAAAGCGTTCAGACTCCTGCTGGTGACCTAAAAGACATTAACTTAAGGACTGTCATATTTATCTGTCTTATTGCCATTGTCCCTCTTCATTTTTTCATTAAATCTCAGCCACACATCTTCTCCTCTTCAGAGGCCCAAAGTCTGTCTTGTCTTGGCTTGCAGACTTTGTGTGTACTGTTTGCTCTTCCGGGCACACTCCTTCCTGTGTTTTAGGCATGCTGGTTCTTTCCAACCTTCAGGCTTCTGGTCAAAGATCATTGCCTTGAAGAGCCCTTCCCTGTGTTTTGTAAGTCTCCCATTCCACCAAATCACTCTCCACCTCCATATATTTCAGAGCTATATATATATATATATATATATATATATATATATATATACACATATTATCATTTCAATTTATCTGGTTCATCTGTTTACGTTTAATTCCATGCCTCCCACTATAAGAACATGCCTTTGTGTGATGACAAAGACTTCGACCGTCCTTTTCCTTTGCACTCCCAATGCCTAGGACAATGCTCAATAAATACTTATAAAATGGATTAAAGAAAAGTTTTCACTGAGAACATATGCGTGCGGTCTGTGCTACTCCTGAGGAGAGACCAGCCAGTGGTAGACATAAACTAAGAGCCTGGGTCTTTTCCAAGTGTTTTCAGAGACACAGAGATCAATAACCATCAAAAAAAATTTTTTAAACTCAAGTTAATTTACTTAAACTTGACTCCATGAGAACAGGTACACAGGGAAATAAATCTATTTTAAAGCAAGAATAAGTGAAAAAATAAAGAAACTTCTGGTTCAGGGGCTGCCAAATTTTTCCATAAAGGGTCAGAAAGTAGTAAATATTCTAGGTTTTGAAAGCGATATGCTTTTTGTTTCAACTGCTCAACTCTGCTTTTGTAGCATGAAAGTGGACCAAGATAAAGTCACATAGCAGGTAACATTGGACACCATTAAAACCTTATTTATTGACAGTAGAATATGAATTTTATACAGTTTTACCTGGTATAAAATAATCTTGTTTGTTAATTTTTTATTCATTAAAAATATATTTAAAAAATTCTTAGCTCATGGACCGTATAAAAATGGACAGGCTTTCCCTATGGGCCATAATTCCAACTCCTTTGCTAGGAGTATTGAAATGTCCTTGATGCCTTTTTATTTGACTTGGTAAGAACTGATATTTACTTTACCTTCCAGTTCCTACAAGTGTTCACTAGGGTGCACAGAGTCTGGTTCCTCTGAAGACATTTGCATTTCTGGATTGGTACTTCCTCTTTGGGTATAAAAGCCATTAATGACTTTATAGCCTACAATGATTCTTTATCTTGATACACCAGAAAATCTCAGTATAGTAATGGGAAAAACACTTCATGTTCTAGCTTTCCCAGTAGTTAGCATCTGTTTTCTTTAAAATTATTTCTATAAATCAATATTCGCTTGCAGAGTCTACTCCATGTTATTCTAATCTGTCTTCCTCCATATGACTCCTAGTTCTTAACTCTCCAGTCATCAGCTGGAGGGTAGAAAGTGGAGAGGAAGACGAACGAAATATCACATACGTCCCTGGGCCATTATGATCTAAAAGAGAAGCTCTTTCCTCTTTATAATTGATTAAAATGAATCATAAAATGTTGACTGAAGAACAGTTGCGGTAGTTGGTTCCCTACTAGGGGTTCTTCTTTAAAAAGCAGACAGTTACTTGTGCTTACTTCTTTGTTCTAAAAGGAAGTTTACCCCTTGTCCTTCCAAATGTACTTTCTCTGCTGTAGACTCCACCTCACCCACTTGTTGCCTCTTTCCTTTCAGCGATTCAACAATAGCAACTTTCTCCCCTGTCCTCAGTGTATCCCTCTCCTAGGTCTTGCCCGAGAGTCTAGCTTACTCAACAATCTTTACAAACTATCATGTCCTCCCTGCCTTCCTTCAAACCACTCTCAGTTAACTACCCTTTGTTTTCAATATACTTCAAAACACATCTACATATAATTTTGTCACCAGTTCTTCCAGTTACTGATGCTGCATAGTAAATCTGCCTACAACCTACTGTCTTAAAATACACTACTCATCTGTTTATTGTAGTCATTGTTTATGACTGCAATTTGGACAAGACTGCTGTGATACGTCACTTATGTCCTATGGGCACTAGCTGGGGTGACTGGACTGGTGGCGGAAAGATCCTTTTTGCTAGGGCTCACGTGTGGCTGGGAAGCCAGTGCTTGATGTCCCGGAGGTTTCTTGGCCTGACTTAGAGCCTGGTATCTGGGTGCCAAGAACAAGCCTTCAAAAGACAAGAAGGGGAAGCTGCCATTCCCTTCAAGCCAACATAGCTTTAATGGTCCCATATTTGATGGTCCCAAATCAAAGAATTCTGGAACCACATTTTTCAAACAGCTCACTAAAATGTTTTTGATAATAACATCATTAACCTCCAAGATATCGGATTCAGTGGCCCCTTCTCAGTATTTCTTTTATGTGACCTTTCTTCTCTGCCAACAATCTTGGACCTCTTCTCTGTGTACTCACGTCTCCGTTGACACAAAGGAAACTGTTTTCTCCTTGTGCTCGTTTAACCCTTGGTTCATTTCCCCTTTTGCCAATCTCACTTTCATTTTTGTGCATAAATCTTCAGTGTTGGAATTTTTTGGAATTTGATTTTCCATTGTCTTTTCTAGGTATTCTTACTGACTCCTATGGGATCTATTTATTTATTTATTATGCTCTAGGGTGTGTGTGCTGACTAGAGAGAGACAGAGAGAAAGAGAAAAGTGACAAATCACGCCCTTGGGGAGTGACGGCCATACCACAAATTCTTCTTCTCCATTCTCCTCTCATGATTTTGCACACGCATATGCAAACACCCAGCATGATTTTCAAGCTGCTGGGTCCAGGACTCAAACCACAGAGTCAGCTATGTGGGATCCAGCTGTCTTAATCTCCATGTCACCTGCTGACCCTGACTTTAATTTTTAAATCCCAACCTAATTTGTGTTTTAAGTACCAAGCATTTTGTTGAACTCCAGAATTCTTTTACTTCCCTCCTGTCTTCCCTTTCCCCACCCCTTCTTTTTCTTCCTTCCTCTTTTAAAAAAAAGTTGATTGCCAGAGGGCACATACGCACACACACTCTCTCTCCCCTGTCTCTCTTTCTATCTCTCTTTCTCTCAGAGAGAGAGAGAGAGGAGAAAGCACCTCCCAATGGGGCATGGTCATGCCACAATCCCCTCTGTGTTTTGCCATCCTGTTGGGATTTGGGCATACACACATGTATGTGCCCAGAGTATTTTTCAAACTGCTGGGACAGGGATTTAAACTCCAGTCAACCATGTAAGATCTGGCTCCCTTGGCCACTGGACTATGAGTGGGGCCAGCCTCCTTTTTCTTTTCTCTTAATGAAAGAAATAAAGAATGGGAGAGAGGAGAGAAAATGAAGTAGGGATAGGTATTTTTGAGTATCACTACATGGCAATTCTTCCTGTCTCAGCCTCATTGAAGTTATCTCAGACCACAGGCACAGGCCACCACATCCAGCCTCTCATGCCATGTGGCCAATCCAGGATGCAATCATGTTGATGATTATTTCGCCAACTAACGGCATATGGCTTCTGATCTTTTCATGAATAACCTTGGGCAGAAAGGATAGTAGAGAATAACTATGCTCACGTAACATACCAGAAGACGGTATAGGCACGCCTCACCTAAGGACCCATCTGTGTAATGATCTGACTGGTGATCCAGTACAAGGCCTCCCCTTTCTCAGCCCGTGTGCATCTTGGTAATCCCTTTTTTGAGCCTGTCTTGTAGCTACAGTCTGTTAATGCTCACTATAGGAAGCGTTCATCATCACGCAAGTTTGTTTATACATTTGTCCTTTATTGTGCACCCATAATAGTATCAGCATAAATAAAAACAACTACGCCAGACATTTATTATTGTGCTATAGAGTGTCTTGTTGCTTTCTGGCACTTGTCTACTGCATGTTTTTTGCATGGATAGAATGACATTATCCTAGTGTGCTGTCATGTGCTATCTACCGAAAAAGACATACCGTAGGGCACCTCCACACCACGAGACTCTGCCTTTAAGCTCCTCACTTATTGACCAACCCCACCAATTCATTTCAGTACCTCGTCACAGGAACTGTCCTTACTGGAGGAATCCCTTATACTTCTTTTTTTTTTCAAAAAACAAAGAAACTGGGACCAGCAGTTAGCGTAATGTCTATGTTGCTGGACTCCCATGTAGTCAGCCACAGTTCGAGTCCCAGACCCTGTGGCTTAGACTCATGCCAGGTGCGTGTGCGTGCATGCCCAAAATCCCGAGGGGAGAATGGAGGAGAAGGGATTGTAGCGTGGTAATCCCTCCGGGGGGGGGGGGGTGATTCCTCGCTTTCCATCTCTCTGTCTCTCTATGTCTTTCTGGCGAGCGCACACGCCCTATAGCAAAAACCTCTCCAAAATAAATAAATAAAAAGACAAAGAAACTTACCTAGTGTTTTTCCAACAAATGGTTTAATCTTATTAGGCATTTCCAGGCTTATACAAAGAAACTCTATACTTTCTTAGAGTTGGCCTGTTTAAAAACAATTTAGTAACACATTGGGGAATGTTTTCTTGAGCTATCTTATTTCTTCTAATCATTGTCCCCCCCTTCACTGGAGAATTTACCATTATTCAGCAACATATGGATGAAACATTTTTTCAGTAATCATGTCTGAACAAAGTAATCATTCTCTCATTAACCAATTATTCTGCAGAATCAAATGGAACAGACAGATTTGCTAAGACAATTTACTTTAATAAACCCTTTGGAATCAGATCTCACATATCTCATGTTCAAATGGCTTAATTCGAAGATCACAGTGCAGATAACAAAAGTGGTTTCTTGGTTTCTTTTGAATGTGCTAACAACATGTGATCTCAGGAAACCAGTTAGACATGATATGAACATGAGATTTTTAGGAAGGGGAGGAATAAAAAGAATGAGAATGCCTGGCTATATGCAGTAATCTTTAATCTACCCAGCTACAAGAGGCTTCTTTTCCTTCCTTCTCTCCTATATCATCAAAGGTCTGCGACTTATCACACTGCTTCTACTTTCTAAAAGCTGTCAGATAAACAGCCTTACCAAAGAGGTGAGGGTGAGAACTCTGACCCAGACGTGCTTATGAGCAGGGTCTGACACTGGGGTTGGGAAAGGTCAATGATTTCAGAATGCCAGTGACTTAGTTTGGGCTGCTGTAACAAAATACCATACATTGAGTACCTTAAAAGCAACAGAAATTTATTTCTCACAGTTCTAAAGGCTGGAAAGTCCAAGGTCAGGGTGCCACATTCAGTGTCTGGTGAAGGCCTCTTCCTGGTTCATCGATGGTGCCTTCCTGCTGGCACAAGGGTCCAGAAAATTCTCTGGGATCTCTTTCATCAGACCACTAATCCCATTTATGAGTACTGTGCCCTTCCCCCCAACCCCTCTTAGAAGCCCCACCTTCAGATATCGTCTTTTGGAAGTTAGGGTTCTGTTTTCTTTTGTTTTAATTTTAGTTTTATGCTGCAGAGCGTGTGGGCTCACCTGAGAGACACACACACACATAGGGCAGGAAAGTGAGAAATCACCTCCTTCCCCCAGAGGACCTGGTCACACTGCAATCCCTTCTCCAGTCTCCTCTCCAAATTTTGGGAGCACACACATATATACCTGGAATGATTTTCAAGGCCAAGCTCCCACGGCACAACTAGAAATATAAAGTTGGCCCTGTGGGATCCAGTCACCTTAAACTCCACACCACCTGCTGCCCGGAGTTAGTGTTCCTTGTTGTTGTTGTTGTTTTGAGATTTCTCCATAGTGCGTATGCCCTTGCCAGAGAGACAGAAAGCTAGAGGTCACCCCCCAGGGAGATGGCCATGCCACAATCCCTTCTCCTCCATTTTCCTCTTGGGATTTTGGGCATGCATGCAAATGCACCTGGTGTGAGTTTCAAGCTTATAGTAGACCACATGGAAGTCTACCGCTTTAACCACCACGCCACCTGCTGGCCCCAGTGATTTTAACAGATGGACTTTGGAGAGATATAAGCATTCAGACCATCGCAGTTAGTGCCTCCCTGTTCTGAATAATCTCTAGACCCTGGGAGCATGCTGAAGCATTTTCAGGGATCTCCGGGGGTAGGGGTAAAGCTAAGGAAGTCCAATCCTCTTTTGCTCTGTTTTTTTCCTCCACGACCCATGCTATTTTGTTGGTATTTTACTCCATGATGTTCTAGGTGATTTGTTCTTTATTCCATGATATTCCGATGTGGTTTACTTGGATAAACAAGGCTTCCCTTAACTCTTGTTGCATTTTTATTTGTGACTGATTTATAGAAGTCTATTTTGAGGATTAGTTCTGTAGTTTCTGACCTTCTTCTGGCTTCAAAAATCAGAACACATGACGTCAGCCTTCTGGGTTTCCTGCCATTATTCAAGGGACACCAAATGCTTGCAGGTAAATTCCTAGCCTGGTAGAAATCTTTAGGATAAAGCTTGGGAACGAAAAATTTAAAACCCTTGCAACGATTATTAAAATCATGCTTGACTCACTACCAACAAAACATTGAAAGCTCAAGTTTTAGTTCTTCTGCAGTTAATTGGTGTAGAAATATATGCTATAAATTTACTTTCTCTCTGAACCTCATTTTCCTTTTCTGAAAAATAGTTTCTTCTGCTTTAAAATTCTGTGACTTTCTGTGTTTGTCAGAATGCTACATTACACATTTTCCAGAACAAGTAAGGATGGACCTGCCATTATTGAAAGCAGCAGTAACAAGATGGAGAGTCTGTTCAAGTTCATCTTTACTCACAACCAGGAAAGACACACACAAACCACAGAATAATATCAATACTTTGCATAATTACTTAAATGACATCATATCCTTAGGCTTTATTTTTTTTAAATCTTTTCCATTATCAATGGGGTGATGCTTTACACCCAGTAACTTTAAAAAAAAAAAAGTTCCAGTCCATGCTGTTAAACAGCACAACCTAACCTCACGTTTAAGTCATTAATGGCTCTCTGCACTGGGGAGATTGGGGTGACAGCTGTCACTGCGGCAGGATGCATTTTTTTTTTATAGTTTTATGATTCACCCTTTGAGATGAAGATTTGGACACCTGATACCAGCCTGTGATTTTCTCTCTGTAATTTTCAGAATGGGTAAAACCAAATAACAGCCTCCTGGACTCACAGGTCTTATGCCAAGTGTTTCAGGAATGACATTGGTGGGAATTGGAAACCATGTCTATACCTTTTTTTATAGCCTATGCTGATCACTTTCATTTGCTAGTGCTAGCTGACGGTGGGTGTGAGATGCAGACTGGCTTTCCTTCAAAGTCATAGGAAAACTACAGTTATTCACTGCAATTTATCTTCACATTATTATGGGGGTGTTTACCAATATTCTGTCATTCAGTCTCAGCAATTTCCATTACAGATGCACGGTCTGTAAAGAAAATATGAGGGTGTCCTTTTTAAAGGCCAGGATAGCATTAAAAATATTTGACTTGAACATATGGATAATTTAAATGCAAGTAAGGAGGGATATAACCAAGTTTGATTTTTTTTTTTTAAATTATGGTTCAAAACCAGTAGATGATGTAGTGGTTATATCATTGGACTCCCACATAGCTGACTGCAGTTCAACTCCTGAATCCGGTGGCTTGAAACACATGCTGGGCACATGTGTCTGCATGCCCAAAATTGTCAGAGGAGAATGGAGGAGAAGGGATTGTGCCATGGCCATCCCCTCTGGGGGAGGTGATTTATTGCTTTCTGTATCTCTGTCTCTCCTGCAAGCACACGCATTCTATAGGAAAAATCTCTTTAAAAAAAAATTATGGTTAAATATGGACAATGCACAAATTGATTTCAGAACAGCAAAAGGAAGAGTGTTAATCTTTTCACTTTTGTTGCTGAAAAAATTTTAATCAAAAGCACACTAACTTTGGGTGCTGGGAAAGCTGACTATTCTCAAGCCATGCTCAGAGTGCCTCCTCTTTCCCTATGGGATACCCTCCCTCAGCACACAGGTCCCTCACTTCTCCTTTGGGCAAGTTTCCTGAAATCGCGAGACTGGTGCTTGTGTATCCTGCATGACTGACACTGAAAAGCAGAGATACAAAACAGGTACCATCTTCTTGTCCTGGTCATAAGAGTGGAAGAAGAATATTCAGTATTATGCAGGAGCCTGAGATTATTTTATTTTAAGAATTATTTTTTTAAATTGTACTTCTTATTATTTAAATATATTTTATATATTTAGTCACTATACATTGCTCAGCTTGTAAGCTGAATTTACCCCACATAAATACATTTACACCAACCCAGTTGAGGATACAAAACACATTATCATCAAAGATAATAATCCATTTATGTATCCCATAAATGTCTTGCCTTTCTGATTTCCTTCCTCATTTCTTTCCTCACACTCTCTCCTTTCTCCCAAATTCTTCCCACACTGTCTCCTTTATCTATAACCATTTTCAATGCTTCTATATCCTCTAATCTTTCAGTTTCCACCAGAGAGTACGGACAGTCGGTATATGTTAAGAGGAGACATATAACATCTCTCTTTTATAGCCTGGCTTGCTTCACTCAGCAATATTCTTCCATGTTCGTCTACTTTCTATCAAATGCCATGGTCTTATTATATTTTATGGTGAAGTAATATTTCATAGAGTATATGTGTCATACTTTTCCAATCCATTCATCTGTTTGTTGACATTTGGGTTGGTTCCATATCTTAGTAATTGTGAATAATGCTGCAATAATCATAGATGTGCAAGTGCTTTTCTGACTGAGCATTTTCCTATACTTTGGGTAAATAGCCAGGAGTGGGATTGCTGGATCATGTGATAGTTCTATTTGTAGGTCTTTGAGGAACCCCCATATTGTCCTCCATAGTGGCTGGACTGATTTACATTCCCACAAACAGTGTAGGAGAGTTCCCCTTTCACCACATCCCCGCCAGCACTTTTCATTGTTTTAAATTTAATTAATTTTATTATTCTTTTTAAATTAAAGATATTTTATACACATTATCATCAACATTTTTATACATAGAGATCATACATATATCTTAATGGCTACATAAATTTGATTGTATTACTATACCATAGTATTGACTAATAATATTGATTAACAAGTCAATATTGGTCAATATTAGTTAATATTAGTGAACTATTGATAATATCCCTGACTAATAGCTATTTATACTTTGGTTTTTTCATATTTTATTGACTCACAAAGGATCTTAAGTAGTCTAAATACTTTCAATAACAAGTATAGCAGATATAAATGTGTCTATGAACACATGTCTGACTTCAGACATAAAACTCAGTGAGTAGGATGAAGGTACTATAAAGTTGCACCTAGCTGAGGCTATACAGCTTACTGCAGTCGCTAAATAGGTATATATATTTTATGTATTTTTTTATTTCAAGAAAGCAGTTTTAGCTTTAATAAGTCAAACTCCAATAATGTTAAGAAAAATTTGCTTTAGACAAAAAGGTGGGGATTCTGTTTAAACAGTAGATCCTTGACTCGAATTGTGGTTGGCCATATGGGAGTTCAACGCCTTAACCACCACACCATGGCCGGCCCAGAGATTATAATCCTCATACAATCAGGGTAATTACAAAGAAAACAGGCTGCTGCTTTGCAAGAGGAGGGCAGTTTTATTTGAATGTTTAAAACCACAACCTGTGTGATATGATGTTGCCAAAAATGGGGCTAAGAATGGATGCAATGACCAGCAACGGCCAAAGTTACCAAAGAATCATATGCAATGAAATGATCCTTGTCTAGAGGAAAGAAGCAGACTAAACTTCCTTGAACAAAAGACTAAAACTATGCCGTGGGTTCCTCAGAGGCTCCCCAGTCTCCCAAAGCAAAATCCTCAGCCTCTTCCCAGTGAGCAGGTGTCTTTCTGGAATCAGATTCTCTAGCGACACTGCAGTGTTGAAAATAATCCCAATTAAAGAATGATACATGGGAGAGAAAGTGCAGGCCTGGGGAGGGAACGGGAGCTGCCTGTCTGGTGTTTGGGAAAGGAGGGTGTGTAAGTTTACAGACTAGTGAGAACTTAATTGTTCAATATTAAAGAACAGAGATTGGTAAGAACAGCAGATGTTACCATGGTCTCTGTGTAAGATTATGCCAATTAAAGAAAGGAAAACTGCAGAATCCCCAAGTTACTACTTTTGTATTTTAGTGCTTCTTAGTAGAAAAGGTTAAAAAGTGCTCCCAGTAGCTAAAATATTCATACATTTTCATAGATTTTTAGGTAAAAAGTAATGTTAAAATATGGGGTAATGAAGAATACTGTTTTTCAGAAAAAATATAAAAATAATATAATGTAAGATGGACTTCTTCTTGGGAAAAACTCACATATTTGTGAACTTTAGAAATAATACAATTGGGACCAGCAGGTAGTATAGTAGTTAGGGGACTGGATTCCCACATGGTAGACCATAATTCGAGTTTGGCTGCATGAAAATCAAGCTGGGTGCATTTGCATGTGTGCTCGTAGTCATGAGAGAACAGAGGAGAGGCGATTACAGTGTGGTCCTCCTCCCAGATTTCTCACTTCCCTTCTCTCTGTCTCTATCAGTCTGTCTCTGATGAGCACATGTGCTTTCTGAAAACCCCCAAATAATAATAGTAACAATACTATTAATAATACAATTTATAACTTGTGATGGAAATGCATGAAGCAAAGGGTATATGTAGGGCTTCCTGTGTAGGCCTCTGCACAAAGCATACCAAATTTTCCCTAGATTGTTGCTAATTTACAAGGTTAACAAATTCTACTCCATATGAAGACAACAGGACGTGGTAGGAAGAACATGGGCTCTGGAATCTTGCTCCCTGGGTTCATACTGCACCTGCACTAGCTGGGGGATCTGGGATGTGTTACTTAACTAACCACAGCTTTAGTCATGCATTCTTCAAAAATTAAACCTAGCAATACGTATATCACCAAGCTGTCAGGAGAATTACAATTTTACATCTACAACTGGCTTACGGTTCCATCTCTGGAGCCAGATCAACGTGAACTGAATTGACTTTTCTCTGATCAGTGTTTGTAACATTTTTGGATCTCTGCTCCTAGTCCTTTAAGGATAGCTTGCATGAGCTTTTCTTCCTTCCTTCTTTCTTCTTTCTTTTTCTCTTTCTTTCTTTCTGTCTTTCTTTCTTTGCCAGAGGACATGTACACTTACCAGAAACAGAGAGAAAGGAAAAAGGAGAAATACTTCCTATGGGAAGGGTCAGGTCGAATCCCATCTTCTTCATTTCCTCCTCCTTTCAGAATTTTGTGCATGTGTTCACATGCCCATTGTGTTTTTCAAGCTTCCATATCTGGTACTTGAACCACATGGCTGACTATGTGGAGTTCAGCTCCCTTAACCACTAGGCCATGAAATTGCCCTTGGTATATTTCTTAACTTTCAGCTTACTCTGGGCATTAAATCACTGGTCAATTACAACCATAGTTTAAAAGGGGGAGATAAGGTTCTTGCTCCCATCTGGAGTTGCAGTAAGAGCGCTGCAGATTTGCTGGCACGCCTGCCTCCATGCCTGTCCTCACAGAACCAATACCTGGAGACCGTGCTATTAGAGAGCCTGATTATTTTAAATTCCTATCTGATCATTTCAAAATCTCTACTATATTTGAATCTGATCCTTGTGCTTCTTTTGTCTCTTTGGGCTGTGATTTTTGCTTTCTATCTTGTTTTGTGATTTTATTTTTTTAAAGTCAGACAGAGTGTATCGAATATAAGAACCTGGGGTAAACAGGTCTTTCGTTAGAAGTCTTATGTTTATCTGTCTTAGACTGTGTTTAATGGTTGCTAAAGGTGTGATGTCAGAGGCAGACACTCCCTCTAAAGTCCTTTTCATCTTCTGTGTTATCTTTGGGGTTCTCTTGAGTCTCCTTCTAAAATAGGATCTGAGTCTTACGGTACTTTTAGTTTTAATCCCATGGTATCATACAGAAGCCCTACTGCTGTGGTACAAAGTGTGGGTGAGTGGATATATTCCTCTTTTAGTGAATGTGAATTGGACATGTCCCTTCTTCCATGTGTAAAACCAGATGGAGCTAGATTTGGGCAATTTCCTTCAACTACATCATAGGTTAGAGGGAGCTGCAACTAGATATTTGGTATTGGGTGGCCTTTGGTTGGTTGGGCTCTGGTAAAGACTATTCCTTGAAGGGAAGTCTTTACTAAGGAGAAGGGAGTGTTCCAGGTGTTTACCAAGTGGTTATATTTCCCCTTTTCTTGTCAAAGGAAGTTTTTCTCTAATCTTCATATGACAATCTGAGTAGACTCCTAGAGGTGAAACTCATAATGTTTGAGATCTCCTTAAGTTGTAAACATCCCGTATATTTCTCTCCCAAGTTCATCTGTGGTCAGTTTCCAACAATTAGCCAGTTACTCTGAGTTTCTTCCACTTTATGGTGCCAGCACTGGTTTCTGCTGCCAGCTATGATTCTTTGCATCCATCTGTCTCTCCAACTCTCAGGGAGTTGATTTGTCACAGGACAACTCTCTGACCTCAATTTTCAGACAGATCTAAGAAGAGCTGATTTTCAGTTTCTTGGGCTTTTTCTTGTTGCGAGGATGAGAATGACAGTATCCAAGGCCTTTAATTGTTAGATCCCAAACCATAAATCAATGGTTTGCTCCTACCTGTGTGACCTGCTCCTGATATATTTATATATATGGTTATGAAATACTGAGTATTTGCATGGTGCACGATAGGAAAGTACTTTTGGTAAGTTAGCCCCTTTCTGTAAATCCTTACTCCTGAAGTTGAACGTGTAGGAGGAATCATGGAAGCATTATTTTGAAAGCATGTAACTGTAACACGTAGAAATCAATGGAAATCAACATATGCAGCCAAATGACATTAAAAAACAAACCATAGAACTGCTTTATTGCCATTCCAAAAGCATGACTTCTGAGCTTTTCTGAATGATATCTAAAAATTTACCCTCTGAAACAAAACTAAAGGGCTGACAGGAGTAAACAAAAATAACTAGAGGTCACTGAGAAATTTGTACTTTATGGCTAACTCTCTTGGAAAGCAAAGCATATGGAAACCCTTCATCTGTCATTTTGCTCCAGTACCCGTGTGCAGAGTACTCCCAATGTATGTTCAAATTCAAGTGTGCCTTTAAGGAGAAAACAGGTAGAGAGACTCAAATTCTCTATTTCCACCATAAAAACAAAAGAAGGCCAAGTGGTGGTGCAGTGATAATGCAACTAGACCCATATGGGAAAAGTCTTCAGTTCATGTCCTGAGACATCACTGAACACACCAGGGGCATGCATGCTTATGATCTTGGCCAGATGAGACTGGGAGTAGATCATGGCATGAGGACGCTGTCAGAGGTCCCTCTCTCTCTTTCTGGGCTGGCCCATGAAAGCTAGATCACACATGACCGACCATATGGTTCGAGTCCTGGACCTGGCAATTTGAGACATATGCTGAACCTGTGTGAATGTGTGCCCAAAATCCTGAAAGGAGGAAGCAATGGATGAGAAGTGATTTTGGTGTGACTGTCCCTCTTGGACTAAGTGGTATTTTCTCACTTTTCCTCTCTGTCTTTCTCTCTCTCTCTTTCTCTCTCTCTCTCTCTCTATTAAGTGCATGTGCCCTTTGGCAAAATTTCAAAGAAAAAAAGAAAAAGAGACCTATATCTCTGTCTCTAGCTATTATTTCTATCATCTATCTATCTCTATTTATGTCTATCATCTATCAATCTGTCTATTATCATCATCATCATCTATCTCTACTGATAGCTCCAAATTGGTGTTCTCCTGTAGGAGAAGCTTGAGTTAACTTCCTGTGAGAAAAAGGTTAATTTGAAATGGATATTGTGGGCCAGTACTGATGGTGACTCATTGGTCTTCTAGAAGCTTTTATAAAATGCACCTCAGAACCATTTCGTGGAGGTTGAGAGTGGGAAAATGTATCCATCAGCTCTTGGCTCCCATCATCAGGGGTTGTCTAAAAGTGCTAAACTTCCCTTCTCTCTATTTCTGCAGTGTGTACACCTGAGCACTCAGCGGTTTCCTTTCCCATGCTGAGGCATCAGGGAGGCAGGACAGGAAGTAGCACACTCTGGGCCTGTAGCTTAGTCAACCTACATTTGTATGTAGTGGTCCTAGAAATGTCTCAGGAGTGAGTGGAACTGGGGGGACTTGACAGTTGGCTACAAGACAGTGTGGTACTCACCATGATGCACAACTCCAGAACACAGGATTCAATCCCATTTCTTGGTGGCCAAGCAATGGTTAATGAAATCTTGAAGTACAATGAAGCTAAAAAAGTTAGCTATTTTCCTTCTATTTTCTTTGGAATACAAAGTCAAATGACTTATTTACTTCTTTTTTTTAATAATAAAGAGACTGTGTTCATTAGTACCTCAAACATCTGATCAACTTTTCCCAATGCTATTTTATTGACCCACAATGTTTAGCCTGTGAAATTCTATTTGAACATGGAAAGGCTTAAATAATCTTCTTTTCCCCATTTTCTTTATTTCTTTTGATTAAAAAAATGTTCTTTTCTCCTTTTTTTTTTGAATCATGCTTCACAATATAATTATTGACAGTGTGGATTAAAGACTCTGTGGTCCTTGTTTATGTAGTGCTGTGTACAAAAGGTCTGTCTTCATTCTAGGTAAATGATGTCCATAATTCCCCTCGTTATTTTGTTTTATGATTTCCTTTAGATGTTCCATCAGGCAACCAAACTTGTTAGACTAAATCTCTCATTTATGTGTGTCCTTCTGGTGACTTGCTCGCATTAATTTCCAAGTTTCTGGATGTTTCATTTCTTTGTTCCTGGTTAGTCTAATCCCTTTCCTACTCTCTGGGCCTGTGGTCTTTCTTGCAGTGTAGATAGAAAGTGTGGGTTGCCAATGGCTTCAGAGATTCCATTGCATATAACTTGTCAAGCAATTTTGTTCCAAAGAATGAAATTTTTAAGAATGCAGTGACATTTAATGATGGATTTTCTGCCCTAGGTAGTAATAGAACTCTATATGAATTTATTGAAAAGTTACGCTACTACTTTTCCCAATGAATTATGTGAATTATTAGACAAAAGGAAACTCCAAGTCCCAAATTTACAGCATCTTTTGTTATAAACAAATATTTCCTACCCTTATATTTTGCTACCATTAGTAATGAATATTTAACTTTTTTAAAATTTCAAGCTATTAGTCAAAATGTAAAAAGAAATCTAGTACTATGTATTGGATATATACTATGGGACTTTCAAGAAATTATAAGAAACTGTTCTGTAACTGTTTTCATCACCTAAAAAAATGCTCTTATCTTCATGAAAAACTTGGTTGAGGCAGCCCATCTCCAAGCTTTGGGTTCCTCTAGGCAGGAAACCATTCTAAGACTCTTCATAGGATAACAAAATGAGATTAAAGTAATCTAAAGGAGGTACATCCAGCAGACTGGAGAGTTCCAACATTTTTATTAGGCACAGCAAAAAGAATTTTTTAGTCAATAATTCAAAATGTCTTTGCTTTGAATCTCAACATCCATCACCTTGCTGTAGATGGGGAGATGGAAATAGGAAAGTGAAGATGAGTTTTCATGGACTTTCCCTAAAGAACACCTGACACTGAACATAATAAAATAAAGGCCTAAACTGCAGTTTTATTTCCTCTAAAAAACATGCCTACATGTTGGAACACTCTACCACAATGTAGAACACTCTACCACACCCACATAAACATGCAAGTAACAAGGGCTTGCAATATTCACAATGTAAGTTTGTTTTATGTGTGAAGATGCTGTAATTGATGGGTTTGACCTCCTGACTGAGAGCCATACCTAGCTGCTATGCCTTTTCCCTTAGGTTCTGCCTGTAAGGGCCATTAGTTTATCTGGAATTTATTAGATGTATTTTTTAGAGTGTTAACTTGGGAATTATGGTGGGTGCAAAGATGTTCTATTAATATGTTCTCAATCAACTTCTAGCCTAATTGAACAGAGCAAATATACACTTAGAAGACAGAATTCTGAGGATCAGAAATGTGTGGGAGAGAGCCTCAGGGGACGATGACTAACTGAGGATAGAATCAGAAAGGGCTCCACGACAGAGACAGCAGCAAGAACGCCAGGACGGCAGGGGCACTAGGTTCAGCCAACAACCTGGCACTTGACAACCAGAGGATCGTTCAGAAATAGTTCTGCCACTGAGCACTCATGCTGAGGTATTTACATGCCCAGGTAGGTTCCAAGGCCACACACAACTCATTCCGAGGCAAATAATTCCCTTGTAAGTCTTGAAGGAAATCTTTACAGCCAGTTGTTTGGGGGATAAAATAAGGTGTCCAGAGACTTCAATGAAAAAAGGACAGAAAACACTATTAGAATTTAAACTATTTAAATTTCCAAGACTGTCAAGGTCAAGAGGAGTGGTTGTCTAGGCAGTTGAATTCATGTATTTTTAATTTCTAAATAAAGATTCTTATTTTCTCTGTACATATGTATATAAATATATATCATATATATGAAACATAAAATATATATATATAGTCATTATTCATATATATATATACACACATATATATATTCATTGGTGTATGAATATGTAGTAAGAGGAGTTTTCTAGTCAGTCAAATTCATGTATTTTTTCTTTCTTTCTTTTTTTTAGGGAGAGTTTTGCTACAGGGCATGTGTGCTTGCCAGAGAGACAGAGACAGACAGAGAGACAGAAAGTAAGCAATCACCGCCCAGGGGGGATGGCCACACTGCAATCTCTTCTACATTCTCTTCTCAGGATTTTGGGTATGCATGCACAAATGCCCAGCGTGAGTTTTAAGCCACGGGGTCCAGGACTTGAACCTCAGTCGACTGCATACGAGTCCAGCGACAGAACCATTATGCCATGTGCTGGTCCCCATCTTGCATTTTTTATTTTAAACAAAGATCTCCTTTTTCTTTCTCTGTACAAAGGTATATAAGTATATATAAATCTATCTATCTGTCTGTATATATAACATGTTCCTTGGTGTATGTATATGTAGTATATGTGTGTGTTTATTTTACATATATAAAGAAAGAGAGATGCATATGTGAATTTACTTGTAAAGATATGCACATATATATGTGTACATCTATATATGTGTGTGTATATAAATATATATCTATATATACACACACATATATGAGAGAGAAATGCATATATGTATAATATATATGAGAGGACTTCAGAAAGCTTGTAAAAATGGAATTAAAATACAAGTTTATTTCTGTGCAAAAGTATTTTGAAATTCATCCATTGTTTTTTCATAACATGCATTTCCATGAACTTTTTGAAAACCCCACACATGTATGAGTTTTTTCTTTAAATAGGAACACTTCAACGTAAGCATCAAAGCTTACATAGAATATAAACTTATGATACACTTTAAAGGTTAAGATATAGAGAATGTAGTTTTCTTTTAAGAAGATCTTGATTTCTCCTGTAGTGTTTTCTCTGGTTACCTGAGATTTAATAGTTATTGATGTCCTTTAAGGAAAAGGGAAAGAGTAGAGATACTTTTTTACTTTCATATTTTCTAATTCCTTACTCGCCCTTTCAGTCAACATCACATTTCATCAAGGACTGGCAGAATTTGCTTCATTCCTCTGCCCTCTCCCTTATCCTTTTTGTGAAAAGGATAATTCTTTTCATCTAATTCTTAGGATTCCACCATTTGGCCAATAAATTGCTTGTCCCTGTCTTTCAACGATCTACTGTCTCCTATGTTGACCCCTTGACCCTTAGTTCTTTGAAAAATGTTCTGATATTTATCTAAACTTTCCTGCAATCTTCCTTTCATTTTTCACCTTTGCTTTTCTTATATATATTTTACACTTGAATTCATTCTATAATCACCTCAGTTACTTGTGTATGTAGTGTTTTGTATTTCACATATTCTTCCCTCTTACCTTGATTACTTTCGCAACTCCTTCTTTATCCAAGTTGACCTTTACTCACTGCAAGTGTATTTATTGCTATGTGACACCCCTAACCCTTGGGCATTTATTAATTTGTCATTGAATATTTTCCATTTCCCCTTGCTGGCCTTTGCAGAATTCCATTACTTTATCCCTCCGGATGGCTCCTGCCTCTTATCACAGTTTTGCAAAGAATGTATCCTCCTGAAATCTAGCATTTTTGAATATTTAGTATTTGGATCCACACCAGGATCATTCATCCGGTCAAAGCGACTGTTTTGTAGTGAGCTCTCTGTGGAGGGCACTCTGCTTGGCAGAGAGTGCCAATTTTTTCAGTTAATTCTCCTCACAGAAATTTAGATCATACCATTTAAACAAGCTAAGTTTCACTTGCCAATAGGGGCAATGTGTTGATCAGGTTCATCACCCCTATGTAATAGAACACGCTATCAACTTGACCCATGCACCTGAACAGCAGGCCTGTTACCTACTCCACCTGCAGCCTGCTTACTCCTCGCTTTTCCTGAGATGTGATTCTGCTCGTGGTCAGCTGTGACCTGGCTTGACTGTTCTCCCTGAACTTATTTTAAGCCTCTGAAATCACTGACATCTGGAGACTATGAGTAACTTCTAAAGCAACTGATGTGAGAATCTGAAAATAGTCAAGAATATCGGCACCCCAAAGATGATCACTTGACCACACACACAAAAATTAATTTGTTTACACCCTAGGAAGTCAGCTTACTAGCAATAGTACTGCCATTTCTGTTCACTCCTAGCCCCAGAGGATGCTTCTTTCTATGTTATGAAGAATTTTCTTCTATTCTTTATGAAGGAAACACAGGAGTCTTCCATCACCTTCAGGTGCAATTACACGTTATCTTTTTTTAAGTTAATTTAGAAAAGAAATAGAAAAGGAGAGGTAAAGATAAAGAGATAGAGACACAGAGAGAGATGAAGACACAGAGACAGAAGAGAGAGAGAGAGAGAGAGGTATCCCCAACAGTTTTCACATCATGATCGATCCCTAGTCTCAGCTGGCCTGAACCATGGGCAGGTTTACGTGCCTGATGTCCCAGGGAAGTCTTGGCACCCACACCCACGGTCTTGCCCTCACGTGTGGGTTCAGGTGCATCTCTATTGTGCCACTGCCTGGATCACAAGTGCACTTTGTTTGTTTCCTGTCACTACAAGGGAAGTAAGCTTATTTGTGGAAGGAATATTAATGGTAATTTTATTATTTACATTTAATCACTATTCATCTTAACAGTGTACAACACGGTTTTTCTCATCACAAATACAGTGCCTATCAGTCACGACAAAGACATGATCATATACGTTATCATCAGCAAATAACTTTCCCATGTTCATGTCAATTAAATGTATTGTTTTCCCTGTTCTCCTCCTTCCTCCCCCATTCACAAATCCACTTTGTAATAGGAGCTAGTCGTATAGTTACGTATGTGCAGTCACACACAACACACACACACACAGATCATTTTTGTGTTTACTGTGTTCATTGCCAGCTGCTTGGTCAGAGGATGACAACCTGAAGATGTTTTCGAATGGGAACTCAGGCTGTCAACGGATCTCTTGACGTTTTCTGTTGCTGCTCTTGTTCTCTTTTTTGTGCCCATGAAGTGTCCTTATGGCTGGAAAAGCTTAGAAGGGCAGTGTGAAGGGACAGTGTTGTGGTTTGAACTCACTCCCCTTGTTCAAATTTGACTTTGGATCCATAGGTGACTTCCCCACCTCTCAAAGGAGCATGGTAATTCCGTGCTGCATGGAGTCCTGCGATGCTCAGTCAGGCATGCATGTCACCTTCCATTCGGGAGTCCACTCACTCATCAGGGATAAATGCTGTATCAGAAATACTACATCAACATTTTTATGAGTGGATATTAAAATAAACACCAGAATTGGTTGTGATGATAGAAACTACTTACGTGGTTGTTGAAGTATTTCTCAAGTCCTTTCCGTACATCATCTTGCATGACCTAACAAAAACCCCGTGAGGGTCTAGCTCGAGTGTGGAACTCTGATTTTACACTATGGAAGTTCCCTAGTGTCTAGACATACCCTTAAATGGAAGTTTCTAGAGTTTTAAATGCATTTGGAACAAGCATGAATGAACAGTATAAAATGAGTTCATTTTTGTTAACTTTTTTTTTTTTTTTTTTGGAGAGGTTTTTGCTATAGGGCGCGTGCGCTCGCCAGACAGAGAGAGACAGAGAGACAGAAAGTGAGAAATCACCCCCCAGGGAGAATGGCTACGCCGCAATCCCTTCTCCTCCATTCTCCTCTCGGGATCTTGGGCATGCACGCGCACGCGCCCGGTGTGAGTTTTAAGCCACCGGGTCCGGGACGCGAACCGCGGTCGACTACGTGGGAGTCCAGCGGCATAGCCATCACGCTAACTGCTGGTCCCTTTCATTAACTTTTTTAACTTTGATGTAGTCAGCATTAATATTTAATAATTTTGAATATATGATCAATGGTGGAAACTTTGGAGTATAGTGTGACAGTTGTTACATTTTCACATAAAGGAGAGTGTGAATACAAACCTGTCAGGGGGAATACAGCTTCTCTTGGGGCTGTAGCCATGATGGCTCACTGGCCCTGGGTCACAGCATGTATCAGTCCCCTGGAGCTTATCGAAGCACAATCTCCAGGCCCACTCAGAGTTTCTGCCTCAGCAGGCCCCAGCAGTGCTAGCAATCTGCATGTTTAATGAGCTCCCAGGTGCTGCTGATGCTGGTCCTAGGACCATCTTCCAATCACGGGTCTAGAACGTCTTTGTCACACTTCCTCTATTCATTTCTGCTCATCTATTAAAGGGCATCTCAGTTCAGCCGACATGGACAGTGTTAGAGTGGCTTTAATAGTCTAGCTACGGTGACTGAGGTGGTAGGATGCCACTTCATAGTGCAGGGGACACATGGAAGGCCCTGGTTTTGGATCTTGGGTAGACTTGACACGCTGAGCACAGGCATGGGTGCATTCATGATTCCAGCTGGTTAAAAGGCTGAGGAGGAGATCAGAGCATGAAAAAACCTTGTTGGCAGTCCCCATTACAAAGATGGTACAGAGAGAGCTTGTGTGATAGTCACCCCATTTGCCCTGATGGTTGCAACTTGAGTACAACTAGGAAAATCAGAAAATGGACGTTGGTGTAAAGTGTGCACGTAATTCTATGCCATTTATCGGGTGTGCAGATTTATGTAGATGCCAGCCCAGTCTAGATAGAAAACTGGGGACCAGAAGGTGGCACAGTGGTAAAATATGATACTCTGAGAGAATGACCAGCATGGGAACATCCTGGATTCACATCTGGTGACCTTTCTGCATAAACTGGGCACACATATGCCTGTGATCCAGGGCTGGCTCAGGCCGAGGGTGGATCATAGCCTCAAGACCTTGTTGGAAGTCCCTCTGTTTCTTTCTCTGTCTCTCTTGCTCATGGAAGAAATAATCATTAAAAACACAGACAATTATTTCATCACCTTCCAGCTCTTTCTTGTGCAACCACTTTATAGTTACATTCACCCCTTTCTACCTCACCCCTACCTTCTCAAATCAAGGGCGAATGCTGAACTGTTTCTCAACTCTGATCTGTCATTTGAAAATGAAATTATACTAATTATACTATACGTGACCTTTAGAAATTAGTTTTTGTTTTGTTTTGTTTTTAAGGATTTTTATAATAAGGGTGACTACAGTCACTGGAGAGCAGACAGTGAGAAGAGAAGTGAGAAATACCTCCTCATGGGGGGGTGGCCATTCCATAATCCCTTCTACGTCAGACTCCTCCTGGGATTTGAGCTACACTCGCAATGTGCCTGACATCATTTTCAAATGGCCAGGTCTGAGACTCGAACCACAGTCAAGCGTGGGAATACAACACCTTAGCTACCATGCCACCTAATGGCCCCAGAAATAAGATTGTTTTGGGACCACCAGATGGCATAATGGCTATGCCGCTGGACTCCCATGTAGTAGACCTTGTTTCAAGTGTCAGATTTGTTGGCTTAAACTCACGCCGGGCGCATGTGCATGTGTGCCCAAGATCCCAAGGGGAGAATGGAGGAGAAGGGATTGCAACATGGCTATCCCCCCTGGGGAGTGATTTCTCACTTTCTGTCTCTCTCTGTCTTTCTGGCAAGCGCACATGCCTTATAGCAAAAACCTCTCAAAAAAAAAAAAAGAAATTAGATTGTTTTATTCCGTATAACACCCTCAAAATTCATCCAAGCTGTATAATGTATTCATTTTTATTATTGAGTATGGATGTATCAGTTTTTTAAAATCATTCACATATGGAAAAATATTTTGGTTTTGTCCACTAAGCTACTGATAAACTCTTTCAAGCTACAGATGAACTCTTCACAAATGGTCACTAGAAATTCCCATCACAATGTAAAAATGATCCAGTTTTTTAGTATTTTGGCCAATATTTTACGTTGTCACTATTTTTATTTTACCCATTCTGACAGGTGTATGGTGCTATCTCATTGTGGTTTAATTGGCATTTCTCTAATAGCTAGTCATTTGCACATCTTTTTATGTGCTTATTTGTCATCAATATATCCTCTTTGTTGAAATATCTCTTCATATCTTCTGTCCTCTATCTTATTGGATTGTCTATTTCTTTATCATTTGCTTTTGAGAATTCTTTACATATTCTGGATATGAGTTCTTTGTTAGGTATGTGATTTGCAAATATTTTCTCCCAGATTGTAGCTTAACTTCCTTCCTTCCTTCCTTCCTTCCTTCCTTCCTTCCTTCCTTCCTTCCTTCCTTCCTTCCTTCCTTCCTTCCTCTCTCTCTCTCTCTCTCTCTCTCTCTCTCTCTCTCTCTCTCTCTCTCTCTTTCTTTCTTTCTTTCTTTCTTTTTTTAGAGTTTTTTTTGCTATAGGGCCCATGTGCTCGCCAGACAGACAGAGAGAGACAGAGAGACAGAAAGTAAGACATCACCATCCAGGGGGAATGGCCATGCCACAATCCCTTTTCCTCCATTTTCCTCTCAGGATCTTAGGCGCGCACGCCCCTGCGTGAATTTTAAGCCACCGGGTCCTGGACTACGTGGGAGTCCAGCGACATAGCCATTACGCCAACTGCTGGTCCCCTTACCTTTTATTTCTATGAATAGATTCTTTTATGAAGCAAAAGTTTTTAATTTTGATGGAGCTCAGTTTTTCACTCATTCTTTTGGTGTCACGTCTAAGAACTCTTTATCAAAACACAAAATCTAAAAATTTCATCTATTATTTTTTTTCTGAACATTTTATAATGTCATGATTTACATTTAAATGTATGATTCATTTGAGATAGTTTTGGATACGGTCTGAGTTTTAGGTCAAAATCTCTTTTTCTCTCTCTCTCTCTCTTTTTTTTGCTTATGAATATCCATTTGCTGTAACACCATTTGTTGAAAAAGCTATTCTTTCTCCATTGAATTGCTTTTGTGTCTTTGCCCAAAAAAGTTGACCATATTGTGTTGGGCTATTTCTGGAATTTCTATTCTGTTCCAATGATCTATGTGTAGATTACCCATATGACACACTCTTGATTACGATAGCTAAATAAGACTTGACAATGAGTAGAATGATTCCTTCTCTTTTATTTCTGTGTTTAAAAAATTACTTTACTCTAATTTCTTTGAATTTCAATGAAAATTTAGAATAATCTTTTCTATATCTACAAAAATATCTCTCTCTCTCTTTTTTTTTTATCAGAATTGCATTAAGCCTGTATGTTAATTTGGGGAGAATTGACAACTTTACTCTGTTGAGTCTCCCAATCCATGAATGCATTATGTCTTTCCATTATTTACTTTTCTTTAAATTCTTTCATCAGTGTTTTGTACTTTTCAGTAGTCAACTCCTGCACACTAGATTTACACCTTTATTTTTGAATTTGATTCTTTCAAAATGGTATTTTAATTTTAATTGTTTCCATGTTTTCATTGCTAGCATAAAAAATGCGATTGATTTTTGAGTCTTGATCTTTTATCCTGTAACAAAGCTGAGTACAATTATTACTTCTAATGGGATTTTCTTTTTTCAATCGTTAAAATTTCTATTGAAACTATCAATCATCTGCCAATCAGAATAGTTTGATTCTTTCCTCAGGAATCTGTATGACTTACCATGCTGAATAGAACTTCCAGCATTATGTAGAATAAGATGATAAAATAGAGCATCCTTGACTTGTTCCCAATCAGCCTGTCATGTTTAGGTATGAGGTTAGTTATAGTAATTTGGTATATATTCTTTTTAAGCAGTTTGAATATATACCAAATTACTATAAGTTTTCCAAAAAATGTTTAAATTGTGAATGAGTATTAAATTTTGTCAATGTTTTATTTGCATCCAATGCTATTCTTTTTTATGAATCTGAATTATATTGCTTGATCTTCTTTAATGTTACACTAGCATCATATCCATGGGGAAAAAAATCTCACTGAGGACATTGTGGAAATTTTTTTTTAAATAAAATTCCATTCTATAAATAGACTTCAAAAGTTCATGGAAAATGGAATTAAAGTATGAGTTTATTTTGGTGCAAAATTTTTTTGAAATCCATGAACAGTTTTTGCATAACACACAATTTACATGAACTTTTAGAAGACTCCCTCATATATGTTAATATTTTGTTAAGAATTTCTGTCTCCATATTTATGAGGTGTGGGTAGTTATCTTTTTTAAGAAAGTGAGAAGCACCGTCCAGGGAAGATAGCCACATGGCAATTCCTTCTCCATTCTCCTCTCAGGATTTTTCAAGCCACTGGGACTGACACTTGAACTGTGGAGTAGACCATGTGGACTCAACTGCCATAACCATTATACCACCAGTTGGCTCACATTTTTTTATTGTGTTTGAAATAAGCTTTACGTAGACAGTATATAAGGGAACTTAGAAAAGTTTATGGAAAAATGGAATTAAATTTTGAGTTTCTTATTGTGAAACGAATTAAAATGTACAGTTTTTTTTCATAATATGCATTTTCTATGAACTTTTGAAGACTCCTTGAAAAATCAGAATATTTTTAAACATAATATATCAATCACATTTTTGCTAATTTTAGATTACTTACACTTAACATAGTTAGGAATATGTTAAATCTTCATATTTTGTACATTATAAATATGTAATTTACAATAATTTTTGTAAAAAATGTATTTATATTTTGTTTTGTTTGTTGTTCTTGTTTTGTTGTTTCATTTATCTGTTTTGCATTTTTTGCATGGATTTCTTGATAATTTTTTGCAATTTCATTTGATTTTAAAATTTTAAACGTATCTCTTCTTATAGTTTTTTTTTTTTTTTTTTTTTTTTTTGGAGAGGTTTTCGCTATAGGGCGCGTGCGCTCGCCAGACAGTCAGAGAGACATAGAGACAGAAAGCGAGAAATCACCCCCCAGGGGGGATGGTCACGCCGCAATCCCTTCTCCTCCATTCTCCTCTCGGGATCTTGGGCATGCAAGCACATGCGCCCAGTGCGCCCAGCGTGAGTTTTAAGCCACGGGTCTGGGACGCGAACCGCGGTCGACTGCGTGGGAGTCCAGCGACATAGCCATTACGCTAACTGCTGGTTCCCTCTTCTTATAGCCTTTTGAGTGGTTGATTTAGATGTTACATTTTTACTCTAATATACAGGTGTCAATATTTTACCACTTCAAGTGAAGTGTAAAAAACTCTATGTCCTTTTGGAACCAGCAGAATGTCGTTGAACTCCCACATGGCCAACCACAGTTCAAGTCCTAGACCCAGAGGCTTGAAACTCATGCCAGGTGTGTGTTCATATATGCCAATGGAGAATAGAGGAAAAGGGATTGTAACATGACCATCTCCCTGGGGGTGATTTCTCACTTTCTGTCTCTCTGTCTGTATGTCTCTCTGTCTGGCCAGTACACACGTCTGATAGCATAAATCTCTCTCAAAAAATAAAACCAAAAATAAAAAACACAAAAACCAGACCAAAACAAAACCACTATGTCCTTTATTTTCCTCCATTTAATTTTCAAAAGTTTGAGTATGAAATGTCTTGGGCATGCCTCTTTTTGGGTTTAATATCTTTAGGATCTGCTCAGCTTTTTGAATTTGCAGACTTATCTCTTCTGCCACATTTGGGGAACTTTTAGTGATTCTTCAAAAATGTTTCAGCTCTACTCATTTCTCTCTCATTCTTGCATTCAAATAACATGAATCTTTTGTTATAGTCTCACATGTCTCCTAGTCTTGTGTCCTTTTTATTTTGCTATTGAGCCTCTATTGAGGGATTTCTGTTGTTGTTAATTATGCTTTTCAGTTCTAACATTTTTATTTGGTTCTTCTTTTATCTTCTATTTATATGCTTAGACTTTCTACTTAATTTCTAAGTCTTTATTTTTCATTGGTTTTAAATGTGCTTATAATTGCTTATTTGATAATTTTATGATGGCTTCAAATTCTTATCAGACAATTCTAACACCTGTACCTTCTTGCGATTGACATCTGTTGGTTAAGTTGTGATCTCCTTGGATTTTAGTATTATCATTGCTTTTTGATGAAAGCTGGATAGTTTAGGTATCATATTAAGAAACTTTATAATCTTATTTAAATCTTGTATTTCACCTGCTTGCTTGTGACTCTGCTTAGTGGCACAGAGTGGGGCAGAGGAAGCTATTGCTTCTTCCCTGACAGGTGGACTGGAAATGCAGTGGATGCTCAGGTTTTCCACGGACGTTTTAGTGATTTGCAGGGGGGCTCCTCATTCATGTTGGTGCTGGCAGTGAATGTAATGTCCCCACTCAGTCTCCACTGACACCATGGAGTGTGTGTGGTGTGTGTTCGTGGAAGAAGTGTTGCATTAGCACTTTGCTGGGTTGCAAATCCTTATTCTGTACTAGGACTCCTTGGCACTACCCCAGTGGTGAGTAAATGGAAGTCCAGACTCCCCACATGGTTTCCACTGACAGGAAGGTGGAGTGCCAGGGAAGTGTTGGAGGATTTGTTTTAACTGGCAGGAATGAAAGTCTTAGCTTCCTACTCAGTCTTCTCAGATACCTCCCAGGCAGTATGGTTGGGTCACCTCATTACAGCCTCTAGAAGTGGAAAAGTTGGCACCCAGCTAGGCTTGCAGGGATGGTAACTAGGCCATAGCTTTTTCTGCGTGTTTGGAAAAGTAAAACAGTTATTGTTTAGTAGGAGTTTTCTCTTCTGAGGCTTCTCCTCTCTTGGTACCCTTGTCAGAGAGATCAAGCTTTTCTTGGGGCTCTTTTTGTCTGTGCTCTTTCACATATCCTAATTGTTCCAGTGTGTATTTGGGGATATGAAGGCAAAAAAGGAAAGCTGAGAGTATACCCCATGTCACTCCTTGGATATGAGAGTCCCTAGACCTTCTTCCTTCTTATCTCCATCTTTTGAAGTCTTCTTATGTTTGTTTATATTTATTATCCTGGCTTCACAATCCCAATTAATGGGTAGAATAGTGAAAGCTACATTTTCTAACTTTCTGCAAGAATGGGTATTTTGAAAAACTGTGCTTAGAATCCTTACAGCAATTGCATATTTTGTATGATAAAAAGTGTTGCATTGCTTTCTCATTTAATGGGACTGGGTTGGCAAATATAACATCATAAGATGGATATAGATTTTCTCAAGTTGGTGCCCTTAAAAATGTTTGAATACAGGTATTATTCACATTTTATGTATTTTTTCACTTATTTTTAACATTATAGCACACACCTCTTACTTAGTTGTATTACTTATGTCCTAGCAGTGCTCAATTTTCTCCATGCCAGATAGCGCATATGTACACACTCTTTTATGTTTCTTTTATTTACTCATACTCCTTAATGTTTTTCTTCAAAACGAATGTGTTATTTCCAGTCACATCTTATTTTTGACCTTAGTCCTTTGAGCTGTTTCAAAAATTGGGAATGATGAGATATCTATTTTCCTAATATTACTTTTTTCTTGTCCACCCATCTGTTTATTTACTATGGCTTTTGGATAGACTTGTATCATATGCCTTCTAAACACGTGCATGAATAGCAAGTACCAGACTCGAGCTAAACGAGATGGAGCAGGTAGTCTTAGATATGAATCAGGCTCAACTAACAAGAGATGTTCCAACTTCTCTTTTTTTTTCACCACTTTGCCAAGGTCTTTCTCCAGAATTCAGAAGCCTCCTAAAATTCTAGTCTGTTGATTGAAGATGTATCATTATAAGAACACAGTGATAGATAACTTTTTCATAAATCACTGTCTCTCCCACTCTTTCTGGCCTGTTTTCTTTATAAGCTTGATCTTCACTGAAAATATACTTTTGCTCTTCATCTCATAGTTCAGGACCCTACAACTCTCAGAATTTATAAACTTTTTAATGATTAAATTTGTACTTGGGGGGAACACAAAATAAAATTCTGGAGACAGTTCTTTGGGTCACAAGCAGGTAAAAAGCTTTTTTTTTTTTTTTTTTTTTTTGTGGTCCAGGAAGCCTTGGTCCTTTTTTTTTTTTTTTTTT
This sequence comes from Tupaia tana, assembly GCA_026018925.1. Classification (NCBI taxonomy): domain Eukaryota; kingdom Metazoa; phylum Chordata; class Mammalia; order Scandentia; family Tupaiidae; genus Tupaia; species Tupaia tana. The sequence goes on from JAKSZU010000003.1 coordinate 134,828,949, forward strand.
TTTTTTTTTTTTTTGAGATGTTTTTGCTATAGAGCGCATGCACTCACCAGAAGGACAGAGAGAGAGAGAGAGACAGAAAGTGTGAAATCACTCCCCAAGGGGGGATGGCCACGCCGCAATCCCTTCTCCTCCATTCTCCTCTCGGGATCTTGGGCACGCATGCACACGCACCCAGCATGAATTTAAGCCGCCGGGTCCAGGACTTGAACTGCGGTCGACTACGTGGGAATCCAGTGACATAGCCATTACACTAATTGCTGGTCCCAGCATGTAAAAAACTTTTTCTGGGGGACAGCAGGTAGTATGGTGATTGAGGTACTGGATTCCCACATGGCTAACCACTGTTCAAATCCTGGACTTGGTGACTTGGTTTCTCTCTCTCTCTCTCTCTCTCTCTCTCTCTGCCTCTGGTCAAAATTGAAGAATAATGATAATAAATAAAATTAAAAATAAATAATTCTTTTAAAAAACATTTTTGAAATGTCTTTTAGTAATTTCACCAAAATCCAAAATAAGTTTAACAGCGATATCTAGATTTCCCTAGAAGATAACTGTGTAACTCAGTAGTGCTGAAAGAATGGAAAACTTGGTAATTTTGGGGAGTTTTATCCCAATTTATAAAGATCCTTTTTTATTTTCAGTTTTGGCTATAAGGCATGAATGCTCACCAGAAAGAGACAGAGTGAAAGAGATACAGAGAGAACATAAGAACACACTCTCTGGGGGGATGGTCACACTGTATTCCCTTCTACTTTAGTCTCCTTAGGACTTTTGGCATGCATGCACATGCATGTGTTTCAAGCCACAGGGTCTGAGGCTCGAATCATGGTCATCCATGTGGGATCCAGTGCCTTAACTTTCACACACACCATCTGCTGCCCCATAAAGAAGATTCTTAATGTGACACATTATAGCCAACAAAATTAATCTATTGCCAAAGAAAGTAATCTTAAAACAAGAGACATAAAAGAAAAAAAATTAATTATGGAATCCTTTTATCAAATAACTTTTTGCTGTGTTCCATATGATTGGGAATTTCAAAAGTTTTCTTGAGGCCAGCAGGTGTGAGGTGGTTAAGGCACTGGACTCCCACATGGCAGACCAAGGTTCAAGATCTGGAACTGCCAGCTTGCTTTCTCACTTTCCCCCTCTGTCTCTGTCTCCCTCTGGTGAGTGCATGTGCTTTGTTGCAAATTAAGAAACAATAACAATGAATAAAATAAAATAATTAAGCTTAAAAAGTACATAAATAAAAAATAGTTTCTTAGTTGCAAGACCAAAATGTCTCAGGACAAATAAAAAATCAAGGCTCGTCACCACTTCTGTTGAGAAGTCTGTTCGTAAACTCTGGCCAGCTGTGACTACTGAAGCATCATACATGCCTACTCTGAATTCATGTTAGCTAGCTGATCGATAGTAAGTTGGGATGAAGAGACAGAGCCACAAAAAAGAGTACATTAGCAAAGAGGGAGGAATGAGTGAAATGGTTAATATTTGTGGTGGTTGCTCCAGAGACATGCACACTTGTTTAGAAGATGGCAAGGAGGAGATGAAGAGAATTTTGTGGAAATACCATTGTTAAAACATTCTGAGTAAACACAGGACCTATAGTAACAAGTCAGGCAGATAAAGGGAAAGTGGTAATAAGATCATTTTGTTAGGGTTTTTAGTGGCTAAAACTCTTCATGCTGCATGGATTGAAACTAACAGTAACTAACATCCTACCTAGTGAAACTCCTCAGTCTGATAGACGTTTTACTTATTCTACAAGAATTCTGGTGCCTTGATTCTATACTAAGTATTAATTCTTGGCAGAAAACTATACACCACACATACCAAACAGGCAATAATTCATCATGAACTTAGACAGATACATTCCTTTATCCATCTCTGACATGTTTCAGATGGAATTACTAATTTTTATATTTACAGAGAGACATTCCCAAAGTATTTATTAGAAAACAGTCAGCTATTATTTAACCTTTCTACCTTTTTTTTTTTTTAATTTGACCAGAGAGAGACATAGTGAGAGAGACAGAGAAAGAGAAAGTGAGAAAGCAAGCCACCAGGTCTGGGACTCGAACTGCAGTTGGCCATGTGGGAGTCCAGCACCCTTAACCACCATGCCACCTGCCAGCCCCAAACACATGCATTTTAATTTTTGGTTCTGAACCATATTTTGTGTTTCTATACCACTGGGAAGACATTTTTTTTTCCTCCCAGAATATATGATTTTAAAGCCATTAAATGGGTTATTTAGAAATTAGTTGAAGAAGATTGTTGTTGAAATTCAAGGGCAGAGAGTATGTACTATTCACTCTTGTGTATGCATTCAATTGACATTATGACTAAAAGCAGGGTTTTTTTGGGGGGGAGTGTTCTTTGTTTATTAAGTATTTTAACAAATTTTAAGGAATAAATTATTATTTATTCTTTTGTCAGTAACATTTTTTTCTCTCTCTTTCATAAAGGGGATAATATATCAAAAATATTAAAATTAATTAAATATTTAATAAAAATTAATTAAATTAATTAAAATTATTGAAAAATAATCACATGTAGCAGGTGCCTACCATATCAGATAGATTAAGACAAATGGTGATATTTTATCATATGCTTTGTCAATAAAAAATACATTGAAGAGCTACAGGGAATACAGAAAAAAGTTAATGTTTTCTTAAAACTCCAAGCTGATTCGTTCAATAAGAGTTCCTTTTTTCTGTTTCTGTCTTCAATTATATTTTGCTTTACCACAGTGCATTCAGGTAGGATACAGAGTATTAAAGCTACATTTAAATTTGCTACAGGTTTTTAGCATGGTGAGCAAGTACGCAGAACAAAAAAATCTTAGGCCTCAACTGAAATAGAGTCTTTTTATAGCTCTATGCATGACTAATAAGGTATTAGAAAGAAAATATTGCCCTCTTTTTTTTTCTTCCCAAAAGTGGAATGGAATGTCAACACCTTCTTCCCAGCTGACACTATCATTTTATTAAATTGAACCATATGAAATTGTGATTTTTATAGTTTAAACATGATTAACTATTGGCAATTTCATTCAGTTCAACAGATTAATTAGGGCTGAAGGAAGGGCAAGCTCTATTTTAAAGTGTAGTTATCTTCCAAATTATGAAATACTTGTTATCCCTAAAAAAACATATTTTTGAGCAAAAGAAACTACAGTGAAAATGTCTATATAAATACGTGTATATGTGTGTTTGTGTTATAACATGCCTGCACACTGCAGTACAGTGACTTAATCTGTATGCATGTCTACCAACATGACTAAGAAAAACTCAATCTCTGTTTCTCCGAGTTAATATACGGCTTACATTTGCACATGGTTGGAATAAATTGAAATTCAAAATCTTTTGGAGTCAGCCCTATAGTCTAGTGGTTAAGGGACCCAGATCTCACATGGCTGACTGTAGTCTGAATCCCAGTCTAAGTGGCTAGGATCACATGCCACTCGCATATGTGTGCATGCCTCAAACACTCCCAACAGGACGGAGGAATGAAGGAGAAGTAACCATGCGCCATAGAGGGTGTTGTCTCCCTCTTTGTTTCTCTGTTTCTCTCTGGTGAGTACCTGTGCCCTTTTACAACTGAAAGAAAAAATTTAAAAAGGAAAGAAACAATCTTCTTTTAATTGAGGAGACTTTAGGGTCTAATTGTACTCAAAATGTGTACCTGACCACCACAGCAGATCTTGTAGGAGCAGTGACAAAATCTTCAATAGGGCAATCACATTGATGGCTTCTTAATACGGAAGGTGTTTATATGATGCCAGGGATCTGAAATTCCAAGCTGATGAAGCTTGTTTACAGATAGAGTAATTTATACACATGGAAGACACGGGACAGAGGAGATGGGCTTCAGGGAGGGAGAGAAGAATAGACTGTAGAGAGAGTAAACTTGAGATCTGCACCAGTTCACTGCAGATACCCTTTTCTCCCTCGGATGAAAAGGGAAGACATGTTATCCAGGAAGGGTCTATGGAAAAAAAAAAATTCAACATGACCGACCTGAAGCCATTTGCCTGGGAAATGTCTTTGGGCTGCTGCTGAGAACCAGGGAGAGTATTTCAGACAAGGAAGAAAATACTAATGAAAAACCAATGGCGCCCCAGGGTGTGTGGGGAGGAGGTGAAGGCAGATTTGAAGCACTGTGGGGGGGCTCCTCAGGCAGGCTGTGCCCGTGAGCTGCACCCCCACTGACTGCACGTATCTGCCGGCTAAAACCTGGGCTCAGCCTTCATGTGGCCAATGAAAATTGACATTTCCCATATCCCAAGGTTAGTTTAACAGTAATTAAAGCATCACATTGCACACGATTCTTTCCATTATAATTTAAGTGGATTTTATGCTATTTTAAAAACCATTCTAGTTCCCACTGTGAATAATGAATACAAATAAAGTTGAATGTCAGACCTGGAATACAAATCAAATAAGGAAACCTATGTGTATCCCAAACATCTGCCCCCACAATCCCTAAGTCTCAGGTGCTTCACGGCTGGCCCAACATTCTCAAAACAGTTGCTGTGGTTTGCTTTAGATTTTGGGTCACTTCATTGGCCACTTCTACTTCTGCTCCATTTAGAGTGATAAGGTACCTCACACTCTGAGACATCCTTCTGGCTCCCACAGTATTTCATGAAATTCATTCATCTTTCTAAGCAGTTATATTAGACAGTGCCAACAGCATTTCTGAAAAGGAGACAGACACACCTACTCAGAAATCACAAGGTCTTTCAGACATGACGATTGTTTTTTTTTTTTTTTTTCTTTTTTTTAACCACTGAAGAAATGGGGATCTTGCTCAATTCATTTCCTACACCTTCAGTCAATGTGCTTAAAAATGTCCCTGTCTCTCTGGATCCTAGGAGGGGCTATTTACAGTGATGTTCCCCTCCCACGGTGGGTGTGATCTTGTCATGTTCTGGCTCTAAGTAACACAACAGAGGTTGACATCAGCACATCTCACTCATCTCATTGTTGTTCCATGAAATAGGAAGAGAAATTGGAAACAGAGCCCCACGCAGTGAAGCTTGGAGAGTGCAGAAAAGGTTGATTTCTCACAACTCTGTTCTAAATGCAGGAGTGGGGACAGCTCTGGGAGTCCGCTTCCTTTTCACCAGGGACAACCGAGAGGCCAGAACCAAAGAGAGGAGCCTGTAGCCCTTCCATCCCTCATTGTGATGCAGGAAAGCAGGGTGTCAGGAGTTGTTTATAGCTTTTTATTATTACGAGACTGAAAAGCATTAATATTGTCATACAGATGGTCACCTATGTTGGAAGCTTGAGAAAGCACTCTAAATTGTGGAAAGATTATTCTAAATTTAGGAAAGCAACAACTCCCTAATGCTAAAGGTGGAGCCGTGCTGCTAAACATATTAGTATTTCTTAATTCAAACACCTGTTCTGCCCGTACGATACATAAAAAAGCTCTTATTTATTGCTTGCATCTCCATTTCAGATTTAATCTCACTATAAATTCATCTCATGTTAATTTATGTGCAAACAAAGACACACACATTTTAAATATCCGAAATGCTGGAAATAAACTTATTTTTAATTTTGTGCTTGTTTTCCATTTGTCAACCAGCAAATGAAAGGACTGAATAAATCATGCGCTAATTGCCAGCGGTGCTAAATTTAGTGTGAGATCTGGAATCCTTTTGATCAAAACCGCTGAATATGAAATCATCCTCAGCTCTCTAGGCAACTTTATCCGCCTTTCTATTCTCCATCTGTCAGTCACCTGGGAATTTGTGAACTATTCCATATGTCAGGCTTGTCAATCACAATGGGATGTGGGAACTATCTGCCTACTGCATAGGAATTCTTGTTAAAAAATTAATCTGCATTTAACTAGTAGTTCTATATTTTGAATACCATATTGTTTGGTGTCTTGAAATTTTTTTCTCTATATAAGGTTAATGGAAATAAATTTTATTTAAATAGTATAAATCAGAAGTCTTCATTTAAATAACCTTTACAAGTGTGTAACAGTGACACATACATCTACGTTATATATAACCAGCAATATTGTGCACACACAATACAACATTTAAAATAGAATACCCTTATGATGGGAACACTGCATTTGACAGTAACTTAGCATACCTACTGACATTCTAAATATATATAAATTAAAAAGTAATAAACACATGGACATTATGCCATTTTGAAATCCACTAACTTGTCAAGATAGTTCTGAGCAAAAGTTATTTCATTGACGGTGCTTTATTTTAAGCTTAAATGTATGTAGAGTTTTCACATATCTCATTTAAGTAAAGATTCAGATAAAATTATATGTATCATTGCCTCTCTATAATATTTTTGTTCTAAACCAATTAAGACAATTCAGAAACCTTATAAATCATATATACTGTAGTTTGCTTTAATTATCAACCTTATTTAATTAGATATATTTACATATTCATACTTTACTTCATCTACTTCTGGTAGAATTTGAGATAACATATAGTAAAACTAATGAAATGTTAGAAAAATATCTAATCAGGGGCTAGACGGCACAGCAGTAACATCGCGTTCTGTGAACCTGACCCACCTGGGAAGGTTCCAAGGTCCAGTCCCATGACCTCCCTGAATAGACTGGCACATCCCATGATTTAGGGTTGGCTGAAGCAGGGGGTGGAATATAACATGAAGACACCTTTGGGGGTATCTTCCTCTTTTCATATATCTCATAGAAGAAATAAGGAAAACGAAAATATCAAACAAAGGTAATGGAAAAAATGGCAGTCATGACAGAAATCCAGATTAATGCACAGATCTTATGGCTCTGTGACCTTAGATAATTTACTTAAATTTTTGATGCTTGGCATCCCACATCTTTGATGTTAGTACATGAATAGATATTTTTCTATAAGATGGTTGGGAAGATGAAAGATATATGCAAAGTGTTCTAAAAAAAATGTCTGGCAGGTAGAAAATAGTAATAAATGTTACCTACTGTGTCATCAGGCTCAGAGTCCATTCCAAAAATGCTGAAAGACAAATTAAACACAAGGAAATAGCTACAGAGATGCTGGAAGGGTTGAAAACATTGAATCCACTGGCCACTTTCTCATTTAATGCCTTTAGGGTTTCCTATTATTTGAGGAAGGAAATCCTTAAAAGGACTTCTCAGATCCTGAGAGCAAGAGCTCTCATTGATTCTCCAGTGCTTACATAGACCATCCTTCCTTATACTCTGCATGGTTTCTTACCCTCAGAAATACTGTGCATCCTCCCATGTGCCACTGAACCCTCTGTCTGGAGCCCTTCACCCCTTCCAATTTTACTTTGTTTTTGTTTGTTTGTTTGTTTGTTTTTTGCTATAGGGCATATGCATTCATGAGGGAGAGACAGAGGGAAAGAGAGAAAGGAGAGAGGGCCATGACACAATCCTTTCTCTTCTATTCTCCTCTTAGGACTTTGAGCACAATGCACATGAACCAGCATGATTTTTTTTTTTTTTTTTTTTTTTTTTTTTGGAGAGGTTTTTGCTATAGGGCACATGTTTTCAACAGAAAGAGAGAGACAGAGAGACAGAAAGCAAGAAATCACCCCCCCTCAAGGGGGATGGCTATGCCGCAATCCCTTCTCTTTCATTATCCTCTTGGGATCTTGGGCAGGCACGCACATGCGCCTGGTGTGAGTTTAAGCCACCAGGTCTGGGACTTGAACCGCGATCAACTACATGGGAGTCCAGCGACATAGCCATTATGCCAACTGCTGGTCCTGAACCGGCATGATTTTCAAGCTGTTGGGTATGGTACTTAAAACAGTGCAGTTAGCCATGTAGGATCCAGACATCTTAACTTCCATGCCATCTGCCACCCTTCCTTCCTTTAAAAAGAATGATTTATTCCACCAGTGAGAGAGACAGAATGAAAAAGAGAAACACCACCCCCAATAGGGTCTTGATCCCACAAGCTACTCACAGTCTCAACTAGCCCTGGAGAAGGGTCCATGCATGCCTAGTGTTCTTACAGAGGTCACTGGACATGAACTAACAAGATTCCCAGGCATCAGCCTCACTGAGCATTATGCTTACTACTGTGCCACCATCTGGCCCCAAGACCCTTCCTTTACTTGAACATTCTTTAGGTCTCAGCTCCAGTATTTCCTTCTCAGCTTTCTTCTTTGCTTATGCTCATAATGCCCCAATGTCCTTATTCCCAATGCTGTATAATCAATCACTAAATGTTCAGATTGCATATGAACCTGTCTTTATTTGAGACATTTTGATCAATGCTGGCCTGTCACACCAGAGAGTAAATCTTATGAGATCAAGGATTCAATCTGATTTGCATCTCCTGGAGCCAGATAATGGCACATAGTAGGTGGCAGTATACTTGAGTTAATGAATGTATAATCACACAGGTGCATGATAAAGAAATTATTGCTTTGCATGTAAGTGCAAATGTCACAACAAAAATTACTAAGCCACTAAACAATTAATTTCAAATAAAAATAAAATTGGAAATAGACATAATTGTTTTCAAGTAAACGTAATACACGGAAATATATTTGTCTTATAATAAATGTCAGCACACTGTGGATTTTTTCCTAATGTCCATAGGTAGTGGTAATGTGGCATCTTTCTCTATCAAAGTTTTTTTTTCCTCTATATATCTAATACTTTCTATAATGCAATAAATTTTTGATTACATGTATGTCCTCACTAAAAAGCTGTTAGCTCATGAGTTTCTGGGATGTTTTGCTTTCATGGCTTTCCCTGGTGCCTAGCACAGCACCTGATATATGGAGGCTCACCATTCCATTTCATTTAGGAAAGTTGCTTTTGTGTTCAGAACAATTTTGCCATTCTGTGGGTGCTTAGATCAGATACTTTATAAACTGCTCTCTCCAATGATCCCAGGGCCAGTGGGATGGACTTTTTTCCATTATCAGACTAAACATTCATGCTCCCTTTTCTGACCATCCACCATGAGAATGTATCTCACTCTAGCTACAAAAGAAACTCGAGAATTGAACATGATCAGTTCAAGGTAAATTCATTTTTATCCTATGAAAATAAATATAAGATCAAGGAAACAATAGGAATGCGGAATTAATAAGAAAAGAAGACAGGAAGGAAGAAAATAAGAAAGAAAATTAGGAAACAACAGTAATAGCAAAATAATTTTTTTCTTTAAGAACTCTTTCATCCTTAAGTAGGATCAGAAATACCTTAGTATTCTAGTTCAAAAATACAGGGAACCAGCAGTTAGCGTAATGGCTATGTCGCTAGACTCCCACATAGTCGACTGCGGTTCGCGTCCCAGACCCGGTGGCTTAAAACTCATGCTGGGCGCGTGTGCGTGAGTGCCCAAGATTCTGAGAGGAGAATGGAGGAGAAGGGATTGCGGCATGGCCATCTCCCCTGGGGGGTGATTTCTCACTTTCTGTCTCTCTGTCTCTCTCTGTCTGTCTGGCGAGTGCACGCGCCCTATAGTGAAAACCTCTCAAAAAAAAAAAACAAAAAAAAACCACAATTATTTTTTTATTTAATGAAAAGTAGCAATGCCAGTGCAACAGAAATATTATCTAGTGATATCTGAATATGGCTTACAAGCCTATTTATGTATCAGGGAACTTTTAAAAGTTCATAGAAAGATGGAATTAAATTATAAAATTATTTTGTTGCAAAAATTTTTAAATCTATAGATAGTATTTTACTAAAATGCAATTTCTGTAAACTTTTGAATACAAAAGTATCTCAGCAAGTTTGCCTAGTTTGATATTTTTGCAAAAATAGAATAAGAAATAAAAATTTTATATAAAGACAAAGATTATTTTTTTTTTTTTTTTGGAGAGGTTTTTTTGCTATAGGGCGTGTGCGCTCGCCAGACAGACAGAGAGAGACATAGAGACAGAAAACGAGAAATCACCCCCCAGGGGGGATGGTCACGCCGCAATCCCTTCTCCTCCATTCTCCTCTCGGGATCTTGGGCACGCACGCACACGCGCCCGGCGTGAGTTGTAAGCCACCAGGTCCAAGACGCGAACCGCGGTCGACTACGTGGGAGTCCAGCGACATAGCCATTACGCTAACTGCTGGTTCCCAAGACAAAGATTAATTTTAAAGTTTATTTTGCCTATTATTTTGTCTCCTCTTCTGGGATTAATATGATAAATAATTACAAAACTTAAGTAAACAACTTCATTAAGACTGTGTTATCTTATGCTAGAAATACAAAAGGGGCCCAGACTAAGTGGCATAGTTCATAGTCTACAAGACTGCAGTGCTAGAAGCCACATGGCTGTTCATGAATTTGGAACACTGAGTAGCCTGAACACGCAGTGGGTTTCCCTGGATACCCAAGATCCTAAATAGTCGTAGGGCTAGGGAATCTTGTTGAGGGTTCACCTTCTCCCTCTTATTATTTATTTAAAGATAAATAAATAAATAATAAGTTCGAGTTACAGAATTTTTTACCTTAAAGGTCAAAAGATACACAATATGTATTGGAGGAGGGGCTGCCTCAGCCTTCAGAATCACCACCGTGGCTCCTGCAGTTGTAGAGCATGAGGGAGTAGAGGCAAAGCAGGAACACCTGGCTCTGGCTTACCACCAAAGCCTCCTGCCAAGCCTAGGTCATGGGAGGAGGAGGATACTTCAGCTTGTGCACTGACCACAGCACAGTGCATGATTTTACATAGCCCTTTACATTCTAACTTCCTTGTTCAGCTCTAATTCACAGAGGGACCAAAGAGCTTTGGCTATACGGGAGACAAAATTTCTAAATATAGTGAAGCTCTGAAGGAATATTCTCTCCATGCTCACTGCAGCAGAAAAGCACAGAAATTCTACTGTGTAAATTGGAGCTTATAATTTCCACTGTGGATACCATACTGCCACCTATAGCTGAAGCATACTGACACAGAGCTGATTCACATCACGAGGAAGCACATGTACACACAGTTACAGAAACAAACTCAAAAGAAGCAGTAAAAGTAAATTCATTCCCAGATGTCTAAAATCACACCAAAGCCTCAAGAAATACGGGAAAAGCAAGAAATACTTCCCTCCAAAAGAACAAATAATTCTACATTGATAATGGCTAAAGCATAAGAAATCACAGAAATGTCAGAAAATGAATTCAGAATATTTATTGTAACTAAACTCAATGAGATAAAAAAGAACATAGATAACCAGTCTCAGGAGATGAGAAAGTCTTTCCATGACCTTGAAGACAAAATTTCCAACTTACTCCAAGCAACCAAGAAGAATGTAAAAATTAACACTAAAAATAAGGACAATATATGGGAAATCCTAGACACCATTAAATGATTGAATATTCACAGAATGGATATTTGAGAAGGTGACAAGAGGGTAAAGGCCTAGAAAATCTCTTTCATGTTATACCAGTTAAAAATTTTCCAAATTTAGAGACCAGCAGTTAGTGTAATGGCTATGTCACTGGACTCCCATGTAGTCGACCGCGGTTCAAGTCCCGGACCCGGTGGCTTAAAACTCACGCCAGTCGCGTGTGCGTGTGTGCCCAAGATTCCGAGAGGAGAATGGAGGAGAAGGGATTGCGGCGTGGCCATCCCCCCGGGGGTTGATTTCTCGCTTTCTATCTCTCTGTCTGTCTGGCGAGTGCATGTGCCCTATAGCAAAAACCTCTCAAAAAAAAAAAAAAAAATTCCAAATTTAGAGAGTCATATGGAAATCCAAATCTAGGAAATACAAAGAACATCAAATATATTTAACATACGAAGATCCTCTCTAAGGCACATTATAGCCAAACTGATAAAAATCAAAGACAAAGATGATATTCAAAAAATGACAAGAGAGGGACCGGCAGTTAGCGTAATGGCTATGTCGCTGGACTCCCACGTAGTCAACCGCGGTTCGAGTCCCGGACCCGGTGGCTTAAACTCACGCCGGGCGCATGTGCGTGCGTGCCCAAGATCCCGAGAGGAGAATGGAGGAGAAGGGATTGCGGCGTGGCCATCCCCCCTGGGGGGTGATTTCCTGCTTTCTATCTCTCTGTCTCTGTCTGTCTGTCTGGCGAGCGCACGCGCCCTATAGCAAAAACCTCTCCAAAAAAAAAAAAAAAAAATGACAAGAGAGAAATTCCTAGGTACTTACAAAAGTTAGCCTATTAGACTAACAGCAAACTTCTCAACTGAAACAATGTAGGCAAGGAATAAATGGAAAAACATATTTAAAATGCTCAAAGAGGGGGAAAATTTGGTCAAGAATACTATACAGGGCAAGATCATCTTTAAATAGGAAGGAGAAATAAAATCACTTTTAAATTAAAAAAAAGAAAAGCTGAAAATATTTACCAAAAGTAAGCCAACTCTTCAGGAAATACTTCAGGGAACACCACCTAGAAAATTAAAGGGAGGAAAATATAACCAAGAGAACACTGAACAAGTAGGGCAAAAAAAGAGTAAATGATAAGTCTCAGTCCACATATACAGATAACAACCTTGAATATTAATGGATTAAGTTTTCCACTAACACTTATTGGCTGAATGGATGAAAAAACTGGAACCCTTTATATGGTGCTTACAAGAAACACACCTCATTGACAAATATATACATAGGTTGAAAGTGAAGGGCTGGAAAAAGTTGTTTCATACAAGCAGGAAAAATAAAGGCAGAAGCTGTGATACTGATAACAGACAAAATATACTTTAGGGTAAAAAGAGATAAAGAAGGTCACTACATAGTTCTAAAAGAATTCATCAAGAAGCTATAACAATCATAAATATTGATATACCCAATGCAAGGACACCCAAATATGTAAAAGGAAGACTGTTAGATCCAGAGAAAGATATGGACTGAAGCATACTAATTGATTTCAATACCCCACTGTCAACACTGAACAGGACATGTAGACAAAAAATAAACAAAGACACACAGGAACTAACTCATACCATAAACCAAATGGAAATGACAGATATATATAGAATATCCACCCAGCAACTACAAAATGCACATTTTTCTCATCTCCACATGAAACAGCTTCAAAGATTGACCACATAATAGGAAACAAAATGAACCCATGTAAATTTAAAGTATGGAAACTATATCCAGCATCTTATCTGAGCACAATGGAATTAAACTTGAAATTGACTGCAGAAAGTCTCCTTGAAAATACACAGAAACATGGAAACTAAGCAACTTACTCCTTCCTGAGTAGGAAAATTGCTAAAAGAAAATTACTAAAGAAATTAAGATGGAAATCAAAAGATTTATTGAAACCAATGATAATGAACACACCACTCTACATAACTTTTGGGACACAGCAAAAGCAATTATAAGAGGAATGTTCATAGCCATTAGTGCTCACAAGAAAAAAAAAATAAAGGTGGCAAGTAAATAACATCAGATCTTAAGAAACTGGAAAATCAGCAACAAAACAAAAAATCTAAAAGGAGAAAAGACATAGTAAAGATTAGAGATGAAGTAAATGAAATAGAGAATAAAAGAACTATACAAAAAATCAACAAAACGCTAATTTTTTGAGAGGATAAATAAAATTGATAAAACATTAGATAAACTAACCTGTAAAAATAGAGAAAAGAACTAAATAGATAAAATCAGTAATAAGCTGACAATATTACAACTAGTATATCAGAAATACAAAATAGAGAGGCTATAGGCCAATAAAGTAGAAAACCTAGTTGAGATGCACAAATTTCTGTACAAGTGCAAATGACCTAGGCTGAATCAGGATGAACTAGAAAACCTGAGTAGGACAATAACAAGTGATGAGATTGAATCAATAATAAATAGTCACCTAAAAAAGAAAAGCTCAGGTCCAGGGGGCTTCACTTCTGAATTCTACAAAATTTTAAAGAAGAGCTAACTCCAATTCCTCTAAACTATTTTTCCAAGATTCTAAAACAAGGAATTCTCCAAAACTCATTCTATGAAGCTTCCGTCATCTTAATACCAAAACCAGAGAAGGACATAACAACAACAGCAAAAACCTACAGAAGAATATCTCTTATGAATACTGATGCAAATGTTTTCCACATGATACTAGTAAACCAAATCCAACAGCATATCAAAAAGATTATACAGCACAACCAGGCATGCTTATCTCAGCTATGCAAGGATGGTTCAACATATGCCAAACATATGTATGTAATGCATCACATAAACAGAAAGAAAAATAAGAATCGAGAAAAGCATTTGATAAAATATTATTCTATACCCCTTTATTATCTCAGCAGAATAGGGTAGAAGATACATTTCTTAATATAGTAAAAGCCATAAATGACAGACCATTGTGAATATCATACTGAATGGGGAAAATTATGAACATCATACTGAGTGGGGAAAACTGTGAATATCATACCGAATGAGGAAAAGCTGAAAGCTTTCCCACTAAAAACTGGGAAAAGACAGGCTTCCCACATTCTCGCCCCCTTTTCAACATAGTGCTAGAAGTCATAGCCAATGTAATTAGACAAGAAGCAAAATAAAAGAAGATAAACTGTCCCTATTTGCAGATAATAAAATCATATGCATAGAAAACCCAAAGAAGTCCACAATTAAACTCCTAGAAGTGATAAATGAATTTAGTAAAACAGCAGGAAACAGTCAATATACAAATGTCTACAGCATTTTTATACAGCAACAGTGGACAGACTGAGACTGATTTGACAAAAGCAATCTCATTTACAATAGCCTTTTATTTTGCTTCATAGATAGACAGAAACCTAATCAAAGAGGTAAAAGAGCTCTTTAAGGAAAACTTGAAAAAATAAATTATGATACAACAAAATTGAAGGACATCCCATTTCTTGGAAGAATCAACATAATCAAAATATCAGTCCAACCCAAATTAACTTACATATTCAATGTGATTTTTTTATCCAATTGCAAGTGACATTTTTCACAGAAACAGAAAAAAAAAATTATAAAATTTTTCTGGAATCTTAAAAGAAAAAGTAACATTAGCAAAAAGAATAAAATAAGAGGCATTTTACTACCTGATTTCAAAATGTATTATAATACAAAGTAGTGAGAAGCAAAACACCATGATATTGGAATAAAAATAGACACCTACATCAATGCAATAGAATAGAGAATACATAAATGGATGCCAAATCAAACAGCCAACTAATCTTTGACAGAATGTACAAGACGATGCAGTGGAGAAAAGAAAGTCTTTTAGCAAATGGTGCTGAAAGAAGTAGCTATCAAACTGTAGAAAAATTAAATTGGACCTCTATCTCTTACCGCTAACAAGAGTGAACTTGAAATGGACCAAAGATTTAAATTAAAAACCTCAGACTATAAAACTACTAGTAGAAAATATAGGGGAAACTTTTGAAGATATTGGAGTAGGTAAAGATTCCTTAAGTAAGTCTCTTAAAACACAGTCAACAATCCCCAAAATAAACAAGTTACATCAACATAAAAAACTTCCTCACAGCAAAGGAAACAATAATTAGCATGAAAAGACAAATCTCAGAATGCAAGAAAATATTTGCAAACTATTCCTCAGATAAGGGATTGATACTAGACTATATAGGGAACTCAAGCAGCTCACTGATTTTAAAAAATGAATAATCCAATTTAAAAAATGGACAAATTAATTGAATAGACAACTCTCCAAAGAAACTTACAAATGGCCAAAACACACAGGAAAAAAAGTCCAAGGTCTCTAGTAATTAGTTCATGTTGCTCCATTCAATTTGTACTGAGTGTCTGCACTCTATGGCAGAGGTTGAGAGACCTGAAGATGTGATGGTGGAGAGGATGGATGTACAGGCTAGAGACTGTAAACGGGGAAAGTGGATGGTAGGGAGTGGGTGGTGGAGGGTAGGTATGAGGTGCAAGGGGAAGAAACATTTGACAGATGAAAAAATAAAATGTTCTCTGTTGTAAAATATATATATATATGATGGGGCCTTATGTAAAATCTGAATATTATACACACACACACACACACCCCATCTGGTAAGTTTAATTAAATTTAATTTTACCCCATGCTTTGTACTTGAATGTGGGAAGATTAGAAATGTTTTTAATTTAATAAAATTATTATTAAAAATCTGCTTTGAAATAATATGTAGGGGCCAGCAGATGGTATAGCAATTATGTCACTGAACTCCCACAGGTTGACCACAGTTCAAGTCCTGGACCCAGTGACCTGAAACTCACACTGGGTGTGTGGGTATGTATGCCTAAGATCCCAGGAGGAGAATGGGGAAGAAGGGATTGCACCATGGCCTTCCCCCTGGTGGGGTGATTTCTCACTTTCCCACTCACTGTTTCTGTCTCTCTCTCTCCCTGGTGAGTACTCACGCCTTATGGTGAAAACCTGTAGAAAATTAATAATAAAATATAATATTAAAACTATTCTTAAAAAGGGAAGAATACATTATTGTCACCATTATTATTCAACATTTTAGTGGATGCCTGGCCAGAGTGGTATGATTAGAGAAAACAAATTATGATATAAAAACTTGAATGAAAGAGACATATTATCATCATTTTGGACCATACAAAAAGATATCCTGAAACTCTAAAAGGAACCAATAAAACCTGGGAGAATAAGAGATATTAGTGAAGATCTACCCAAAGGACAGAAGAATGCGTAATCAGAAAAGTGCTTGCTTGTGGCGTTATTATTCACAATCACTAAGACCTGGAACCAAACCAAATGTCCACGAACAGAAAAATGGACTGTTTCACTGTTTCCATTCATCACTCTTTTCACTACTTTTTTATACTATCTATTATTTTATGTCTTGTTTAAGAGTGCCTGATTTCGGGCCTAGTAGATGGCATAAAAGTTACATCCCTGGACTCTTACGTATTTGACCATGGTTCGGGTCCCAGCCAGAGGCTTAAAATTCACACTAAGTGGTGTGCATGCATGCTCAAGATCTTAAGAGGAGAATGAAGGAGAAGGGATTGCGGTGTGACCATGCCCCCTGAGGCAGGGGTGATTTCTTGCTTTCTGTCTCTGTCTCTTCGGGGAGTACATGTAGCCTACAGCAAAAATCTCTCTCTCAAAAAAAAATATATGGTGAATATATATATATATATATATATATATATATATATATATATATAGTGAATATATACATATATAGTGAATATATATATACATATATATGGTGAATATGCATATATGTGTGTGTATATATATATGGTGAATATATATATGTATGTGTGTATATATATATGGTGAATATATATATGTGTATATATATGGTGAATATATATATGTGTGTGTGTATATATATATATATATATATATATATATATATATTTGCTTTTTCCAAAATGTTTTCAGTTACTCAAAATTGACAAAAAAAAATACCTGCTGTCAAACTAATGGGTGCATTTTCTCTCATGTTTTATCTTAGCACTTCATCAATCTGAACAAGGATACTAGGATTAGGGCTTAGATAGTCTGACGTAGGATCTTTGTTCTTAGCCATTAGTCTACTCTATCTCCCTACATTTATTACACAATAACTGAAACAAAAACTTCCACCAAAAAACTACATAATCACCAAAGCATAAAAATATAACCGACCGTTTTGGAAAGAGTATTTGCAAGGTATACAACAGTTAAATAGTTAAAAAAAAAAAAAAAAAAAAAAAAAAAAAGAAACAAAAACAAAAAACAAAACAAAATAAAAATCAAAAAAAAAACAACACAGTATGTATAAAGCACCTTTAAATTTAAAAGAAAAAACCTTGAAAAGGGAAAAAGGGATTTAAAAATACTATATAGAGAAATAATATAAATGAAAATTCAAGATTACTTGCAGCTAGGAAATATAAATTCAAACAATACTAAGCCTGCTTTAAACCCAAATTACTAAACAAATTAAAGATTGATATTTTCAAGTGCAGCTGGCAGTGTGTCCTAACAGATCTTCATTTACACTTTTTGGGAATTTAACATGTTGAAAAAATTTTAAATACAAGCAGATTCTATAATAAAATTTTAAGTGTACATATATTTCAACTAACCAATATTAAGTATCTCTATGAGATCAATGGTGTGTAGGTACAATAACACACAACATTTATTTTAACGCTTTCTTTGGAAAAAGGGATAGTTAAAAATATCCATCAAAAGACAAAACCATGGCATGTCCCTGATCAATACATATCAAATATCCGTACTTCATGACAGAAACTGAAAGATCGTAAATATAATAGCAGAGTTGATGAGTGTATAGACCAAAGACTATATGGGAAGGGGTAGGTAGTTGGAAATGAGAGGGAGGAACTCAGGGGAAAAACATTAACAAAATGGAAAGCTATTTGTATAGCAATACCTTTAACTTGATTAAAAGTCAATGCATGTATGCTTTGAAAAACCATATTGTATGTGATAAAAATATACAATGATTAAGTGTAAAATTTAAAAATAAATGCAAAACTATTATATATCACTTATGGTACTAAAATACTATTTGACATTTTAATAATTTAAAAGAAAGGAGTTAGATCTACATGTAATGAAGCACCAAGTTTTTAAGGGTCACTGGTAAATCATTGTGTTCTAACCTGTGTGCAAGAGAAGTTCCAGTTTGAGAGGAAAGAGAAATCAGGAGGCAATGTTTCCAGAAAGATGAAAGAACAATATGAGGGATGTCAAAAAGTTTGTAGAAAAGTTGTAATTAAAATATGAATTTATTTTACTGCCCCCTCAAAAAAAAAGGAAGAAAAAAATTCTAATGTTTTTTTCATGAATTTTTTGAAGACCTTCATGCAATCCTACATGTATATGCCCAAATAACAGAGCTTCAACATCTAAAAAGTAAAATTTTAAAAATTCTAAATAAAGAGACAAGTCTGTAGTTATAACTGGAGATTCTAATACTCTCTTGAAAAGAAAGGAGAGAACTACTTGACAAAATTAATAAAGGTATAAATTATTTATCACTGTCAATTAATTAATATTTATGGAGCAATATACCAAGCAAGCACTGCATAATACACACTATATTGAAGTGTACTTGGAATATTAACCAGGGTAGACAATATGTCAAGCTGTATATATATATATATATATATATATATATATATATACACACACACACATATATATATATATATGAATACATACACACACACATATATATATACTAATACATATAGAATTACAAACATATATTCTCTAGTCACATTGTCATTAAAATACAAAATTTTTTAAGAATCTGGAGAATACTCAAATACTAAATATTAAGCACTTTAAATGTCCCAGGGAAGAAAGGAGAAATTAACAAATATTTTAATTTAGCAAAAATGAAAGCACAATATAATAAAATTTGAAGGATGCAACTAAAGCAGTGATCGGAGAATGTGTAAACTTACATTAAAAAACAAAGATCCTTCCAAATCAAAGACCTAAGATTTCACTCCAAGAAACTATAAAAAGAAAATAAAAAGAAAATGAAAGTTAATAGGAAGAAATTGAAAGGATATAATCAGAAATCAATTGAAGTAGAAAAAGCATTGAACAAAACTTAACACTACTTTATTATACAAATAACAAAGAACAGAATAAAGTTTCCCCAACATAATAACAGCTGTGTATTAAAAAATTAGCTACTATTACACTCACTGGTTAAAGACTGAAAATATTTCTCCTAAGATCAGGAATAAGACAAAGATGTCTATTTTCTTCTATTTTATTCAACACAGTATTGGAAATACTAATCAGAGCAGTTAGGCAAGAAAAAATAAATAAAAGGCATCCAAATTGGAAAGGCACAAGTAAAGTAGCTCTATTCCCAGATAGGACCTTATGTATAGAAAACCATAAAGATTCCACAGGAACACTTAAAAATAATAATAGAAACTGTTAGAGCTGCTAAGTAAATTAAACAAACTCATAGGCCACAATAATTAGTATGCAAATATCAGTAGATTTTCTATATACTGACAATTAATTTAAAAATTAAAAAAATTCATTTAAGATAGCATCAAAAGAATAGGACAATCAGGAAATAACTTAGCCAACGAGGCAAAAGAATTGCACACTGAAAACTCCACGACATTCTTGAAGGGTATTTAAAGTAATATTCATAAATAAATGGAAAGATACCCAGTGCTCATAAATAGAAGCTTTAATATTTTTTAGATGATAGTATTACCCAAAGAGATTTACAGATTTTATGTAATTCTTATCAATATCACATTATGTTTAGTGTCAAATCTACTTCGACTCCTCTTGACTGTGTTTCCTAGACTTCCTTTGCATAGTAGATATTTTATTAATTGTGGTTAAATACATATAATATATAATTTGCCATCTTAACATTTACATAGTGTACAATTGAGTGAAATTAAGCATATTCATGTTGTTCTGCAACCATCACCACTTTCATTTCCAAAACTTTTCCATTATCACAAAGTGAAACTTCATATCTATTAAATGATAACTCCCCATTTCCACCTCCCCCGCAGCTCTTGGCAATTTCTATTCTGTTTTCTGTCTCCAAAATTGGCTTATTATAGATACCTCATTTTGGTAGAATCATACAATATTTGTCCTTTTGTGTCTTGCTTATTTCACTTAGCATAATGTTTTCATGGTTAAGCCATGTTGTACCATGTATTAGAATTTCATTTATTTTTAAGGATGAATGATATTCTACTATATGTATATTCTACAATTTGTTTTTGTTTTTTAACAGAGATAGATTTTTGCTATAGGGCACGTGTGCTCAATGGAGAGATAGAGAGACAGAGAGACAAAATGAAATCACCCCCATGGGGGATGGCCACACCACAATCCCTACTCCTCTTGAGATTTGGGCCACACATGCACATGCGCCTGGCATGGGTCTGGGACTCGAACCACCGTAAACTACATGGAAGTCCAGTAACATAACCCTTATGCCATCTACTGGTCTCTCTACAATTTATTTATCTCTTCATTTATTGATGAATATTTGGATTGTTTCTATTTTGTGGCTATTGTGAATACTGCTGTTATAAAAACTGGTATAACATTTTAAATATTGGAGTTATGGCTTTCTTTTGGTTCTATACCTAGAAATGGAATTGTTGGATTATATGTCTTCATTCTATGTTTAATTTTTGAGATACTGCTACACTGTTTCCCATAGTTCCAGCACTGTTTTAAATTAATACCCTCAGTGCACAAGGATTACAATTTCTCTACATTCTTGCCACCATTAGTTGTTTTCTATTTTCTAGATAATACTATTTCTATTTGTGTGAAGTCATATCTCATTATGGTTTTGATTCAAATTTGTTTAATGAATTGTGATTTGGAGTGTCTTTTACTCTGCTTATTTCCATATGTAAGTCTTTTTGAAAAAATATTTATTCAGTCTTTTGGTCATGTTAATATTGAGTTGTTTGTTTCATTGTGCAGTTCTAGGAGGGTTTTTTCATATTATGTATATTAATCCCTCATCAGTTATACGATGTGCAAATATTTTCTCTTATCATGTGATTTGCCTTCTCATTCTCTTAACAGTTTCCTTTGATAAACAAGTATTTAATTTTCATGAAGTTTAAGTTGTCAAGGCCAGGTTTGGCCTGTAAGGCAGCCAGGTTTGTCTCATATTTATGACTAAATGACTTCTTATTCTGAATATGATCATTTAATCCTCAGTCTACGCATTGTCCAAATCCTCTTAGTGTGGATGGGTATGGGACAGGACCATGCTTCAGGTCTTTCTATGACCAAGATTCAGATCTTGATAAGTGAACATATCTAAGGTTGACTCTGTTGGGTAGCTAACAAATCCCACAGCTGGAGAATTACTCATTATTTCAGAAACATTTTCAATTGTTGTCATTAGTTTGGGGTCCTGTCAGAGATTTTTCACCATTCCATAAGTTTTCTTGTACATTTAGTGGAACGTTGAAGGATGAAGCCCTCACACACTTTTGTTCTACTATCCTCCCTGAAGCCTTATCATGAATTCCTTTTAAGACTTTAATTTAGGACCAGAAGAACGTGTAATGATTATGTCACTGGACTCCCACATAGTTCACTGCTTGTTTGAATCCTGGACCCAGTAGTTTAAACCTCACTCCAGGTATGTGTGCATGCATACCCAAGATCCCAAGAGAAGAATGGAGAAGAGACTGTGGTGTGGCTTTCCCCTCTGAGGGGTGATTTCTCACTTTCTGTCTCTCTGTCAAGCACATATGGCCAATAGTAAAAATCTCTCTCAAAAAAAAAAAAAAAAAAAATACAGACTGCAATTTATCAATATTCTTTACATACCATCGTCATGGAAACTAAAATAGAAAAAGAACCATAGCATTTGTTTTTGTTGTTGTGCTTTTAGTTTTGAATAATTGGGAACATTTTGGAAAAAGCTGTATTTTTTTTTCTTGAGAGAGATTTTTGCCATAGGGTGTGTGTGCTTGCTGGAGAGACAGAGAAAAACAGAGAGACAGAAAGTGAAAAATCATCCCCAAGGGGGATGGCCACACTGCAATCCCTTCTCCATTTTCCTCTCAGGCTTTTGGGAATGCACACACACACAAACACACACGCACTCACATGACTTTCAAACCGTTAGGTCAGGGACTTGAACTGCGGTCAGTCATGTGGGAATCTAGCACCTTAACCATTACATCACCTGCTAGACCCAGGAAAAAGCCATGTTTTGAAGAAAACACAATTCTCTGATTATCCACTTGGTAATTGTTATTTGATTGGGATATTATTTATTTTTACTTACACTTAAAAGTGAACCACTTTTGGGGCCAGCAGATATAATGGTTATGTCGCTGGATTCCCATGTAGTTGGCCTCAGTTCGAGCACCAGACCTGGTTGCTTAAAACTCACACCAGGCCTGTGTGTGTGTGCCTTGTGTGCCTAAGATCCTGAGAGAACAGTGGAGGAGAAGGGATTGTGGTGTGGCCATCCGCCTGGGGAGTGATTTCTCCCTTTCTGTCTCTCTGGTGAGTGCATGTGCCCTATAGCAAAAATCTATCTCAAAAAAAAAAAAAAAAAAAAAAAAGTGAACCACTTTTAGAGAGCAGCTCAGTAGCTCACTATCAGACAAAGTTGGGTTAGTTCCTCTTTCATGCTCTCATAATGACCAGTAAATAAACCACTAATTGCCACTTGCCATATTGTAAAGTAACCAGTGCATCCCTTGCTACTTTCGCCTTGGTCTTACTTACTTTTGTAAATGAATAGTACTTAATATGAAGCAAATGAAAAATAAATATAAATTAAATTATTGAACAAACAGTAATTCAATCTTTTTAGTAATATGCCTACAAATAACTATTAAAAACACAATAACCATGTTATACACTGTGAAGATGTACAATGATTAAATGTAAATATATATACATATGTATACACAGACACACACACATATATGTTAAGAATCTTCTACTCATTCATGCTAAATTATGTTCAACTTTTACTACAAATTTACATTTGGCAATAAAAATAAAATGGAAAAATTTAAAAAAACAGAATAATGAGAAAAGCATATATGACATCTGTACTCAAATTTATATTTAAATGAATTTTTTTATAAATAAGCACAATATTTCAAGTTGTTCTGCTATGAAGAAAAAGAACAAGATGATTCACGAGCAGGTTATAGGAACTTCATTTTATTTAATGAAGAATGAATGAATAAATACAGTGATGTAGGGAACCAGCAGTTAGCGTAATGGCTATGTGCTGGACTCCCACGTAGTCGACCGCGGTTCGCGTCCCGGACCCGGTGGCTTAAAACTCACGCCGGGTGCGTGTGCATCTGTGCCCAAGATCCCAGGAGGAGGATGGAGGAGAAGGGATTGCGGCGTGACCATCCCCCCTGGGGGATGATTTCTCGCTTTCTGTCTCTATGTCTCTCTCTGTCTGTCTGGCAAGTGCACGCGCCCTATAGCAAACAAACCTCTCCAAAAAAAAAAAAAAAAAAAAAAAAAAAACAGTGATGTAGTAATGTAATTTTAAATACTTGCATCAATGATTGGAAATAGCAATTTAAAAAAGAAAATATGGAATATGGAGTCACATCAAAGGAATTAGTGCCAAATCCAGTGTTAGGAAGGTTTCCCCTATGTTTTATTCTAAATATCTCATTATTTTAGCTCATACATGCAGGTCGAGGATTCATTTGGATTTCATTTTGCTTATGTCATAAAGTTCAGCTCCAACTTCATTCTTCTGAACAACTGACTGTGTCAATATGAGTTCAACTGCTGAATGTGAGACCACAAAAAAGGGCAAGGGAAGTATGAAAGTCCAATTAATTGGCAGAAAGTGTAAAGTTAATGAAAGTTATTTAAGGATGGTGGACGATCTATTTAAGAATCCTATTCCTCCAAATTGGTCTCCCCTTGCACACGGTTGGTCTCCCCTTGCACATGGTTGTGCACAGATCCCCGAGGAACTTGTGATGAAGTACAGCTGCCTGGGATGGTCTCAGGAAAGAAAATGCATCTAAAGTTTTCCTGGCACATGGAAATGTGCTTCATTTGAGTAAGTACATATTTTTCTTGAAACACTATAGTTCTGTAGATCTTCTCCCATGTGTCAACTGTGATCAGCTTTAGCACCACATCTTTTTCACCTTTGTTTGTCTGATATCTACCCACCGCTCAATACTATGTTGGTAGCCAACAAAATTTAGTTAACAAAACGAATATTTATACTACTAGCATTAACTAAATAAAAAGCTGATAAAAGAGTAGAATGAGTATAGACTTGTTTTAGACTATAGTTCACATATTAGCTTAAGCTTATTTTAGATATTACCACATGTAGCTACATAGCAAGTAATTATAGTATACTTGCATGCTAAAGTTTAAGTGTAAAAGCATAAATATGCCTATTATATGTGCAAGCTTTTTTTTTACACTTTTACCATATGTGTATATACACACAAATACAAATACATACAAACATATATAGTGTCATTTTAAAATAAGAAAGCCCTTCCATAAGGCACATGGCATTTAAAAAAAAAAACATATAGCAAATGTGTAATCTCTTGCTGATAAATCTGCAGCTAGGCCAGTCATTTCCTAAAAAACTTCATGTAAAGAATTCTGAAAACTATTAAAGTCCACAGGATTTTAGTAAGAAATTTCTTTTATTTTTTCTTTTCTTGGAGAGGTTTATGCTATAGGGTGCATGTGCTCACCAGAGAGACAGAGAGACAGGAAGCAAGAAATCACCCCCCAAAAGGATGGCCATTCCGCAATCCCTTCTCCTCCATTCTCCTCTTGGGATCTTGGGCACGCATGCACATGTGCCCGGCATGAGTTTAAGCCACCGGGTCCAGGACTCGAACCACGGTCAACTACATGAAAGTCCAGAGACATAGCCATTACACTAACTGCTGGTCCCACTAAGAAATTTCTAATAGGGCCAGTCACTGGCATGGTTGTTAAAGCAGCTGGATCACACATGGTCAACTGTGCAATTAGAATCCCGACCTGATGGCTTGAAAAGCATGACAGGTGCATGTGCATGCATGGCCAAGATCACAAAACAAGGGAGAAGTAGAGGAGAAGGGATCGTGGCATGAGCATTCTCCATAACGGTGGCACTCTCTCTCTCTCTCTCTCTCTCTCTCTCTCTCTCTCTGGTCTCCCTCCAGCAAGTGGCATGCCCTCTAGCAAATTTTAAGAAATTAATAAATTATCAGATTGGAAAGTTTACATATCAAAAATGACTGCTTTGTTTGATTTTCTTCTTCTATAACTACTTGATTGTAAAAGTCACAACTTTCCTTTTGACAATTTTTTAAATAAAAATATGTATTTATATATTGCATGTTATTTTTATTGTACAAATAGAAATATTTACTATGTAATGACATATATAATATAGAAATTCAAATACACATACATATTCACACACCCACAACCCTTATAAAACCCAAATACTCACCCCTTAATTTTACTGTCATGACTATTTCCTGGTAATCTGTGCTACCCCCAGAACCAATGCTACTTTAATCACTGGCTCTTTGTGTTGACAGCACTGGAAAGAATACACTGAGAAAGTACACTAATTTCATTAATTGCTATGGTTCTTTAACCTTTCACTCTACATATTCTGTATCTCTTTTCCCCTATTTTTACAATTCCTCTTTTCAAATTCCAAGACTTATTTTTTACTGAAATGTATAAAATATGAAGGCAAAATGAGATTTCATGGAAAACCCAAGAAAAAAATTGCAGCATTTTTATACAAATGAATATTTATTCACATGCAAGTTATAGCCTATAATTGGTTATTTTCAAAACAGTATGTTTTCAGAAAATTCAAATTGATCTCAGTGTGTGTTTATACTTAAGTTTTAAATTATATTTAGCCAAGAGAATAGTTTATAAAAGTGAGCTGATGCAAGATCTTCTGGAACCTAATATTTAAACCAAGTTCATAACTTAAGTGAAATGGATTAGGAAATAAAATTGCTTCAAATATTTAATAGAACTGGTGTTAAATTCCACCTCCCTCCATAGTTTTGCTTAATACATAATAATAGTGAAAACACAATGCTTTAATGATACTTTGTGACCATCAAAATTTATTTTTCAATGTCTAAGAGTGTTAGGTGATATACATATGAGTTAGAGAAATATACATTAAGACCTTCTTAGAAAATGACATGAAATATTAATAGATAGGCTTCTGATAGTGTCATTTTTATCATAATGCCCATTTTATTTCAATTCTTGTTGTGGAGAGTTTAATCTCTAGAGGGATTTAAGACCTATTATATTTGTTTGTTATCCTGCACTTCTAGTTATCACTCTTCAGGCAGTATTTTATACCATATCTGGGAAGCCTTTGGATTCCTAGCAACTTAATCACCTAAAATGAGTTACATATTATTAACATGAAGAGGCTATAGAAAGGAAAGAACCTCTTGTAGTGGATGAAAAGAATAAAAAAATTCTTTAAAGAGTGGAACATTTAAACACACTATTTTTTCCTGTACTCACTTCTTTGATGATTCTTAATTGTTCTCGTACTTGGGGATCTTTCCCTCACCGTGGCTACCTTCACGGAAGAACCTTATTCTACTGCCTCAGAAAACAGGAGGGGGAAAAAGAGAGCACTCAAATAGATCCCACAGTGGAGAACAATAAACCTTTATTGTGTTCTCACAAAATTCCCCCTCTTTTATGTTTTCAACTCAAATATACACAGTTAAAGTTCACATAAATTTTATAGGTTCTCCCAAATCTTTTTTTAACCCACCCGGGTTGCTCAGAGGTTAAGTACTTCCTAGTTGAGCAGTTTCTGAATGAGTCCCTGAGCATAAATAGAGGCATGTTTCTCTTGTGTTCCTCAAAATGCATGTCTGGGTCAGCTCATGGTTGTGTCTGTGCCTGACTTGTAAAGATGTGGCTGCAAAGGAATGTGGTTTCTCATTTATAAGGCAGGCACAAAGGCCAATTTCAGCAGCAATTTCACATTAAGGGACAATAAGAAATCTACAAATATTGCAAAGGAAGAAAGAAAAAAAAAGCACTGCAGGAATAGAAGGGAGCACATAAAAAGTTATTGCACTCTGGAAATGGAACTTTTAATTATGATGCCTGTGAGAAGGGTGACCTGAATGAAACTGTCGACAGCTGAGAGAGTCATGGAAGGCTGGGAATTTGGGTCAGCATGAGAGATGGCAACAGGAGTAAGTTCAGTCATTTCCCTGCTTCTATCATCTTAAAAATGATTTTTTTTTCCTTTTCAGCTTTTCAAAGGGCCTTTGATCTTTATTTTCTACTCAATCTCATTTGTGGTTGAGTTTCATTAAGCTGTTAGTCAGCTATCAATAACCCAGGGTGGTCCAACTGTGGTGGTGTAGACAGTAGGATGCTTGCTGTGCCTGATGCTGGAGACCACATGGGACATTTCCAGGTTCCCGGCCGAGACCTGCCTCCTAGGCCAGGCATGCCCACTTCCCTGGCTGGCGGCAGGCCAGGGGAGAGCACAGTATGAAGACCCTGCCAAGGGTGCTTGTCTCTAGTCTACTGAATCTTACTAAATTAATAAACATAAAAGTGAAAGAACCAAAGGGTATCAAGAAACTACTTGAAGGCAAATGTGACACCATCCTATTACTTGTGGGCTTGTAAGATTGCTAAACAAATATCTTCTTTCCTTCTCTTCATTTTTTTTTTCTTTTCTACAAATCATTTTCTCTTAAGACAGGCTCTGGCTTTGCTGTGATCTTCCTGCCTCAGCTTCCCAGCTGGAGTGACAGGATGTGCCACCATGCCCAGATCTTAGGTAGGTTCTTGCTATTTTCCCCAGACCAGCCTTGAACTTGCGATTCTCCTGCCACAGTTCTCCCAAGTAGCTGGAATTACTATCATGAACCACCATGCCTGGGCTTCAGGTTAGACAGGAAATGGAACAAGGGCCTTGCATGTGGTCCAGGCCTGCATAGCACAATGTGTTAGCAGCATACCGCCATGGCTAGGCTGCTGTAAATAATTTTTGATGGCATAATGTAGAAAACCACACTCTAGGTCCTAGAGATATGAGCAGTGAATAAAATCTTCCCCTCATAAATTACCTTCCAGTGGTGGGAGATAGCCATTAAGCAAATGAGCATGTAAGCACCTGATTTCATCAATTCTAAGATGCTTAATTTTTCTTATTTTAAAATTTTTGGCATTGAGATTCCTCTTAGAACAGAGGGCACCTTATATTCACTGTTGTGAAGGTGGAAATTGCGGTATGTAAACTTAACTATAACTTTTTATGTTTTTAACATTTTAATTGAGTCATGAGAGTTATAGCCATTGTATTACACGTGTTGAGTTTATTTTCCATGTAAGAATACCTTCTTCTTCAGCCAGCCTCATAGCACAGTGGTTAAACAATGTGTAGGGAACTGGATCCCTCGTGGCCAACCATAGTTCAAATCCCAGCCTTGTAGCTTGAAAAAATTCTGGGAACGTGTGTGTTCATGTCCTAGTTCTTGATAAGAAAGAGAAATAGAAGAAAAGAATCACGCAATCTGATCGTGCCCTACAAGGGTGTCCCTAATTATTCTAATAGATTACATTATAGAATGACATTGATACTAAAGTTATTTTTATGTAGAAAAGCACAATTACAGAGCAGCAGGGAATGGCTTTAATATTTATTAGACAAATATTCATCACCGGAAGATGAATCTGAGTTCTATACCTTCTGGTAGAGCAATAAGTTATGACATGCTTTATAAGACTAACGAAAGGAAGTCACCTACACATAGACGTATCCTCTCTTTCTCCAAATGGGATATGTGAAAAAGGCACCAGATTGTATAGACTGAGCAGTTCCTCAAAAGGCAGTGCAAGTCCCCAATGCAATGCAAGGCCAAGGTCGATGTCTGATTCAGCCGAGAATGATTTAAGCCTGTTTAGATTCAGTGTTTTGCTTACATTGACAGTAACAGGGGCCAGCTACCCATGTTCCTTGTCCTGCATACAAAGAAGAACAACTTCCATGTCAAAGGGCCAGATGACAATTCGCCATGATTTGTGAGATGTGCCATGCTCAGAACCACATTTTCGATTTCAGCTGAACAGTTTTCTAGTCTGCAGCAACACCTTGGAAGGAGAAAAGCAGAAATCTGAGAGGCAATGAGAATTTGTCTCGTAAGAACCTCTTAGCAGAGGAGGGTGGCCAATGGAAGGGGTCTTTGAGGCAGTTCATCACATACCTCATATTCACTCTTGTTCTAAAGACCAAAGGTGTTCCTCCCAGACTCAGATAATATTAATAGTAAAAGCCTATTATTAGTAAAATAGTATTACTAGTGAAAGCCTTTGCATGCATGGCCTAGGTGCATTTGTGGAAGGTCATGTTGGCATATGGAAAAGCAGTTTCTCATATCCAACAAACGTAACTAAATCCCTTAGGACAGAGGCTGATATGACGTATTCATGTATTTGACTTTAGTCAAGTACAAAATGCATCCTGGGCCTGATGTTGCCACGGTGCTAAAATGCGAGGCTCCATGAGGCTGACTTCCATGAGGCTGACTTCCATGGGTTCATGTTCAGAAAGCACTCCAAGTTTGCTGGCTACATGTATGCTCATGAACTGGGGCTGGCTGAGGCTGGGGGTGGGTCATAGCATAAAGACACTGTTGGAGGTGCTGTGGGTCTCTGCCTCTGTTTCTCTAGCTCATGGAAGTTATAAAAATTTTTAAAAAATGCATCCATTCAAACTAGCACAATAGCTATCAGTAGCTCAGGACAAAGCATCATTTTAAGAAATGCTGAATTATCAAAGTTTTTAAATATACAGATGATACTGTGCAGGAAAACAGGGATATAAATAACTCAAGTTTCTGGATGTAAAGAAGTTTGATGAATAACTCACTTTCTTTTACTTGATCTTTTCATTTTTTTGAAAAGAGTGATAGTTGATAAGGGTGATAGGTGATAAAAATCTAAACTTAAATAAAGTACCTTTCCTAGTATAACTAAAATAAAATCGAAATTCTAAGCACAGAAACTGCAATTTCATGGTTTAATTAGCAGTGGATTTTCTTATCTAGTGATGCATAAAACAACCATGCAACTTACAATCACTGTGACTTATAGTCAGTTAAATAGTTGATGTAAAGTGATAATAAATGCTGTGAAGAAAAATAAAGATGGAGAAAGGAACAAAGAAGTAGAAGCCATCTCATAAAGGCAACAGAGGAGCCCTCTAGAATGAGGTGATATTTGGACAGATAACTTGTAGAAAGCAAGGCAGGAAGCTGTAGTTATATACGGGAGAAGAAGATTTGAAACAGCAGTTACAATACCTGTGAAGACTCTGAGAATGGAACTGGCCTTATGGAATTTGAGGACGAACTCAAGGCCTGAGTGTCTCCAAGACAGTGAGTAAGAAAAGGAGATCTGGGTGCTGAGATCAGTCAATTATTAGGGGCCAGGTCATGTAGGGTCTTGTGGGTATGATTAATATTTCAGCTCTTTGAAAGGAGAAGTCATTGGAGAGTTTTGAGCACAAGAAGGATATGCTCTGGTTTCTAGCTCCAAAATATCACTGTGTTCTGTTTTGAACACAGATAATAGTAGGGGAAGAGCACAAAGCAGAGAGGACTGGTTGTAGGTTTGAGCTTTGTAGCAGTGAAAATGAACAGAAGCAGTTGGGTACTGAATATGTTTGAAAAGCAGAGTCAACAGCATCTGGTGGAAGACTGGGTGTGGGGTACAAGAGAGAGAATGAATGAATGACTCCCAGTTTTAAAACTGCAGTCACTGGGGTACAAGAGAGAATTAATGAATGATTTCCAATTTTAAAACTGGAGTCACTGGAAGAATAGAATTCTCACCTGCTGAGGTGAGAGAACTGTGGGAAAGAATGCAAAGGGAGGAATCTGGATTCAATTTTCAAAGTGTTAAGTTTGAAATGTCTTTGATAAGTTATCGAATAAGAAATGTCTAATTAAAAATTAAAGGGACCAGCGGTTAGCGTAATGGCTATGTCGCTGGACTCCCACGTAGTCGACCGTGGTTCGAGTCCCGGACCCGGTGGCTTAAACTCACGCCGGGCGTGTGTGCGTGCATGCCCAAGATCCCGAGAGGAGAATGGAGGAGAAGGGATTGCGGCGTGGCCATCCCCCCTGGGGAGTGATTTCCTGCTTTCTATCTCTCTGTCTCTCTCTGTCTGTCTGGCGAGCGCAAGCACCCTATAGCAAAAACCTCTCCAAAAAACAGAAAAAAAAAATTAAATATAATCATTTGGCAGTCAGGGGAAGGGATCTGCGAGTAAGATATTAATTTGGAAATAATTCATGTATAGACTTGCTTAGGAAATTTTTGCTGTATATTCTTCTAGTTTGAATTCTGCATCCCTCCCCAAATACGGAAAGAAGAGGATCAACATGCCACCCAGGTAAGTATTGATAAACTCTACTTGTCAGCAAATTTTGTCTTTCTGGACAGTCTGGTTTCTTGTTTTTCCACCTCTAAAGTTATCAACTCTGTGAATGATGGATTCCCCTGCAATATTTCATTCTAACCTATAGACTCACTTTATTTTGTAAAGAAGAATCATACGGGAATCATAATTTTTTTAAAATGTAAAAAGAAAAAAAAAAACTCTTCACTTTCCACTGACCATTCAAAGTAAACCTCTGAAGAACAATTAATTTTTCATGTTGAATGAACAACACCAAATATAGGCTCAAGTACTTAGTTTGGTGTTGTAGCTAGAAATACAAGGGGACTCAAAAAAGTCTGTGGGGAAAAAAAATGGAATTACAGTACAAGTTCACTTTGATGCAAAAATATTAAAATTTGGGACCAGCAGTTAGCATAATGGCTATGTCACTGAACTCTCATGTAGTCGACCGCGGTTCGAGTCCTGGACCCGGTGGCTTAAACTCACGCTGGGCGCGTGTGCACGTGTGCCCAAGATCCTGAGAGGAGAATGGAGGAGAAGGGATTGCAGCATGGTCATCCTCCCTGGGGTGTGATTTCTCATTTCTATCTCTCTGTCTCTCTCTGTCTTTCTGGCGAGCGCACGTGCCCTGTAGCAAAAACCTCTCAAAAAAAATCAAAATTTGTGCAGTTGTTTTTTTTTTTTTTAATGATACTCATTTTCCATGAACATTTTGAAGACCCCTGTATATGACACTCATTAAACCAGAGGTTTCTGGTGAGATAAAGAATGAAATATGTTGAAGTAACAAGGGTGAAATCAACATCTTGTTTTTGTTGTTGTTAGTAATATCCATGATGAAAAAGTGCCTAGCGGTGGTACTATTTGTTACAATTAGATAAAATTTTCTTACAGATTATGTAGAAAGAAATCATGGTGAAAAGTACAATTATGTTTTTGGTTTTCATTTGTGTGGGGTGAGTGAGGACTTGTGTTTCTGGTTAAAATCATCTCTTGATTCAACAATCCTTAAAATTCCCTGGAGAAGGGATGAAAATATGAGAAGTCATTTTCATTATACACTGTCCTGTATTTATATCATCAGGTAACTTTGATACAAAAGTTAGTGTGGGGGATTATAGAACAAAAGCAACATATTCAAATGAATTCCTATAATATTAAAAACAGATACAGACTAATGTACCAGGAATTTTACTCTTGCTATTCATTTGAAGTTCTACTCTGCCCTCATAAATCAAAAACTCACCCAAATGATATTTTCAGTATGTGCAAATGTGGATATGAGCCCTGTTGCTTGTTAATGGTGCAGATTTCCTACAAACCCACGGTCCCCATTGGTGGGTCAGTTTTTTATGCTCAAAGTATAGCAGATGATTAGAAACTGCCATGAACTTCTTCTAGTCATCAAATGTATCAATGATTTAAGAAAATCATCATTAGCCACAGCTCCCTTTTCAGTGCAGGTTTATTTATTTAATAATAAAAAATAAAATCTCTTACTTTCCAGCAAATTTCAGGAAAAGGTCATTGAGATGGGGGCTTGATTTTAAGTAGATTATTAAGTCACAAAAATATAAGGACTGGCTGGTTAATTTCTTAAGCATGACAATTGCACATGGAGATTTATCATACTGTACCCTGTACATTTTGGATGGAGAGAATATTTTATAATTATAAAAATACTAGTAGTTGAGCCATTCATAAAAGAGTGAGTCCACAAAGAAACATAGTTTATTTGACCGATGATGATGTTCCTAAATTTGCCTATATGTGGCAGGGCCACCACTCAAAACTAATTTAATGTAAACACTATTTTAGGTTATAATCAGCAAAACTAAGGAGAGCCAGTTGTACTATGGGAGAATGCTTGATTTTTCCAAAGTTGGTCAGAAATGCTTATGTTGCTGTATTCCCTTCATTTCTTTTTTTTCCTGCCTTAAATCCCATCAATAATTGCAAAGTACAATTTTAGGGAAACTCTGGAATGGATTTTTGCAAAGCCATATTTCTACAAAAACACCAAAAAGGTTGGCAAAATTTGTCAAAATCAAACTTTTCCCATCCATGATATTATCCAAAGGCTTGTAATAGTCTGAAACACATTTTTATTTTTTAATGAAAAGTTGCTGAATTTTGTTAAGAATATCAGGGTTCATGATTTTTAGTTTGGCCTAATGCCATTCTCCTCTAGAGCACAATAGTGACCTTGAACCCCTAACAAAACTAACAGGTTCACAGCTGGAATAAAAGTTCCTCAAAGGTGGTACTCCAGAGTACTGTCATTACTTGACCTGTTTGGCAGCCCCTGGAAATGCATTTGAGCCATTGTCATTATTTCATCTGATTTAGAGATTGCTCTGCAAGAAAAGCCCAACTTGCAGGGTGCTTCTCAAAAAATAGATCAACAATATTACAATTTCAACAGTCTGATGTGCCAACTGGGACAAACAAGAAACCAACTCAAAAATTGAAAATACAAATGGATTTGTAATAAGTAAATAAATTAGCTTAGTAATTGAAAATCTTCCCACAAAGAAGAGACTGGGTCCAGGTAACTTCACTATCAAACATTTAAGAAAATTTAATGTGGGAGCCAGGAGATGGCATAGTGGTTATGTTGCTGGACTCCCACATGGTCAATCATGGTTCAAGATCTGGACCCATTGGCTTCAAACTCACAGCAGATGTGTGCACGCATGCCCAAGATACTGGGAGGAGGATGGAAGAGAAGGGATTGCAGTGTGGCCTCCTCCCTGAAAGGTGATTTCTCATTTTCTGTTTCTCTCTGTCTCTCTGGCGATTGCACACAAAAGTCTCTCCAAAAGGTAAAAAGAAAATTTAATATAGATCATTCACAAAACTCGACCAAAAAATACAATAGGAGGAAATACTCTCAAATCACTTTATGAAACACCCATAAGCCTGAAACCAAGACTGGACACAAATATCACAAGAAAAAACAAAACAAGAAAACTAGAGATGTATATTCATTATAAATAACAAAAAAAATGCTAGCAAACTTTGCTCATCAGTATTCAAAATAATGATAGAGAGGGCTAGCCATTGACATGGTGGTTATGGTGTCTGAATCCCACATGGCCAACTGTATATTTAAACGCCAGATGTGTCTGCTTGAAAAATACAGTGGGAACATGTGTATGAATGCTCAAAATCCCAAATAGAGAAATGAAGAGAGATTGTGGTGGGACTGTGCCTGATTGGAGTTGGGGGTGCTTTCTCACTTTCTCTCTCTCTTTCTCTCTCCAGTGAATGCACACACCCTCTGACAAATTTTTAAAAATAATAATGATAGAGAAAAGGAAGAAAATTGATTAACTGAATTTCATTGAGATTAAAACCATTTTCTTTAAAAAAAAATCCTAATGAGGTGAAAAGTCAAGCTACAGAATGGGAGAAAAATATTTACAAATTGCTTGTTCAGCAGAGTATTAATACCTGGAATCTGTAAAGAACTCTGAAATTTCAATGTAACAAAACACCTTAAACATTTGAATTAGAAAATAGGCAATAGAGGGACCAGCAGTTGGCCTAATGGCTATGTCGCTGGACTCCCATATAGCCGACCATGGTTCGAGTCACACACCTGGTGCTTAAACACACCGGGCACATGTGTGTGCATGCTCAAGATCCCGAGAGGAGAATGGAGGAGAAGGGATTGTGGAGTGGCCATCCCCCCTAACCCCCAAGGGGGTGATTTCTCGCTTTCTGTCTCTCTGTCTCTCTCTGTCTGGAGAGTGCACGCACCCTATAGCAAAAACCTCTCCAAAAGAAAAAAAAAAGAAAGTAGGCAATAGACATAAAGAGGTATTGCATTAAAGAGGACACTCAGATAGCATATATATAACTGAAAAGATGTTCAACATTATTAGTGATTAGGAGAATTAAACTTAAAACCACAATGTGCTATTCCATATTTACTGGAAGGCTAAATTAATAATAATGGTTAAAAATTAGTGCCAGCAAATGCTAAAAAGAATGCTGTAAATCTGAACTGTTCATATCTTGCTTGTGAGAATTTAACTTGGTGCAGTCTGAGGGATTTTGCAAATAAAAAAAAAAAATGAAACACTGCAACTATGTTACAATCCATCGAATCTACCCTTAAAAATTTGGCCCAGAGAAATAAAACTTATGTTCACATAAAAATTGGTAACTGAATGTTTGTAACAATTTTATTCATAATGTCCCAAAGCTAGAAATACCCAGATGTCCCTCAAGAAACAAATCAGTTAACAAACTATGGGAAGTTCACACTTGAGATTATTACTCAGGAAGAAGAAAAATGGAATGAGTCTCCAGAAAAGTATACCGAGTGTGAAGGGTCAGTCCCCAAATGTTACATTCTACCTGATTAGTTACATAACATTTTTGAAATAGCAAATTATAGAGGACCTACTAGGCATAGGTTGAGAAAGAAGGTGGTAAGTGGGTTTGTAAAAGGACAAAACTAAGAATCCTTGCTATGTTGAAACTGTTCAGAATATTATTTATAGCAAATGCAATTGATAATGATATTGTACTATAGATTTGTAGGGAATATACCATTGAGGGGAACTGGGATTAGGGGATAGGGATATCTTTATATTATTTCCTACATCTGTATATAATTCTAAAGTTACATTAAATGCATTATTTCAAGTTTTAAGAAGATGTTAATTGACATATAAGAATCTGCATATTTATGGGTCAACAGTGTGATTTTTCAGTTCATAAGGATGTGTAAAGATCAAATCAGAATAATTAGCATACCTATCGAGTCAAATATTTACAATTACTTTATGTTAGAAACATTCAAAATTTGCTCTTTAGACTATTGTATATTAAAATATACAATAATTTAATGTTAACCTTTGTTATTCAACTAAGTTATAAGATGTCAGAATTTCTTTCCTTTATCTGACTGTAACTTTTAATCTGTTAACCTGCATCTCTCCATTTTTGTTCACCCTCCCCAATCAGGTCTGCATGGAGCAGAGGTATCTCCACCTCTGTACCAGATACACAGAGAAAAGTTAACAATAAAAATTAGAACAGAAATTGATGAAAATGAGAACAAAAAATCAATAGAGAAAATTGACAAAAGCAAAATTTGGCCCTTTCATAAGATCAATAAATTCGACTAACCACTACCAAGGCTAAGAAAAAAGGGAGAATATAAAAATTGCTAATATCAGAGAGAAAGAATGGACATTATTACAGATCCCATGGACATTAATAGGACAATGAATGAATTATGACAGTTTTATGACCAACAATTTGGTAATTTAAATAAAATGAACTAATTATTTGGAAGCACAATCTGACAAAACTTCACACGAAAAGAAATAAACCATCTGAATAGGCTTATATCTATTAAAACAATTAAATTGATAATTAAATAACCTTACAAAATAGAAAGCACCAGAGCCAAGTCTGTTTACTGGAGAATTCCAGGGAAATCTTTAAGAATGAAATTACATAAATTCTCTAGAATTTCTTTGATAAAATTGAAGCAGAACTGGGCCAGCAGTCAGCATGGTAGTTAAGGCACTGGACTCCCCCATGGGTGACATGGTTTGAGTCCTAGACTCAGTGGCCTGAAAATTACATGAGTCCATGTGCATGTGGACCCAAAATCCAGAGAGGAGAAGGGAGGAGAAGGGATTGTGGCATGGCCATCCCACCTAGGGGGTGATTTCTCACTTTCCCTTTCTCTGTCTCTCTCTGCCTGTCTCAGGTGAGCACAAGTACCCTATGGCAAAACTTAAAAACAAAAACAAAAAAAAAAAAATAAGCAAACAAAAATATAAACAGAGAAGCTATTTCCTAACTCATTCCATGATGCCAGCATTATCTTAATTCCAAACCAAACACAAGTAAATAAAATAAAACTACAGACTATCAATACTCATCAAAATACATGCAAAAATCTCCAGATTCAAGGGATGGCACACTAGAAATACAATGCTTAGTGAAGCCAACACACGTGAGAAAGTTTACAGTTCACGTCTGGAACTCTCCCTGGACATGCAGAACATCATCATGCATACATATCATCCAGGGCTTGGAAAAGATGGGCATGGGTCATGGCATGAAGATCTCGTTGGAGGTATCTGCCTGTCTCTTTCTCATGCTCATGGAAGAGAATATAAAGTTTAAAAAGATTTTTTAAAATACCAAATTGAATGCAAGACTGATTACAATTACAAACCATGACCAAATGGGATTTACCCTAGGTATTTGATATTGGTTTAACATCCGAAAGTTAATTACTGCAATCTATAACATCAAGGAGCTAAAACAGAAAGGAATCTCATGATTCTGTGCAGAAAAATTGTTTGACAAAATATAACACCTTACTCATGATAAAGACAGCTCTCAATAGACTAAGAATAGAGGAAATTTTCAACTGAATAAATAAGTTCTACCAAAAAAAAAAAAAAAAAACTATGAAAAATAATCATACTCAGCCTAGCCCATGGCCTATAGTGATTAGGGCAGCAGGGTCTCACATGGCTGACTGCATGGTTTGAGTCCCAGATGTGGTGGCTTAAAAAGCATGCCAGGCACATGTCCATGTATGCCTGAAATCCAAAAAAAGGGAAGTAGAGAAGAAAGGACTATAGCATCACCATGCCCCATTGGAGATGATTTCTCTCTTTTCTCCTCTCTCTTTCTTTGCCTCTCTTCAGTGAGCATGCACTTTTTCTGGTAAATTGAAAAAAAATCACACTTAATGATGACATATTGGAATCTTTTCTACTAAGATCAGGAACAAGTAAAAATGTTCCTCATTATTGCTTTTCAGTATTATACTAGAGGTCCTAGCCAATGCAATAAAATATGAAAAGAAAAGAAATGGTATAAAATTTGGGAAGGAAAAATAAAACTGTTTTTGTTCACAGATGACATAGCATTTTTATGCAGAAAATATGCAAGAAAGAACAACATAGCTCCTGTAAATAATAAGCAATTATAGAAAATGTGCATGAATAAGGTAAATATTAAAAAATATTCATTCCTATGTACTAGCAATGAATAAAGTGGAATTTGAATTTTAAAACACAGTATCACATTAGCATCTTACAAAATTAAATACTTCAATATAAATCCACACAATGTTTACAAGATCCATATGAGAAAAAGTACAAAACTCTGATGAAGGTATCAAAGACATATATAAAAGAAGAGATATTCCATATTCATGAATAGGAAAATAGAATTTTGTGAACATGTTAGAATTTTTCCAAACTTGATCTGTAGACTCAATGCAGTCTCAATCAAAATACTGAAAAGTTATTTTGTGGAAATTGACAAATTAATTCTAAAGTTTATATGAGGAGTCAAAAGGCACAGGAAGATCAACTGAAGGAAAATAACAAGACTGACACTACCCAACTTCAAGATTTACTATGAGCCTAAGGCAACTAACAGCAGACTATTGGCAAAAGAATAGACAAATAGAGTAATAAAACAGAATAGAAATCCCAATAGATGCACATAAATTTAGTCAACTGCTCTCTGACAAAGGAGCAAAGTCAATGCAACGGGACAAAGTTAGTCTTTCACCAGATGGTGCCAGAGGAAATGGACATTCTCATTAAAACAAAAACAAAAACTAGACATGGATTTTACAACTTGAGAAAAATTAACTCAAAATGGATCATAGCTTTAAACATATAATACAAAGCTATATAATTCCTAGAAAGTAATTTAGGAAAAAGCCTAAATGACCTTGGGTATATTTAAGACTTTATAGATATAACACTAAAGGGACAATCTGTGAGAGG
Organism: Tupaia tana; assembly: GCA_026018925.1. NCBI lineage: Eukaryota > Metazoa > Chordata > Mammalia > Scandentia > Tupaiidae > Tupaia > Tupaia tana. The sequence goes on from JAKSZU010000003.1 coordinate 134,868,598, forward strand.
TATTTTATTCCTTTATTTTAAAATGCTTATTTTTGTTATTATTTAAAACTATCCATTAATATTTTTAACTCTTTTAGATTCTTGGCATAAATTAGGTTTCATGCAATATGGATGTGGAGATATTTGAGTTCTTGGAAGGCCAATATTTTTTGCGTGACAGAGATTTTTGTTATTAGGGTGCATGCATGCACTAGAGAGACAGAGACAGAAAGTGAGAAATCACTCCCTGGGAGGATGACCACGCTTCAATCCCTTCTCCTTCATTCTTCTCTTGGGATGCAAGCTCACACACCCAGAGTGAGTTTCAAGCCTTTTGGTCAGTCATGTGGGAGTCCAGTGCCTCAACCACTATACTACCTCTCAGTCCCAGGAAGGCCAATTTTTGAGGCTTTTAATATAGGGCACGTGTGCTCACCAGAAAGACAGAGAGACAGAAAGTGAGAAATCACCCCCTAGGGGGGATGGCCATGCTGCAATCCCTTCTTCTCCATTCTCCTCTCAGGATCTTGGGCACACACGCACATGCACCAGTGTTAGTTTAAGCCACCAGTTCCGGAACTCGAACCGCGGCCGACTACATGGGAGTTCAGCGACATAGCCATTACGCTAACTGCTGGTCCCAGGGAAGGTCAATTTTTAATGTGCTCTCAGGGAAAAGACATCTCTTTTGCTAAGATGTTCATGTATACCTATTAATCCAATCTGATAAATTTAATTTTGTAAGTATTTTGCATTTATTTGTTGTTTGATCAAAGAAAGACAAAGATGGAGGTAGAATTTTTCAAAGTCAACTTTATTTCTCAGTCACCTTTATGTTTCTAATAGTGCTCTATTATTTATTAGTACTTGAATATTAATGGCTATAATATTCATTAAGTTCTTGTGAATATCAATATATAAATCATTCAACTATCTGGCGATAAAAAACATACTTCAGATAAAGTAGGATTGTCAGCTTTATTCTTTTTAATTAGCCTGGTCAATTTTTTTAAAAAAAACATTTTGTTATATGTTTATCACATGTGATCTATTAGATTGGTGCAGAAGTAATTGCGATTTTGTATTGCTGGGTACATTCTCAAATACATGTGGTTATGTTACATATTTTTAAATGTACTTTTCTCATGTTATTTTTTTGCTAATGACTTGTTACTTATGTTTATGTTAGACTATGAAAATAATGTCAGGCAAAAGGCAAATTTAAGCAATTTTCTTACTCAAGTTCAAAATGGGTCACAAAGCAGTGGAAACAACTCACAGCATCAACATATTTGACCCAGGAACTCCTAGCAAACATACAGTGTAGTGGTGGTTCAAGAAGTTTTGCAAAGGGGACGCGAGCCTTGAAGACGAGGAGCATAGTGACTGGTCGTCAACATTTGACAACGAATTGAGAGCAAGCATTGAAGCTGATCCTCTTACAGCTACACAAGAAGTTGTCACAGAATTCAACATCGACCCCTCTATGGTTTTTTTGGCATTTGAAGCAAATTGGAAAGGTGAAGAAGCTTGATTATTATGTGCCTCATAAGCTGACTGACGATCAAACACATCATTATTTTGAAGTGTCATCTTATTCTACTCAACAAAGAACCATTTCTCGATTGGATTGTGAGTATGGCAAAAAGTGGATTTTATACAACTGGTGATAACCAGCCTAATGGTTGGCCTGAGAAGTTCCAAAGCACCACCGAAACTTGCACCAAGAAAAAAGTCATGGTCACGGTTAGGTGGAGTCTGATCCACGAGAACTTTCTGAATCCTGGTGAAACCATTCCGTCTGAGAATTATGCTCAGCAAATCGACAAGATGAACCGAAAACTCTAACACCTGCAGCTGGCATTGTTCCACGGAAAGGGCCGAATTCTCCAGGACAAGCTTCCACATGTCCCATAACAACGCTTCAAAACTGAATGAACTGGGCTGTGAAGTTCTGCCTCAACTAACATATTTACCTGACCTCTCCAACGACTGTCACTTCTTCAAACATCTCAACAACTTTTTGCAGGGCAAACCCTTCCCACAACCAGCAGGATGCAGAAGATGCTTTCCAAAATTGCGTTCAATCCTGAAACACAGACTTTTATGCTACAAGAATAAACTTATTTCTCCTTGGCAAAAATGTGTTGATTGTAATGGTTCCTATAAGACATGTTTTAGTCTAATTATGATGACTTAAAATTCACAATCCAAAACTGCAGTTGCTTTTGTCCCAACCTAATATTTCTGAGATCATCGTGTTACTCATACATGTCCATTATTAGTATCCAAGATGGACAATAATTTTACCAAAATGTAGTTTTAAAACTATTACTTATTTATGTTGTGATACTGTTTTACTTATTTATTTACTTTCAGTTTAATATTGCAGTTTGAAACTATACCTTCTCCTTTGTAGGTAAATATTCCCTTTCTATCTGGAAAGCTAAAATAGTCTTCTCTTTATTCTTACTTTATTCAAGAATGGATTCCGCATGTTTATAATGCTGTCTGTCATCCAACAAACCTTTTGAATTTTGAGAACTTTTTTAGCTCAAGAAATTTTTCTCTCGTATTATTGACTTTTTTTTTTTTTTCCTGGCCTATTGCCTAAGAACACCAATATTTTCAGGTTGAATCTTTTTTCTCTCTCTTCCATTTCAGAGTTCATTTATAATTTTCAGCTCATTTCTAATTTCTTCTATATTCTAATGAAGAAGTGATTTTTATCTTCCACATAACTAATTCAAAAGTCTCACAAATTCCATGATTTTATTGATTTCCGTGAAAAGTTAATTTTGCATTTCTGTACATTTATAAGTATTTATGGATATGTGTGTGTGTGTGTGTGTGTGTGTGTGTGTATATATATATATATATATATAGAGAGAGAGAGAGAGAGAGAGAGAGAGAGAGAGATTTTTGCTGTAATGTGCATGCACTCACTGGAAAGATAGAGAGATAGAGATATCAAGTGAGAAATCATCTCCCAGGGTGTGGCCACACCGTAATCCCTTCTCTTCTATTCTCCTCTAGGGATTTTAGGCATGTACACACAGGTACCCAGTGTGAGTTTCAAGTCTCTGGGTCTGGTACTTGAATCACAGTTGGCTATGTGGGAGCCCAGTGCCTTAACCATTAAACCATCTGTGGCCCTGAAAATATATTTTGTTATTCACATTTGGCAACTTACTTTTGTTTCAGTAAATAATATGCTTCAGAGATAATTTCTCATTTGAGTATGTATTTGTCCACCAATCTTTTCAATAGTTACATTAAAGTTACATTAGATGGATTTACATGATTTATTAACTGAATCCTTTACTATAGACATCAAGTCTGTGCCAATCTTTAGATAGAACAAGTAATTCTGCCAAGTAGTCCTTGTATGTAAGTCTCTTTCAGATGAGCGAATACATTTGTAACTAAATTCCTAAAAGCAATAATTGCTAGATTTCAGGATCTTTGTGTTTTCTCTCTCTCTTTTTGTGGTTTTGAGAACACTGTCCAGTTGCCCTTTATTGGCATGTAATTTTATTTCAAACATCTTCCCATCCAATTCCATCTTAATCTTAGTCTGCCCTTGCACCTTGAAATTATTCTCATTCATAGACCTAATGCAATATTTTTACCTTATTGGATTATTTAAGAAATTGGTTGTTCTTCCTTCTATCATTTTATTTTCTTTTGTGATATTTATATACAATGATAGGTTTAATCTTGATTTGAGTTTGCAAGGTAATTATCTACTACTGTCACATTATTTTTATATTTCTCTATCAACTGATTCTTTGCTTTCTGTCTGTTTTTTGAAAGAGAGATTTTTGTTATAGAGTGTGTGTGCTCACTGGAGATAGAGAGAGAGACAGTGAGAGAAAGCAAGAAATCACCCTCTCAGGGGATGGCCATGCCAGTCTCTTCTCCTCCATTCTCCTCTGAGGATTCGGGGCATGCATGCACATGGGTCCAGCATGAATTTCAAGCCTCTGGATCTGGGACTCAAACTGTGGTTGGTCATGTGGGAGTCCAGTGCATTATCCACTACACCACCTACTGGCCCTTGTTTTCTATGGTTTTTCAACCTCAGCCTAGTTGTATGGTCCAGGCTGAGTGTCCTTCAATACACAGGGAATAAGACTTGAGCCTGGTTCAGCTGTCTGTCCACCAGCAAAGTACAATGCCTGTGTTCTGCTGAAGGACCTCTTAGTGTTTGCAGACTGAATTTTGAGATTAGCAAGCATCGGATAAGGAGCCCCTGCTGATTTAAGTGGAATAACCCCAACCCTCACTGAAGTCAGAGATGAAGCTAAAAAACATAATTCCAGCACCAAATTTCCCCATAGCTCTTACTGTTCCTGTCTGTAAAATCTCCAATATTGTAGCTGGGCTATGTCTCCCATAATGTAATTAATCCAAATATGTACCTCTCCGCATCTGCACTGAGGTTTCCTGGGAGTTGAAGTTGTTCTGAATAAATGTTAAAGAGAAGGTGGCGACAGGAGTGGGAAGTGGGAAGAAAGACATCTCCGAGATGCTGTATTTCACCTGGCTTGTTTGGTGGCTGTTGTGGATTATAAACCACCATCCAAACGCAGCTCAAATGTGAGCTATCTCTATAACTTCAAACTGTCACATTTGTAGTATCCTAAGCAAAAATGTAATGTAATTCTTACTTCAACACTACAGGTCTTGTATCTCCCAAATTTTGCCAAAAGGTCGGCCATGAGAATTAGATTCATTGTGGTTTTCTTTATGTCTATGTTTACTTATTTATTTGCTATTTTCTTAGAAAGTATGGAATGCCTTCGACAAGGAAGGGCAGATAGCCAGCGTATGTTTTAAATTAGAATTCATGAGTTAATTTAGGATTTAACTCAGATCATACTCTGATAAGTCATACATTTCTGTCTCAATGACTTAGTGTACACCCATTTCTTTTTCTAAGTTTTGTGACAGGGCGCATGTGCTTGCCAGAGAAAGACAGAGAGAGAGAGAGAGAGAGAGAGAGAGAGAGAGAGAGAGACGGAGAGGGAGAGGGAGAGGGAGAGAGAGAGGAAGGGAAAGAGAAGTGAGAAATCATGTCCTCCAGGGGGGGTATGATCACTCCACAATCCCTCCTCCTCGAGTCTCTTTGGGAACTTTGTGCATGTATGCAGAAACACCAGGTGTGATTTTCAAGTTACTGAGTTCAGGACTCAAACCACACAGTCAGCCATGTGAGATCCAGTGCCTTACCTTCACACCACCTGCTGGCCCAGTGTACAACTCATTTATAATAATGGCACTCTCATCGAAACTATAAAAATAATATTGTCAAAACATTCATCAAGTAAATAATTGTCTGATAACTTATCTTTTGTGCATACCCACATTATAGCATGAAGTAAATTATCCATTATTGCTTATGTTTCTCTGCATTCTGGAAAACATGCATTCTTTAATTTTCAGTTTCCAAAGTTGCTCTAAATCTATTAGGCGCCTACCTCCATCTCACTTCCTAGTGTTTTCCTCTATTCAGTTTACTCAGTTTAACTATGGGCTAACTTGCTGTTTTATTCATTCTTTTGATTTCTTAGGAAACTTCCGGCCAATTGGAAGAAAGCGATATTATTTGTTGATCTCTCTTTGAAAGAGAAAAGCAAGCTTTTAAACAAAGAAAGATAAAATCAGCATAAAAATATCAGTAATGCGATTATATCCTAAAGCAACAAATATATCAATGAGTGTGAAACACAGTCAAAAAACACCTGTGGGACCAGCAGTTGGTGTAATGGCTATGTCACTGGACTCCCATGTAGCCGATCGTAGTTCGAGTTCCGGACCCGGTGGCTTAAACTCAAGCCAGGCGCGTGTGTGTGCCCAAGATTCTGAGAGGAGAATGGAGGAGAAGGGATTGTGGCATGGCCATCCTCATCCTCCCTGGGGGGTGATTTCTTGCTTTCTGTCTCTCTGTCTCTGTCTTTCTGGCAAGCACACACGCTCTATAGCAAAAACCTCTCCAAAAAAAAAAAAAAAATACCTGTAACTATTTCTTGTTCAGAAGTATGCAAAAATTATTTAAACTGCAACATTTATAACAATAAAATCTGTTTCCCTTTTATTATTGTAGGAATTTAAAATATTATTTAAACCCTTTAAAGACCTAAAAATCATTTATGGGAAATGCGGTGACAGGAAGATAATTCATTCCCAATGACTTATCAGCAAAATAAAACATATAAGTGCCTTAAATATTACATAATAACTTTAAAAATTAATCAAAAATTTTAAAAGACAAAACCACACAAGTACTTGTTTTTGCTTCCTCTTTTCCATATATCAAGGTGAGATCAGCTGTAAGTAATTTGTGAGTTGTGTGAGAAAGTACTCATTTCACATGCTCAGAGTTGATAAACAATATGCATTTGAAATGATTTTTACTACAAACTTTAAAAAAAGATATATGAATAGTAATTGATTCATAATTCCCTAATTTAAATGTAAGAAATTCTTTTCATTTTTTTTCACATTCCAGATTTCCAATTATTTTAAATACTTGCTTTTTTTTTCTTTAGGGCCAAGGCTAATTCTATCAGGGCACAATGATGGTTGCTTTTAATTGCTCAGTTACTCTTTCCAGTGATCCAACTTTGGCTCCAGGTTGCTATAGCAATTAGAATGGGAAAACTGGCAACAAAGCCTAATAAAACTTCATTTAATCCATTATATATGGTTACAGCAAACCAAAAAGCTTCCTACGGATTCTGAAACTGATGCATCACCTCTGAAGATAATTAAGTGTTTTGGTGGGAATTTGTTCGAAAACCTGATGTACAATTAGACAAATATGTTCACATATCGTGTTTCACTGAAGTCTGTGTGAGCCTACATGCTTGTCAATGGGTCTTGATCCTAAATGCTTTTATGCCTGATTAATTGTCAATATCAGGCAGGAGCCTGCTCATTAGCTCCTTGCAGGACCCATTTTAGTTTGCAATGAGCTCCATTTAGAGATGATATGCTAACTGTTAATAAACTGAATTTTCTTTCTTGTGTGAACACATCCTTTCAAAAAATACATATATGAAAATCTTCCAGGAGATCTGACTAAAGGTAAATAATTCTCTGCTACAAAATTTGCTATTGTACTATCCATATTCCCCTGGTTAAATATATCCGTGGTGTGTATTTTTTTTAAAATTTTTTATTTTATGTTTTCAATCTGGTACCTCACACAGATGCATGCCACCAATATGACGTTGACACATTACAAAACAAAATTTGCTTTAACACTGGATCTTTGTAGCTAACTTTTTAGGGAGAAATGATAAACAAATGTATATTTATGATCACTAAAAAACTTTACAAGGCAATTCACTTAGTGTTTTTCCTTTGAATTTACTAAAATTATTGTAAGATCCAATATGTGCCTACTTGAGTCATACGTGTAAAAGCACTTAGGGTGTTAGGAAACATTCCAAAAAAGCGCAGAAGCAGATCAAAATGGCAGGCATGGCCAACTTAGTAAAAAACAAACAAAAAACAAATAAATGAGTTATGCCCAGTTATGTCACAATTTTTACATCATGATCATTTTGTTTCCCTTTATTTTTTTCCCGTTAAGTCAGACGAGGACTACATATTGTCATTATGAAATCTATCCTGGGACCAGTGGATGGCGTAATGGTGACATCACTGACTCCCACATGGTTGACAGTGATTCAGTGCTTGGACTTGACAGCTTAATTCTCATGGTGTGTGTGTCTGTGTGTGTGTGTGTGTGTGTGTACCCAAAATTCTGAGAGGAGACTGGAGAAGGGACTGTCGAATGGCCATCCCCCCTAGGGGGTGATTTCTCACTTTCTTTCTGTCTGTTTCTGTCTCTCTGCCAAGCACAAGCAGCCTATAGCAAAAAATCTCTCTCTTAAAAAAAAAAAAAAAAAAAAAATCTACCCTTGGAGCCAGCAGGTGGCGTTGTGGTTAAGGTTCTGGATTCCCACATGGTTGAGCGTGTTATGAATCCCACATCTGGCGGCTTGCTTTCTTATTTTCTTTCTCCCACTGTCTCTCTCTGATGAGCACACATGTACTATAGCAAATTAAAAAATAATAAAAATAATAAATAAAAATTAAGTGAATAATTTCTTAAAACTAAAAAAGAAGACTATTCTTTCAAGAATCACAAGTTAGGGAACCAGCAGTTAGCGTAATGGCTATGTCGCTGACCTCCCACGTAGTCGACCGCGGTTCGCGTCTCGGACCCGGTGGCTTACAACTCACGCCGGGCGCGTGTGCGTGCGTGCCCAAGATCCCGAGAGGAGAATGGAGGAGAAGGGATTGCGGCGTGACCATCCCCCCTGGGGGGTGATTTCTCGCTTTCTGTCTCTATGTCTCTCTCTGTCTGTCTGGCGAGCGCACGCGCCCTATAGCGAAAAACCTCTCCAAAAAAAAAAAAAAAAAAAAAAAAAAGAATCACAAGTTAAAATGAAGTTGAAATTTTCAAGGTAACTGAGGCACCACACTAAGAACAGCAGTGGTATTAAATTACAAACTATGACAGTATACACTAAATATAGTCTAAGTTCACTAAATAATATAGATGCTATTCTCTTTATCTTGTCTAAATGAGGAGAACTAAAAAAAAATTTAAATGTGGTAAAAATCCATTCAATTTAGAACCTTTTATAAGAAAGAAAAAAATTGTGACTATGCAGAGAATTTTGTTTCAGTGAAGAGTTGCAGATACACTAATTAAAAAGTCAACACTAGAAATAATTACATATATTTAAGATACAACTTTAGAAATAATTATTTGTAATCTATAATTATCTCTAACCATTAAAAATAAAAATAAAGATGATAACAATTACTAAGGACAAAAGCATCTTTCCCTGTTTTTTTTCTTTAACGTATATGTATTTATTCCATGAGTGAAAGGACCAGAGAGACAGAGACAGAGACAGAGAAAGAGACATAGCACTCTTACAGTGTCCTGAGGCTGCCACCCACCCCCTAGTCTTGGCCAGCTTGGATCCAAGTCTGGCACACTTAGGGAGGCTTCTGGATTCAAACTAGCACCCTTCCTAAGTGAGCCTGCCTCACAAAGCATCTCATTTTACCACTGCAACATTGTCCAGCTCTTCTTTTTGTAAGACTTTAGTACATTGCAGTTTCTATTTAAATATTTGATAAAAAAGTTAGAGAATTCTAAGGTGTAGAATAAAAAGATATATTAAATAGATTGTGAGGAAAGTACATTCCTGGTGGGATTTAGCAGATAATTACAGATTTTGCACCTCGATTACTCCATGTGCAGAGAAAAAGTCTCTTGTTCAGTTTTGCAGATCTCACCAAGACATAGAGAAGGAAATGACAAAATTTTATTTGGTTAACGTGTACAAAATAACAGAGATCCGTTATTGGAAAGATGAGCATACTTTTGATGTATATTTGTAATCATGGACTTCTTTGGTTTTCTCTCTTTAAATGGAAGTTCACGAGACAAAGACTTTTCTCTTAAAATATTATAGAAAGATAAAAAGATAGGGCTCCTGTGCATTTCTCTTTAAGTAGTCATATTATTCTCAGTATTTTAATCATTTAGTTTAAGGAGTTCTGTGGCTTTACTTTCATAGATGACCAAAGCAAAATTAATTATCTATTTTTTTATTACAGGCTCATATGACTATAATGAAAACATTGCATTGTGCCCATTCTCAAATTCATGTCATACAATACTCTAACTTCCAAGAAAGCGAAATGAAAACTCACAACAAAATCTAAAATATACTTCTTAGAAAGCAAAGCTTCAGGGACCAGCAGATGGCAGAATGGTTACATCGGTGGACTCCCATGTAGTCCACTGCGGTTCCAGTCCTGGACCCAGTAGCTTAAAACTCATGCTAGGACCAGCAGATGGCATAATGGTTACATTGCTGGACTCCCACATAGGTGACTGTGTTTCAAGTCCCGGACCTGGTGGCTTAAAACTCACGCAGGGCACATGTGCATGCATGCCCAAGATCCTGAGAGGAGACTGGAAGAGAAGAGATTGCAGCATGGCCATCCCCTCAAGGGGGATTTCACACTTTCTATCTCTCTATCTCTCCATCTCTCTAGCAACCATATGCACCCTATAACAAAAATCTCTCTAAAACAAAACAAAACAAAACAAAACTCACGCTGGGTACATGTGCATGCATGTCTCAAATCCTGAAAGGAGAATGGAGAAGGGATTGCATCATGGCCATCCCCCTGGGGGATGATTGATTTCTCACTTTCTATTTGCCTCTCTCTGTCTCTCTGGCAAGTGCATGTGCCCTGTAACAAAAATCTTTCAAAAAACGGAAAAAAAAAAAAAAAACAAAAAAAAAAACAGAGCTTTTAATACCTCTGAAATAAATGTAATCTCTCTTCAAATGGAATGTTAATTCACCTTTCAAAAGTAAGGTATCTGAGGGCCAGCAGATTATGTAGTGGTTAAGGCACTGGACTCCCACATGGTTGTCCATAGTTAGACTTCTAGACCCAGAGTCTTGAAAATCACACCAAGCATGTGTGCATGTGTGCCCAAAATTCCAGGAGGAGAATGAAGGAGAAGGGAATATGGTGTGGCCATCTTTCCTGGAGGGAGAGGGTGATTTCTCACTTTCCCTCTCACTGTCTCTATTTCTCTGGCAAGTGTATGTGCCCTACAGCAAAATCCTTAAAAAAAAAAAAGTATCTGGTATTGAGGTCTTTCCATTCATTAAAGAGATTATCTCAAAGTGTATCATCCTCTCCCAGTTGGAGTTCAAGGTCTCAATTTTCCTGCCAAGCTATGGAAACTTCTCTTTGGTCCCTTCTCATTGGAAATTGGAGCAACTACTGTTTTCTGAGGAAATTTCCTGTTTTGTGCCTTTTCTTATGAACATCTAAAATATCTGCTACCCATTCAAAGACTATGAAGACCACATGCACTTGTTTTTCTTGGCCCCTTTCCATCTCATACCTCAAGCTTTCCAGAGCACTGCGAGGGAGCACCCCTCTCGCACTGAAATCCTTATGCTATGTTGATAGTGCCTTTCTTATCTTCCTTGCCTTGTAGGAATGCTATGGGCTTGAGTACAATCATGGGATCTTGTGATACTGGAATATATATTCATCTTTAAGAAAGAGAAAGCAAACATAGTCATAGCAAACTACGTAATACAACATGAAAATGATATTTTGTCTAGTCGGGGGAGAAATGGGAAAAATAAATTTTATTGATCGTCTCTAGATCAAGTTCTAAGTATGCGTGTATGTGTGTTTCAAGTAAATTTAGTTGTGCAACCATCACCACAATTCAATTTGAGAAGGTAGTCCCTTCCCTTTGGCAGCCAGTCTTGACCTCCACGCGTAGCTCTAGGCAATGACTCATCTCCCCTTTCTCTCCATACTAGCCTTTACTGAACTTTTTACGTAAACGGAGTCATACAAAATGTGTTCTGTTGCATTTGACTCTGTTCACTTAATGAACATAATGTTTCTGAGGTTCATTAATGACTTAACATTTATTAATAACTTTATCTTTTTATTGTTGAATAATATTGTGTTATTATGTGGGTATACTATGCTTTGTCTGCCTAGTCATCTTTGGAAAGAGCTATCTATTACTTCCAACTCTTGGCTGTTACAAATAATGTTGCTATAAAGGTAAACATTCCCATTCAAACCTTTGTGTGGGCATCTGTTTCCTTTTCTCCTAAATATTTAGGAATGAAATTGGTGATTATTTGGTGAGGCTAAAGGTACTTTTTTTGCAGTTGTTGTTAGGAGATGTGTGTGCTCACCAGAAAGAGACACAGAGATGGAGAGCAAAAGGAGAAAGACCTCCCCATGAATAATCATGTCACAATTCCTTCTTCTCTCTCTCTGCCTCCCTCTGAACTTCGGGTACACACATACACATCAGTGTATTTTTCAACCTCCAGTCCAGGATTCGAACTGTGCAGTTGACTATGTGATTCAGCTGCCTTAACCACCAAGCCACAGGCTGGCTCTACATTTACTTTTGGAAAAACTCTTGTTTTCAAGGTGGCTAAATCTTTGTACATTTCCTTCAGCCACATATTAGGATTTGAGTTTCTCAGCATCTTTGTCAACACTTGGTATTGTCTTAAAGAAGAAAAAGAGAAACCCTTCTAGTGGGTTTTAATTTGCATTTCACTCCTAACTAACATGTTTGCTTGTTTTCATTCACTAGCCATCCATACATCTATTTTAGTGAAATATCTATCTTAATATTTAAACCGCTTTTAAATTGGTTTGATTATTTGTAATTGAGTTGTAAGAGTTCTTTTACGTATACTTATGACAGTTCCTTTATCAGATGCATATTTTGCAAATAGTTACTCCCAATCTGTGTCTTGTATTTTACTTTTAGGATAATGTCTTCAAAGCTTAAAAGTGTTTAAGTTTGATGGATTTTGCTGTATATTTTTTGTTATTATTATGAATGGGTTTTTGTATCTGATTTAGAACTTTTTTTTCTAAGCTAAGGTCATGAAGATTTTCTATAAGTTTATTTTTATTTGTTAATTTCTACTGAGAGACAGAGAGAGAGAGAGAGAGAGAGAGAGAGAGCGCACCCCTAGCACGGTCTCAATGATGAGGCAGCCTCATCGATCCCTAAATCATGGGCATGCGCATGAGGCTTACTCAGGGAGGTCTCTAGCTGTGAACCAAGAACTTTCTCATGTGGATCAGCCTTACATGTCATCAGCATGACGTTTCGCTTCTGAGCCACTGTCCAGTCCCTCCAATGTTTACTTCTGGAAATGTTGTGAGTTTGGCTTTTACATTAGGTCTATGAGTCGTTTTTGAGTTAACTGTATATGGTGGGAAATATGGATCTACATTATTTTTTTGACATGAGGACATCCAATTGTCCCTATACTATTTCTATAAAGGACCTTTTTTTTTTTCATTGAATTGCCTTGACATCTTTTTTGAAAATCATTTGACCATAAATATAAGTGTTTATTCTGGAACTCTCATTTCTGTACCACTGTTCTCTATGTCTGTCCTCACACCAGTAGTACTCTGTCTTGTTTACTATTACTTTGTGGAAATTTTGAAATCTAGAAGTCCAAGACCACTTTATTCTTTTTCAAAGTTATTTTAGCTCTTTTAAATCATTTGCAGTTCTTTATAAATTTTTGGATCAGCTTGTCGATTTTTGCAAAAAAAAACAAAATTCTTCCGAGATTTTTAGAGACAGTATGTGCAATCAATAAATTGATTTAGAGAAGAATCAACAGCGTAATCATATTATTTCTCAATCTCTATCCCTCCACTTGATTAAATTCTCTTTACATGTGTCATAGTAAAGCTTTGGAGCTATCATATACATAAATTTTATACTTCTGTGAAATTTATTTTGATTATCTTATTTATTATTATTATTATTATTTGCCATAGGGCTTCCTGGAGAAGAGAGACAGTGACACAGAGAGACAAAGTAAGAAGTCGCCCCCAGGATGGATGGCCACATGCAATCCCTTCTCCGGCATTCTCCTCTCAGGATTCTGGGCATGCATGCACATGTGCCTGGCATGATTTTCAGGCTGTTGGATCTGGGACAAACTGTGGTCAAGCATGTAGAAGACCAGTGCCTTAACCACCATGCCAAATGCTAGCTACTCTTAAGTTTATTTTTAAGCATTTTATTATTTTTAATGTTTTGTGAATGAAATTGTATTCATTATTTTTTGATCACTTGTTACTAATCTATAGAAATACAATCGCTTCTTGTGCATTGATTCTGTATGAGAAATGTACAACTTTAATGAATACCTCTGGGAGATTTTTGGACACTTTCAGAATCAAATTCCTTTTTTGGATGAATATTATACTGATGAGAAGTTTTTTTTCTTTTAAGTTTTTAAAAAAAAGATTAGGGGGGCAGTCAGCAGGTGGCTTGGAGGTTAAGGCTCTGGATCTTACATGACTGATTCACGGTTCAAGTCCTGGACTTGGTAGCTTGAAAACCATGTCAGTTCTATATGTATGTATGTCCAAAATCCTGAGAGAATGGAAGAGAAGGGATTATGGTATGTCCATCCCCCTTGGGGGGTGATTTCTCTCTCTCTCTCTCTCTCATCCCCCCCCCAGCCCGAGCAAGCACATATGACCTACAGTAAAAAATATTTTGGTGAGCTTGTTCTGTAGCCTGCTGGATAAAGCAGCTGGATTTTACATGACTGATTTTATGGTTCGAATCCTAGTCTCAGTGGCTTGTAAAACACACCAGCTGAATCTGTGTGCATGCCCCAAATGCTGACTGGGTAGAAAAATGGAGGAAAAGGAATTGCAATCTGGCCATAACCAACTGGGTGTGGTGTCTCCCTCTCTCTCTTTCTCTGTCTCGTCTCTGTGGTGAGTATATGCATCCTCTAACATTTTTTAATACAGTAGATTTTTAATTGAGCTAATCTTAACATGATTTAAATTGAGCAGTTTTCCCTGAACTTCCAGACAAGTCCAGCTATCCTCATGGTCAACTTGATATTTAAGTTTCAGAAAAGGGAAAATGATTTACAAAAGCAAAAGCGAAGGAATGAGGTAGAGAAACAATTAGCCTGGTCTTTGTCTCTCTGGTGAGTGTATGCATCCTCTAGAAAATCTTTATAAATTGGTAAAATATATATAAAAAATACCTCTAACTCATTTTTAAAGTGGTTTTTTTTTTCCTTTTTTAGATATTTACCATAGGGTGTATACGTTTGCCAGGGACAGAGAAATAATTCTTCTCCCATTAAATAGCCTTGGCATCCTTGTTGAAAATCAATTAACCACATAGTGAATAGTTTATTTTGGGGATCTCGATTTATTCCACTGGTCTAAATCTCTATTTTTATGTCAGTACCATACTGTTAGGGTTATTGTGATTTGGGAGTACTTTGTGTGTGTGTGTTTTCTTTTTTAATTTAGAATCTTAACCACACATTATCATCATGAATAGAAAAAAACAATCATTTACACAGTTACTAAAAAACTAGTCACTTAAGGAAATAATCAGTGGAACTCAACAACTACCCGAGAAAAATAGTTTTCATCATTTGATGCCACTAGCAAGCCCTAGTTAAACTGAATATGGAGAGAGCCTCTGTCCTGAAAGGGCGGTGGAACATTCAAGTTAAAGGTAAGGAGTCAAAGTGTGAGTTTCTGAGGGGTATCATCTCCAGTGAGGTTCTGGTGTAGCCACAGTCCCCAGGTTTACTCTAATGGTGGGATAATCCCGGAATAACCAGCATCGTTGGTTTTTGAGAAGTTTTGACAATGCATGAGCCTTAGAATTAGAGTCTTACCACACATTCTTCCACAATAAAAATAGACTGTCCAGGAGGAATATGATTTTCATCATTTCCTCAGAATCTTGCACTTGACTTCCAGTTTTTTTGGAATTTACATCCAACTTTTAGGCTGCCTGCTCAAGAGCTGCTACACACAGTGCAGTCACATGGATCTAACAAAGACAAGACTGTCGTCCAGCATACTTCCAGTGTAAGTCTTCTAAGTCTCTACTAATGTTTATAGCAATCTATTTTATTCTATTTGAGGATACTTCCAGGTGGTTACTTGATTTCTATTTTCCAAGAGCTTACAGTCTTCACTGATGGCCACCAGTTTTAGGTCAGATAGGTGGGCACTTTGGAGAACACGTCCCGGCAGGGCTCAGGGAGAGCAGCCTCACTTAGCTCTGTTGCTTCCTTACTGATTTCATGGGGCACTGTCTGCAGAAGGACCTTCATCACCTCCATGCTTGGCTCGTAATTCGAAGTTGCAGAATCTTTTGAAATTGGGAAGGATGATTTCTCCAATTTTTCAAGATTGTTTTGGCTATTCAAGGTCCCTTGAGATTTCTTATGAATTTTGCAATTGATGCTTCTATTTCTGCAAGAAGTAGACCCTTGGGATTTTGGTAGGAATTGTGTTAAATCTGTAGATTGCTTTGAGTGATGTCATAAATCTTCTAATCCATAAACATGTGATGTCTTTTCACTTATTGGTGAAATTTAACCTTTCAGCAGCATTTTGTAGTTTTCAATGTATAAGTGCTTTACTTGCTTGTTTAAATTTATTCCTAGGCGTTTTATTATTTGTGATGCTATTGTAAATAAAATTTCCTTTCAGATTGTTTATTATTAGTGTGCAAAAGTGCAACTGATTTTTATATGTTAATTTTGTATCCTCAAACTTCACTGGATTTGTTTATTCACTTCTAACAGTTCTTTTATTTTGTAAATTTTTTACTATTTTCTATATCTATAAGTAATTATTGATTTTTCCCTTAAAATCTGCCAATGTTGCATCATGTTTATATATGTGGGGGCTCTAGTATTTTATGCATAGATATTCTTTATGTAAGAGTATGCCATCTATGAACAGAAATAATTGTAATTCCTCCCTTCCAATTTGGATGGCTGTTATTTCTTATGTCTATTTTGCTGGCTAGAACTTTCAATAACATGTGGAATGCAAGTGATGGAAGTAGGCATTCTTGTGTTTTTTCTGATCTCAAAGGAAAAATTTTTCATCTTTAACTATGGAATTTAATGGCATCTGGATTTTCATACATGGCCTTTATCATGTTGAGGGACTTTACTCCTACTTTACTGAGTATTTTTTTATAAGGAAAGTGTGGAATTTTGTCAAAAATTTTTTCTGCATCAATTGAGATTATTGAATATTTCTCTCCTATATTTTATAAATCTTTTTCTAGTCCCTTAAGGTCTAAAATTACACTATGGAGTTAAGAAATTTTTCTTCTTTTACCATATGCAATTTACAGAAGTGAATATTCTTCCTATCAATGCTTTTGTTGTGTTCCATAAGATTCGACACGTGTGTTCTCATTTGTCTCAAGGTATTTCATGATTTCCCTTGTTGTTCTGCAAAAATTGGTTGTTTGAAGGTGTTTTGCTTAATTTCTACACATTTTTTAATTTTCCAGTTTTCTTTCAGTATTGATCTCTAATTTTATTCCATTGTGATTAGAAAAAATACTTTGTACGACCTCAAACGTTTTAAAATTTTAATACTTGTTTGTGGTTTAAGGTATGTTCTAACCTGGAGAATGTCCCATGTGCACTTGACAAAACAGGTCTTATACAGTTAGTGGGTGAAATCATCTGTCTGTGTCTGTTAGATCAAATTGGTTTGTGGTGTTATTCAAGGCCTCTGAATTATTATTGATCTTCCATTTCATTATCCTACACATTACCAAAGTTGGAAGTACTGGTGTTTCTAATACTTGTTATATATTTATCTATTTTTTCCCTTAAATTCAGTGCTGCATCATATATATTTTGGGGCTCTGGCATTAGATGCGCAGATATTTACAATTGTTTTATACTGGCGAAATGACCTTTTCACTAATATATAATGTCCTGTGCTTGTCATAGTCCTTTTGGAACTCAAGTCTATTTTGTCCAATATTCGTGTAGCTACCCATCTCTCTTTTAGATATTACACACTGAGCATCCCTTATCCAAAAGTGTCAAAACTACAATGTTCCAAAATCCAAAACTGAGTGATGCCACATGAGACAGTTTCACACCTGACCTCATTTAAACAGGCACAATCAAAATGTATAATGTGACAATATTGTATAACATTACTTTCACAATTAAAAAATAGATTGTGGAGAATAAAAATATCCCAACATAATAGTACCTAAAGTCAATTAATAAAAAGAGAAAGTACTTAACATTTCTGACCCTAGAAATGTTCAACATAGTTGTCTTATGGAAAGGCAAACTAACATACATGTTATGAATTTTTGGTGATCGTTGAAACTTAGGGAATAATAACCTTACAAGAGGATCTTTAATTACTGAGATCAACCAGTAATAATGACAAAAGCAAACAAAAAGAAGTGATCATGAAATGCTGACCTAGATTATGGAGACACTGACCCTTCCTAGAGGTCTCAGAAAACCAAAGAATAAGTGACGGGTTTTCAGACATGTCAGAAATATGCATGGCAGACCAAGAAGCTCTGAATTCTTCCCCAATAAGAAATTTTAAACAAATAAACAAACAGCAAATAAACAATACCCCAGAAACAGTGTGAACCAACTTTAGAAGAACTCTGGAAAACATTCAAAGATGTATAACAACCAAGCAAAAGCTCAATAAGAAGAAGGCATCTTCAAGAGGCCCACTCCTGAGCCAAGGGATTCAGGATGGAAACCATCTGAAACAGACCATCTAAGGCCCAACGAAGAGTCTGTGTGAGACTCTGGGAAATAAGGGCATTTCCAAGAAGAAGTTTCATTTTTCTCTCTTCTTTTTCTCTTTATCACTCAGGTTTCAATGTCTGTTGCAAACCAGGGAAGAGCATTTCCCATGGGATGGTCTTTTTGTTTCAGCAATTAATTAACTGCATACCACAAAAAAGCATGATTTGTTTATACCCCAGATATTGTTGAATAATCTCAAACAGAACAGTCAATAAGTATTCACTTTGTGAAATTTCAGAGATTATGTATTGTTGATACATGAATATAATTCAATTACAATGCATCAGATAGAGATATGCATTATTTAAAGTAAATTTATCTCCAGCTGGATATTGCTTAGTTGAATATATGGAAAATGCTTATATTTAATATTGTAGCTCTATGGTTTACTTACTAGCTGTACATACCTATGTATGGGGATATTTAGAAAAGGTTAAGTGTGGGGTCAACAGGTGGCAAGGTAACGTAGGTGCTGGAGTTACACATGGCTGACCATGGGTAGAGTCCTTGACCTGGCAGCTTGCTTTCTCATTTTGTCTCCCTCTCTTTGCCTCTCTCTGGTGAACACATGTGCCCTACAGCAAATTTGGTAATGATAATGGCAACAAATAAAATTTATAAAAGAAAAGGTTAAGGGCAAAATGTTTCTTCAAAGAGATCCCAAAATACTTCTTCAAAGAGATCCCTAAAGTGGTAGGGATCTTTCTGTTATTGTCACTGAAAGTGGTAATAATATGTCTCTTAACATTAGAACCTCTTTTCCATGTATTCCATTTACTGAAACTCTGTAAATTGCACTACCCTTTTTTTTACTTAGCATCTTTTAAAAAATTTTTTATTTTTTAGAGATTTTTTGCTATAGGGCACGTGTGCTTGCCAGAGAAACAAAAGAGAGACAGAAAGACAGAAAGTCAGAAAGTGATAATTCACTCCTGGGGCGGGAGGGGGGCATGGCCACACCACAATCCCTTTTCCTCCATTCTCCTCTCAGGATTTTGTGTATGCATGCATACGCAATTGGTGTGTTTTAAGCCACCAGGTCCGGGACTTGAACCACAGTTGACCATGTGGGAGCCCAGATCCTTAACCATTATGCCACTTGCTGGCACTGAGCATTTTTATTTTAACCTCGCTTGTACGTAAATATGTGCAAAAGCTCTTCAACAAATTCATGGAAAATATGTATTATGGAAAAATTATGCATAGGTTTCAAAAATTTTTGTACCAAAATAAACTCATATTTCAATTCTACTTTTCCAGAGATGTATTGAAGTTCCTTTGTGTAAACACACACACACACATACACACACTCACACACACACACACACACACATTCTTCTCTCTCTGCATAGATGGAGGAGAGAAGTGGTAAGAATCAAACATCAAACTTAAGCTTCAGTATATTACATTAAATATTTCTCCTTACAGGAGTAGAGTAGGGTTTTATTTGCATCCATGAAGATGGAGAGGTAAGACACTTGTGGGACACAGATAAGGTTTATTATCTGTTGAAGAGGATGTGTCTGGTGGTCTCAACTGGGCTGGACTGAGGTGTATATCATGCTGGGTGAAGTCTCTTCACAATCTAAATAATGTATAGCGATTTAACGTATGAATAATAATAAAATCTAAATAAATAATTGAAGAAAAATATTGTATTAATGCATCGTGAAAAGGTGAAGGAGCAGTAAAGAAATAGGTTTCAGGAGATGTTATCTAAGTACATAGAACATGGTCTCCTAAGGTCCCATTAGAACTCTGTTTTGAGTCTTTAGTTGGTCATTCTACCTCTGGGTAGCTCAATGGTGGAAAAGCATAAAATTAGGTCTATAAAATTTCCACCATACCAACTTTAATTGAAATCTATATTTTGTTGGTCTTTACGATTGCTAGACCCTTTATTGAATGTTGTAGAAAGAACTACAGTTACTGAATATGTCACTTGTATGTCAACTAGCTGGATTGTAGGTACTCAAAATAAATGTGTGTGTGCATGTGTGTGTGCGTGTGCGCATGCAAATCAAGATTCTCTCTCTCTCTCTTTTGAATTTTTAACCTGCTCATTGTAAACAGCTCTGGAGATAGTGAATTTTTTAAAACAATTATTATTATTTAAGTTTTTGCTATAGGGTACAAGTGTTCACCAGAGAGAGACAGAGAGAGGGAAAGAGAAAAATCCCCTACCATGGGGGATGGCCATGCTGCAGTCCCTTCTCCTCCATTCTTCTTTTGGGATTTGGGGCCCAGGCACATACGCACAGATGCCTGGTGTCATTTTCAAGCCACCAGGTCACAGGCTCCAATCACGGTCAGCCACGTGGAAGTCCAGCACCTCAACCACCATGCTACCTGCTTGTCACGACAGTAATTTTTTATAAACCAATGTTGCCCATATCGAGTGATCGATAGCTTACATTTATAGAGGATTTGCTGAGAGAGATAGTCTTGACCTAATCTTCTGGAACAGAGAAATGGTCTGGGGTCAAGTGTAGAATACGGTTTAACTCTAGGGGCACGAGGGGCACAGGGCTTCACATCACCTCAATCTGTACTAACTACATTTTTTTCTGATCCTGAGTTTTTGTCACATTTACATATTTGTATATAATATAGTCACACAGCACTTTTTTCATGCTTAAACCAAAAACCGACAATTTTCACAGTTTAAAAGCTTCTATGACCTTTCTATCATAGATAATCATTGTGATGGTCCATGCCACAATTTTTAAAATAGAGAATCATTTGAGACTCTAGACTTTTATTTTCCACTTCATTGCTACTCTTCCGAGAAATCTGACAGACTTTCATTTTTTTTTTTTTTTTTTTAATACCAGTGGGTGCATAGGCTTGCCAGGAAGAAGGGGAGAAAGAGAGAAAGAGAGAGAGGACCACCACCCAATAGGATATGATTATTATGTAATCATTTCTCCTCCTTTTCTCTATCTGTCAGGATTTGGGTCACACTTAACTGACATACCTGGCATATTTTTTAAGTTTCCAGGGCCGAGACTTGAACCATGGTAGACCATGTGGGATCTGGTTCCTTTAATCACTAGGCTATGGGGCCAGCCTCAGCTTTTGACTTTTTAATGTTGAGGCCCAGTAATGAATTTGAGTTGCCATTATTATAAACATCTTTTTAAAGGTGCTCAAGAAGTGAGTCTCTGGACTATTCTTAGTGAATGTAATTTAATGAATCCGAGATTTTCAGTGTTGTGGTTTTATTATATCTCTTGCTAAGTTTCAAGTGGGATTTCTGCCATCATGCACCCATGGCCCGGAAAGGTTTTTTTCTTAGTTTTAGAATAAATATAATTTCACACTGAGGGCATTTTCTCATCAGTCTGTACTTCAGAGACGTCTGTACCATCAACTGCGGGATCTAGACGTGTAGATAGCAAAGTCGTTTCTTTACAAAGAATTCTTCATGGATACCGTGGCTTTGTAGCGTTGGTTGTAGCTGGGAACAATGGCTGAGGTAAGATAACTCAGCCTTTCTGGCCGGGTGGTAAGCGGAATCAGTCTCGGTCTTCACATTAGGCAATACATGAAACCCACCTGGGGATGCTGGGAAAGTCTGCTCGAAGCTCACACACACTCTGGGTTGTTTTTCCCCTCCCACTGCCAAACCTCGGTGAACTCCAAGGGACATTCGATCTCCCCAGCTTTCCCACCTGTAAGGAAATATACAAGTGGAAGAGCCCAGTGAGAACGCAAATACTGACTGCCTTCCCACCATTCTGTTGACACCAGTCGAGAACCCTGTTCACCGATCTCATCAGAGCTCATCACTGAACCACAAATCTGGAAGCAATTTTTTCCCCATAAATGCCATTCCATAGATATGCTATTGGATGTTGTCGAATATAAATTATCAAAGGAAACAAAGCAATAGCATGTGCTTGACAAGGAATGTCCCATGGGCTCATCTTATAACCACGTCTCAATAAGAGCAACCTTGACAGCAATATTCACCCAGCTGGCTTCAGCCCATCCTCCCCCTAGCAGCACGGCATGGACATACTCTCCCACAGACAAAGCCACACAATTATCGGGGTATAATTGTAACTGCATTGCTTTCATATTTGTAACGAAATTTGAAAATCAGAAACACAACCCGTGAGGCCAGGGTAATGTACAGGCAGACTTTTGAAAGTGTAAGTTTTCGAGAATGGTTTTATAGGAATCATTAACTTTTGAAAAGACACCCATTTCCTTCTGTCATTAATGATATGCATAACAGTTTAATGTAATGCTACTTTTAATGATCACGGCCCTTTCTTTTAAATATCAAATTTCCCTCTCTAAACTGTCCTGCGTTCTCTTTAGAGTCTCATCTGTCACTGTAAATGCCATCACTTTATTCCTCCTTGAGCGGCAGTGACAGGTCCACTCTTATCCCAAGCTTTATCTCCTTTTCCATCCTTTATTGTACTACAAAGATCCCTTTTTCATAGTTTACAGCTGTATCCGCTTTCCACACGTGGCAAATGATTGCCTCGGTAAAGGTATTTTCTGTTTCAATCTTGCATTTTCCCAAGGGAGAACAAAAGGGACAAGCTTTCTGGAGTTGGTTTCACTGAGAAAATTGTTTAGAATTGCCTCATTCCTCAGCAGATTAACGAATGCATACAATCCCAGCTTAAGTGCCATTGTACCACACAATTTGTCCATTATACTTTGTCCTTTCCATTTAGAAAACCCCTCACCAATTAAAGTAATACAGCTTCCAATACCTGCTCCCAATTAAATCCGAGCTGTATTACCTGCCCGGATGCAGCTGGTCACAGATTCCTACCACTTACCGCATTCATTAGGCCTGTTCATTATCAAGGGATGGTGGCAGGAATTCAAGCCACTGCCTCCCTTTTAGGGCTCACCAAAATTATCAGCTTTCCACTCAAGGCCCCCATAAGGACGGGATTAAGTAGAAGGACAAGGAATTTATACAGTAGCAAACTCATTGTCTCTGTTTTGCTCCTGTCCTCTCTACCTCGACACATCAAAAGGATACAGTGCAGGTACAAAAGAACACTGGTCCTAATGAAAGGATCACTTTTCCCTCCCTCCTGAGCTCCGGGCGAAGCCCTAGCTTTGTTCCTCAGTCCTGACTGCCCTCCCCCTTCAAGCCCTTTTCCAAGAACACAGCAAGAACCACAAAGAGCGCCTCAGAAAGTGACCAAGAAGCCACTCTGTGCAAGTTTTGTCATCGCGGAGCATGCCTTCCCAGCTCAGGCTGGACTCCATTTCTTTCCTTCTTTTTTTTTGGAGAGGTTTTTGCCATTAGGGCGCGTGCGCTCGCCAGACAGACAGAGAGAGAGAGAGACAGAGAGACAGAAAGCGAGAAATCATCCCCCAGGGGGGATGGTCACGCCGCAATCCCTTCTCCTCCATTCTCCTCTCGGGATCTTGGGCACGCACGCACACGCGCCCGGCGTGAGTTTAAGCCACCGGGTCCGGGACGCAAACCGCGGTTTGACTACGTGGGAGTCCAGCGACATAGCCATTACGCTAACTGCTGGTCCCCAAGCTGGGCTCCATTTCTGAGAGGTGTTATTTTTCTCTTCCAAGGCATAAAGCGCCTCCGAGGAAAAAGAGGAGGGGGGCTGTGGGAGGAGAGAAGGTACTGGGAACCATGACTTAATTACAACCACGCACGATTGCGCTAGCGGGGTCTCCCAAACATGTTAATCTGCTAAGAACAATAATCAAAAAGATACACCCAGTCTTCTTTACTTTCATTTTGAACAAGGAAATACAGCAGTAATTTCCTGGAACTCTGGTGGTTTTTGGTCATGATTATTGAGCAGAAAAGGGGAAAAAAAAAAAAAAAAAAAAAAACAGAACAAGGCTGGGAGGGTATGTCAGAGGAGGAAAAGATTCCAGACTATAAAGCACTAGAGAGAAAATTCTGTAGAGAAGAAAACACACATCAGCTGCCAGAGGTAGGAAATACAAAATTCAGATCCTGAGACTATCGCAAAGTACAAAATCTTGAATTCGTTATCAAGAAGTGCTCCCTGAGCCTTGAAGGGACTGAGCCTGGGAACTGACGAGAGCATTGACCGGACTCTGGGTGCAGGGGCGGTTCTTAAAGCTCCTGGGTCCTTTTGTAGGAGGGGCCAGAGCAATTCCTACCCATCTTGTCTGGAAAGAAGAGATTGAGATCTCACCCAAATGTTCCTTTCAGAAATATTCACATAAGAATAAAAACTAATATAGAGCCTCTCCTGAGTTTCTGCATAGTCACTTATCCCTCAGTTACATTTTTAAGGGGACTTCAGTGAGTGACCTCGTACCTATAATGAGCAGGCACTGTGGGGAAATCCTGATTGTAGAGAGGCTCCAGACATTCTCAAAGGCGCAGACATAGGGTGGGTGGATAATCACTGAAAATCCATCTTAAGCAACTTTATTGTAAGTCTTTATTGTATACATACAGATCTTATCAATGAACAGAACCATATGCATATCCATGGTTTTCTTTCTTTTTTTTTTTTTTTTCCTTAAGGGGGGAGGTTGTATATTAGTGTTTTCCTCTCAATTAACTTCTAGGCAATTTTCCCAGCTAAATGCATAACATCTTTGGCAAGATGCCAAACAAAACCTTAAGACCCAACACTAAATTCTACACTTATACAGGCAGCTTAGATTTTCATGCGGTGAACTGGAAGCACGCCAGCAACTCCCACTATAAACCCAGCAGTGGGAAAGCTATATATTTTTTTATCAAGAAACTCTACTTAGATTTCCAAGACCACTTGAAAATTGCACTATTTTAATGTGCCTTTTAGACAAAATAAAAGAAAGATTTAACCTGCTATTAAATTAACCCAATTAGCTATTTATTCTATGTAACCTTACATGTTGGATGATGTTAAATCAAATAAACTGGCAGCAAATGGATTTTTTTGTGTGAATTGTGGAAAATTACAAGATATTTTCTAGACAATAAGTTCTTATGTCTTTTCCCTTATCCTTTCATTCTGACAAGATTATGAGAATACTGACTTTTTTTTAATTTCCTTTTTTTTTTTTTTTGTATACGAAATGGAATTACCCAGGATACAGTGCAGCTGAAGGGCCTGGGGAGAAGTGGCTGGGGAATTAACAAGTAACGGAAAGCTAATCAAATAGAAATTTACACAATGGCCATTCCTTGGAAGGCTTGCAATCAATCCCTCAAACTTTGCTTTTTGGTGTGCTTTTATTTGTACATTCCATTCAACACATGTGTTCATCCAATAACGTAGTACTTCGCAAAGCACTCGCTGCAGTCGGGCTGCTTTGGATCTCAGTCAAACTTTGTTGATGTTAAATTTAGAACCAAACTCTAGGAGTTGGAGTTCATGTCCACTGGGATCCACAAGTTAGGGTAAAAAACACTTTGGAGAACTTGTGTAGTGTCTGACAAAACTCTTTTAGCATTTAAAAACCTTTTGGAAAACAACATTTTGACGATTTAAGAGGCAGTGAACCAGAAACATATGGATTACGTTTCCCCTGTAATACTCAGGGGCTTAACAATTAAGGGGAGAGGGTTGGCCAAACACATTTTGCCCAACCAAAATAATTGACAAGACAGGGGAAGATCATTTGCTAAACCCAAAGTACTGACGAGCTCTTTCTTCACTAGTAAACATTATCATTATACCTTAAAACATTTTTTTTTGTCTGATAAATCTGAAGTTTTAAACCATCTGGAATGGGTTCAGAGAACAGCAGTTCACATCAAAGTGATTTTGCAATTTCAAAAACAAATCATAAATCACAACCTAACAACACTGTGAATTTGTCTACATAAATCCAAGAGCCAGAACAGTCTGGCCATGTAGTGGCACTGGCTATGCCCATGGCATAGGGGCCTGGCGTCTGTTCCACAGGTCAGGCCCTCTGCAGGACGAGAGAAGAGAGGATTTGAGTTGGAGGACATGCAGGAAGGTACTGCCACCACGTAGGCAATGACCTAGGCCCTGATTTCAGCCAGAGACAAGACAGACGGAAGTCACAGTGGAGGGCTTCTCAGAGACAGGCACAGAACATGGTTCTATCTCAGTAAGAGCGAAGATACTGATCCTGAAAGAACTGCTAGTGTTTCCTTTTTGATTTTCAGCAGTTTCCAAGAAGAGACACAACAGCCATTTCTGCCTGCTTGACCCTCTGTGAGTTTTAGCAATTACCCAGAGTCCTCGCTGCACACAGTAACAACAAAATAGCATGGCAGAACCTCAGGGTGATGTGAACTACTTCCACCAACTTTCCCACTGTCTTCGCCTGTACCTGTCGTCTGCTCTGAGTCAGGCCTGGAAGAAGGGAGACTGTGCTGTGCATATGCAGAGCCTATTGAACCAGTATAAACCCGTGATCTGAAGCTAGGAACACCAGAGACAAAGTATAAATAAAAATGCAAGAAAGGAGGTTAAATAGTAGAATGGACAAAGGACATAAGCAAACAAAAGTGAAGGAAGAAAGGAGAGAGGAAAGATGACTGCTTAGCCGCACTGTCGAATTAAGTGAAAGAATAGAGTCAATTCGATCGATGTTGGCGATCCACGTTTTTGCATATAATTTCTTTGCCTCTGACTTATTTCAGCATTTAATTACCATTTTTCAAGCACATCAACTGTAACTTCAGGTGGTGTGAGGGTGGTCGGGACGGTGGGCATCGTGCTGGTGGGCTAGGCCAGCCTTTACAGCCTTGAAAACTATCTCGATGGCAGAAGTGACAGTCCGTTGGGGGAAGGGACAGGGGAACTGTTTTTAAATACTTTGGAATAGAGATATTTGACATTTGAAGATGCAACGCATCAACTGTTGACTGTGGAGAACTGATATTTAAGATACTCTCCAAACATCACAAAATTCTGCACAACTGGACAAAGTTATAAAACTGTGCTCTGTATGGTCAGAACAGAAGATGCCATTGTGCCCACAGAATACAGTGACTGCTTTGAAAGATCTTAAACTATTGATAGACTAATACACGGGTGTTTTGTTTGAAACTCTTGGAAAAGGGAAAGGGAGGTGAATTTATTAGTGGGTAAATCTCCTAAATATGTATTAATGAGTCACCTGGCATTTGAGAAACAGTTTAACATGTCATTTCTTCTGTCTCCTAACTGGAAAGAATCCCCCCTCCTCCCCAACAAAGGGCATTCGAGAAGACTGGGCAGCATTCGTACTGCCTTATCTAGCACTCTGGAATTTGTATCTGCTTATATAAAAATTACTATAATTTGACTTAAAACTTTGATTATTTTGTAAAAAAAATTATTTCACATATTTCTCACCACAAGCAGCAGCAGGATTGCAGGAAAAATTTTCTCCCGGGAAGGAGTATTCTGGGCTTGTACTTATATACCACGTTACTTTAACATGTACCATCCATAATTGCAGAGAGACCGGCTGGAAAGAAGGCTGCATTCACTCCAGATTCTTTGTAAGGATTTAAAAAAAATGCCATTCTATTGAAAATACAAAAAAAAATTATTTGCTTTTAAGCACACTTGCTTTGATTTAAAATGCGTTTTTAAAGACCCACAACAAGCTTCTCCCACAGTCTGAAAGGGCCTGCAGGCCTGCTGGCAGGCAGTCCTCAGGAACCCAACCTGCTAGCTTCTACCTAACACGCGTGCACCTTACAGTTACATGTGGCAGAGCTCTGTGCCATGCACATTTTTATCCAGGCTGTGAACTGTTAGAAATCCAAGACTGTCTTTATTAGAAATAAATGCTGATGTTCAAGACCAAAATAAATAAATGCATAAATAAACCCTGGAAGCTTTTCCAGCCTCGAATTAGCATCAGAATCCCAGGTGGGGACGGAGTGTCAGAAAGCTTCCATCGGAATTTCTGATAAAGGTAAATGAAGGCTGACAGGAGTTCCAAAATCCGGCCACAATCAGCCACTAGAGAGGAGGCGTTACCTAAACTTGAATCAGGATTCCAGACCAGGGTCAAGCAGCACATGAAGGGGTAAGCCACGAAGTCCCTGCCAGTCGGGACTTGGGGACAGAAGACAGCTGATGATGGGCCCAGGACTTCTTGGGGTTGAGAGAGAGACAGAGAGACAGAGAGAGAGAGAGAGAATGAAAAAGCTGCCAAAGCCCTGGATAAAAGGCAGCTCAGCCCGGAAGCTGGGGTGGGGGCGGGGTCAGCAGGTTACTGTGCCCTCATCAGTCAAGGTCCACACCTGGCAGCCAGGCTTCTACTGGAGGGGAAGAAACCTCCACAGTTCAGGATTAGTAAATACTACAGCTCTAGAGAGAGAGAGGGAGAGAGCTGTGTGCAAGTTTTTGTTTATTCTGAAACTAGCTGTTATTAAAAGGCTACTAGCTACAAAGAAAATGTTACTCCATCCTACAGGGGCAAATTTCTTTCTCTACAACAATTACTTCTGAAAAAAATGAAAATTTCTTTGAACTGGAAAGACAAGACAGTGTAAAATATGCATTATTTCAAGACCTCGCTCTCCTGTCTTTGTACTGATCTTTCTGCTCTTTTATTGATTCCTGTCTCGGTGTCCAAACATAATTTTGCCTTTTTCAACAGAGTTCAAAGCAGAGGAGATGTTATCTCATCAGTTTTCATAATTTCCATATGATTCGCCATCTGGCTCTGCCCTCTCTCTGCGGCTTTTGTTTCCCACTCCCCACTCCCCTCAGCGCACGCCCCAGCCGCACCTGTAGCAACTTCCCGGAACCCACGGGGTACTTTCCTGCTTTGGAACTCGCATGCTAATATCATGGCCTGGACAATCTCTTGCTCCTCATTTACGCGGTCAATATTTATGGAGTCCCAGCGACGTGTTCAATCTGTGCTAGGGATTAATAGAGCCATGAGGTGAACTCCGGAGCTTTCCGTTCAGCCTGTCAAACCTTGTCCACCAAGACTGAGCACTACCTTCCTGCGGAAAACCTCTTCTGCTTCCCTATTTTCCTATTTTTAATTTGGCATGCCTTTTTAATTGCTACCAAGGGGGGAAGAACACACACACACACAAACACACACACACGCACACATATATATGGATACACACACACACACACACATGTATATAAATATGTATACACACATATAGATATATATGGCACCATTTCTTCCCACATCTATATTTTAATTAATTAATTATCTGCATGTCTCACCGCTAGGAGATAACCTGTGCCCATGCCCTTCTTTGGAACTACTTGGCACTGGGCTTTGCACATCGTAGTAATTCATTCTCACTGGATTTTGTTACGTGCATGCTGATGGGTAGATGGAAGGATGAATGGTGGGGTACATGGATGGATGTCTGGGATATGCAGTTGACTATTATGGCTTCCTTATTCACTATGCCCACAGTACATTGCCCATTACTGTTCTAAATGATAAGGCTGCATTGCTTTCCTGCCTTGACCTGGAATTAATGACTTTTATAAATTATTATTATTCTTTTCATTAGCAAGACAGAGAAAGAGAGAGAGAGGGAGACAGCACCCTCAACAGGGTCTTGATGCCATGATCCACCCTCAGCCTCAGTCGTCCCCTGATTATGGCACCCTTACGCCCAGCATATCCAGGGAGCTCGCCCCTGTGGGTCAACCCTGCAGAGCCCCACGTTTTACTTCTGCCCATTATCTGGCCCCCAAATTAATGATTTTTAATCTAATGATACTTCCCTACCAAGTAACAGAGTAACTCCTCCTGTGTTTTGTGGTGGGACTACTACCTGTAAACATAACCAGCTATCTGATAGTTTTCTATTACTGCACGAAACTTTCGTATGGGGGGAAGGCATGTATTTGTCACTGTGACAGCAGCGTATTAGTTTAAAAATAAGCTAAGGCTTAGCTGTCATGAAAGGACCCACATTGTGGTTTGAATAGCTTTTTATGTGTTTAACATAAAAATATTTGTATGAAAAGACAATTAGGCATTTATGTGGAAGGCCAATATGATCATTAATTAGCATTCACAATGAAATAGTTCCGGTTTGTTTTGATCGTATAGAAATGGTTGAATCTGAAATGTCAGTTTATATATCTCCAACTTTGTTCTAGAGATATTTTCAAAATGAGTCCATGGTTATCTTTATACATTTTAAATTCATCCATAGTTGATATTCATATTTTAGTAGATCCTATGTAGAAAATGAAAGTTTGCTCTATCATGTTTTGACAATTTAAAAAATTCATTTCTCCATCCAAAAAATCCTTGATACAGTAGACTAATTCTGGCACAGGTATCGTAATTCAGAAATGTGTAAAAACATGCTCAGGGAAAAGCATATCTAATATCACCGTCCTAACACATTTGATATAGATACAGTATTGCAAGCTCATTCTCAGGCCTGATACTATAATTATATCGCACACATTTTAAATTATCATTATAATTTAAGTCTGCAATTTTGTTTGGGGCTCAGATTTTCCGTATTTGTTCTCACATGTGAATCATTTAAATTGTTGAAGTAGAATCTGTTTAGCTGTTTTGAATTATATGAATGAAAGAAAAAAATACTTTCTCTTCAAAGCAAATTAAGATATTTGGAGATTCAAGTGAGGCTGTCTGAATTTATAAGCTTGAAAATTTTGGAGTAAATACAAATTTTAAAATATTTTCTAATTTCCCTCAAATGCAATTTAAAATGACAAATGAATTAACTCTGCTATAAATCTGATGAAATGTTCAGTTTTTCCAGCGACTTTAATTTTGCTATACTAGGAATACTGAAGTTAAATGAGCATAATGAGGTATGAAATACCTTCAAATTTGTTCCATTTTTATACTATTTTAGCATGAGTAAAAAGGTAACATCATTTGAGCGTTTGGACAAGATATTCAGAAGTACGAATTGAATAACACTCTATTATTGTTTCATGTAAATTTGAAGTATATTTATGTAAAAAACACAAAAATCAGAATTTCCGAAACATTACTTTCTCCTGAGCAGATACAGTGTTTGTTACTGGCAATCATTTTTAATTGGAGACTTGATACCATTCGTTTTTCATGCCAATCATTTAGGTATTTCTACTTTGTAAGGAAACTTGGCAAAAATTCTGAACAAACAGAAAAGATTTAGGCTAAAGTTTTCAGTTACAGAGACTTCTATCCATCCTTTCTAAAGAGGACTTAAAATACCAACTTTCAGATTTCAAAAACTCTCTCAGTCTAGGTCTACGCTCCCCTTCCCCTTCTTGCTTTTAAAGCAATAATTCATAATGCGATAATTCTCATTGCATTGTTGTGTCCCTCAGATGTTTACCTTCAGAAGTCAACAGGAAGACGTAAGATCAGTTTGAACTACTACTCTTGATCTCAGAATTTCAGATTATAGTAAAACTCAGCATGCTAAGTTGTGCTCTCCTGACATCTATAAAACAACAGCAACGACCCAAGGGCCCTCGGTACAAATCCCTGCAGACAGACAGCAGCCGACACTTTCAGGATCCCTGGGTCCTCAGCTGGCTCTTGAACAACATAGACCAAGTCTAGCAGAGCAGAGCTGGCTAAAAATAACTCCTCAAACAGCGCCAGAGTCTCCGGTAGGGGCAGGAGCTGGGCTGCAGCTGCGGTTTCCTCTCAGGAGAGGGCAGAGGGAAGAAAGGAGGCGAGGTACGGCAGCACACAGCACACTCCAGGTCTTAGCGTGGCGTCGTGTACACGCTGCTTAAGCTTATCCTCCGTATCTTTACAGAAACGTTCTTACAATAGCTGGTAGACAACAGGACACATTTCATTTCCCCAACTCTCCAAACGGCAAGGAGCCCACAGAGTTTTCAATACTATTCACCAGGAAGCTATCTTAACGTGCCGTCTATGTAAAGGCACTGACATTAATGCCCATTCAAAAATCCTCTAACCCAAGTGTAAGTAGATCTAGCAGGAACCCTAGGCCAACATGACTGTGAAAGATTTCATACATTGCATTTCATAACAGATATTGAAAAAAAGAACCCACCAAGCAGTTAATTTGGATTTAAAACTAGAATTCTGATGGAAGGTTATTGTTAGATAAGATGCACAGAGTAAGGTTCCCTACAATCCTATAATACCGCATGACGACGTTACATAGAAACCACACGGACTTTGAAAACTGTAGCTCCCTTACTTTACCATGTATTTTGGCACGAGTGAGGATAAATAAAGTTGTCTTCTGTTCCTGCCTTCCCTGTTGCATTTCACCTGAAAAATCCTTCTTACTCCTCTGGAAAC
The DNA here is from genome assembly GCA_026018925.1 of Tupaia tana. Classification (NCBI taxonomy): domain Eukaryota; kingdom Metazoa; phylum Chordata; class Mammalia; order Scandentia; family Tupaiidae; genus Tupaia; species Tupaia tana. The sequence goes on from JAKSZU010000003.1 coordinate 134,901,024, forward strand.
CTTGCCATTTAAATGACTTGACTGGGCAATCTTTTATAAAATAGAGAATATTTTGAAATAATTGTTCATTACAAATTTGCTATATATCATTTTATTTCCATGTATTAAGCTTCAAGATTTTTCCCAATATTTTCAATTATTGTAGTAGAACAACAAAGCATTATATATAGCAGGGTAAAAACGAAAGTACAAAGCAGGGAGAAATGAAAGGGAAAGTACACTCCAAGAGGAACAGGCTGGCTCCCAGGGTGGATACCGGCTTAGTTTCAGTTTTAACTTAAATATATGTCATGTCAAAACATTTTTTTAATCGTCCTGGGACTATGGTATCACCACTGTTCCAATTGCTATTTGAGCATTAAAATGCAAGTAAGCAGACATTTTAATTGTCTTATATTTTAGTTGTAACTTTGTAATTCCTTTACACATTCTTTTTATCAGCCATTTTTCCTTGGTGAGTTGGCAACACTTTTAATTCAGTACAGCTTTGTACCACATTTTCAAGACGTTTCAGGCATTATTTAGTGTCTATGCAGCATGTGATCATTCTCACCTACGTTTTTCAGTGAAAACTTTCTGTCTGCATAATGGCTATGTTATAACAAAATATCAATTGTAATCAACATGGGAGAATACTCAGCAAGTTTAATAATGTGGTGTCAGGCTAGCCCGTGGCATATGCGTTGAAGAGGTTGGAACCATATGGCCAACCATGCAGTTCAAGTCCTAGACCCAGAAGTCTGAGCAACATGCCGGACACATGTGTACTCCCAAAATCCCAAAGGGAGGGAAAGATGGAGAAGGGATTATGGTGTGACCATTTCCCCATGGCAGTTGCTTCCTCACTTTCCTTCTCTTTCTCTCTCCCCTCTCTCTCTCTCTCTTCCCCCTCACTCCAAAAAATGTGTCCTTTATAGATTAGTCACTGTGATAAAAAAATTTCCTGTAATTAAATTTCTCCTAGTGTTGGTAGGGCAGAGCAATCTATCACACCATGATTCAACAGAAGTCTCTGTGATAATGGAAATGTGTGTTTGCGTTGTCCTTCAATGGGAGCCACTAGTCACCTGAAATTCTACTTGTGTAACAGAGAAAATGAATTCTTAATTGTCTTTGATTTGGGGACCAGCAGTTAGTGTAATGGCTATGTTGCTGAACTCCCATGTAGCCGACTGTGGTTCAAGTCCTGGACCCGGTAGCTTAAACTCACACTGGGTGTGTGTGCATGCATGCAAGATCCTGAGAGGAGAATGGAGGAGAAGGGATTGCGGAGTGACCAATCCCCCTGGGGGGGTGATTTCTCGCTTTCTATCGTTCTATCTCTGTCTTTCTGGTGAGTGCACGCACCCTGTAGCAAAAACCTCTCAAAAAAAAAAAAAAGATTTGCCTTTGATTTTTATTACTCTATTTAAATTGGAATACCAATTGGACTAGAACTAGACCACATGCATTTGAGAACTGACTCTACCTTTTGCTCTGTGGTTTTGGGAGTTACCTTCCCCAAGCTCCATTATCTGTCAAATGTGGATAGTACAGTTCCTACCCCATAGAGTTGTTAACAAGGCTTAATAAAATGCCAAATGTTGAGCAGTGCCTTGTGTGTCTTAGACACTCAACACATGTTAGATACTGCCATGACAAAAGCTTATACTCTTCATTTCCCAGGCCTCAACCCACCTCTGTTCTGATTTTCTTAGGCCAGTATGTGTTAAAGTGAGTATGATTGTAACTAAGCCAACAAACAGGTTTGGATTTAACCTCTCTCATAGCGTAAGTAACTGTAAGTTCTGTTAGCTTCTCTGACAGAGTAATGCAAATGACTGCCTAGACTAGAACCCTTTGCGGGAGGGTAGACATAACAGTCTATTGTGATTTTAAGAGTTCTGTGTAGTCTGCTCTAAAAAAGAAGTATGAATTTGATTAATTCTGTAGGTCTGATGAGAAAACAAACTCATAAAATATAGGGAACATTTAATTTATATACATGAGAGGAGTTAAACGTTGTGGAAAAATGGAATTAAAGTATGAATTTATTTGGGTGCAAAAAGTTGTTGACATCCATACAGTATTTTCATAGAAAGTTTTCCCATTTTCCATGAACATTTTGAAGACCACTCGTATTGCATAAAATATGCTGAGTTTATATACATATATATATATTTTTTTTTTGGAGAGGTTTTCGATATAGGGCGTGTGCGCTCACCAGACAGACAGAGAGAGACATAGAGACAGAAAGCGAGAAATCACCCCCCCAGGGGGATGGTCATGCTGCAGTCCCTTCTCCTCCATTCTCCTCTCAGGATCTTGGGCACGCACGCACACGTGCCTGGTGTGAGTTTTAAGCCACCGGGTCCGGGACGCGAACTGCGGTTGACTACGTGGGAGTCCAGCGACATAGCCATTACGCTAACTGCTGGTTCCCTGCTGAGTTTATATTAACGGCATACCCAGTGTTCAAGATACTCAGATGAAGAAGATACAGCATTTAGAGTAATTTGTATGTTTATACTACTGGAAACTTAAATACTAATATTAACAAACCTCTAATTTGTGTAAAACTTTCTTTTCCCTGTGAATAGGGATAAGCTTATTTAATTACCACCTCTGGGTTTTAATGGATAAAAGTCTAGATAGAGGTGCTTTCTGAAATTAAGCAAGCATTGTGGGAGATTGCAAGTTAATAGCAACGTACAAGTCATTTTCTCTCTCATATTTTCTTACGTCTGAGTGTTATGATGTTAAATTATTTCAAAGCGAAATATGTGACTGCTTCATGGAAAGGCTGATCTGGAGTCGAGACAAGAATATTTTGAAGCATAAAAGCAAGAATCTGCTCTTGGTGTGTTCAAAACGAACAGGCTTCAGCCTGCCAGGTGTGGTCTCAGTCAGGCTGGTCTATTACAAAACGCTTTGAGAACTAGCTTGAAAGTAGGTTGTGCGAATTCACCCCTTTCCAAAATGATTTTTTTTTTTTTTTAATGCTGAATTTGGGTTGTTTGAAAATGAGTATCAAAAAGCAAAGTCAAGGAAAGTAAATATCAGCTACCATCGTCAACAAATATTTCCAGAGTTCTGCATATCGAGAGAGGTGCGTGTCGTGGGGCTTTCAAAGCAGGTGGGAGATGGTGCTCTTTCCCTTTCAAGCTCACGTTCTCACACTGGATCAGTGGCAGGCTGTGCATCACGTCCAGGCATCCTGAAATGAGATGCAGACTTCGGCGTGTGAGAGTACACAGGAGCTTTCATGTGGGACGTGGACCAAGGGCGGTATCAGTCGTGGGAGTATCAATATTTTTTGTTTGATCCTCACAATGTTTCATGGCTTAGCCATTAAATGTCCTTGGTCACATCTGACTGGTAGTTGAGGAAAGCCTTCCTGCCCACTGTCATGCCACCTTGCCGCAAAACCCTGGATTTAGGGGTTCACGTGTTGTCCGGTGTCATCAGTGGTTACTAGTATTAAGTCTGATTTGAACCCTGCAAAGTAAACGATAATCTGACTGCATCCCAGTGCCCACGCAGGCTCTTCTGGACAACTAAGGGGACGTAGTTTTGTCCTGAAATCTAGGACTGAGAGTCGATGTGCCTGGTACGTCAGTGCCCCCCCCTTCTGTGACTCAGAGTAAATCTGGACACACTGTGTGCCCTCTAGCATATCCTAAGCAGACTGCAAAATCTTTTCTCTTCAGTTTAAATATTTTCAAAGAATATAATTTCTGGCATGGGATCGATATCAACATTTGAAGAAGGAATTGCTGCAGCACTCCTTCAGTGAACCCAGGGTATCCACACCGTAGCGATTTGACTGTGACATCATCCATCGGAAAAGTAGGCACACACGATGTTCTTTATTAATAGTTTGGAAAGTTATATTGCTCCTTTTTCTCCTTTCCAGTCTACCCCTTTCCATTTTACTACTTTGTAAGTAGCCAATCCTAATAGAGTTTTATTGATCACCTAGTTTTACTTCTCAGCCATACAAAAATATATAAATTAAAATTCTAAAAATAATATTGTGTGACCATAATTATTTATGTTTTGTAATGTCTTCTGGATGGAGTTTTCATTATGAATCTATTCAGCACACAGTGGATGGCAACAGGATAAACACAAGCGGGATGCAGAGCCAAAGCTGGGAGCTTTGCAATGAGTCGCAAGAGGGCGGCTATTCCTGCAGTTCCTCTTTGGGGTGCTCCAGTTACTCAGCTCTTTAAGGCACTCACCTTAACGTGGTGCACTCTTAGATGGTGGTTCAGTTAAGAAGCAAGCAGCATGGGCCAGCCCTGCGGTCTAGTGGTTATGGGAGCCAGCTCCCACATGGCCAAACCACCATCTCCTACTACACAGTTCAAATCCCAGCCCTAGCAGCTTGAGAAACATGTTGGGCTCGTGCTTGCTTGAAATCCCAACAAGGTGGAAAAACGGAGGAGAAGGGATTGTGGCATAACTATTTCCCACCCTGGGTGCTTTCCCCTCTCCCTCTCTCTGTGTCTCTAATCCTCTTCCTAGTGAGCACATGTGGCCTCTGACAAACAACAAACAAATGAGGAAAGAAGGAAATAAGCAACATCTTCAAAGAGCTATCGTTCTTGGGACCAGCAGTTAGCGTAATGGCTATGTCGCTGGACTCCCACGTAGTCGACCGCGGTTCGAGTCCCGGACCCGGCGGCTTAAACTCATGCCGGGCGCGTGTGCGTGCGTGCCCAAGATCCCGAGAGGAGAATGGAGGAGAAGGGATTGCGGCGTGGCCATCCCCCCTGGGGGGTGATTTCCTGCTTTCTATCTCTCTGTCTCTCTCTGTCTGTCTGGCGAGCGCACGCGCCCTATAGCGAAAACCTCTCCAAAAAAAAAAAAAAAAAAAGAGCTATCGTTCTTCACCCTATCGCATGTCTGAATCCAGAGCATCTGTTTTGACAGGCCAGTGCACCCTTACGAATGCCAGTTTCCCTTAGCAGGAAGCTGTACAGGAGAAAAAGAATATCAAGGAATCTTCCCCTACTGTGATACTTGGAGTGCGGCCTCTGCTCCCCGCTGGCGGAACGGGCCACAGTGTGATGACGGATAGGCAATGCATATTCTGTTAAGTGAGGGAAGATCAATATGGTACAATCATGTCATTTTAAAGGAAAATAAAGGATAAACTAAAGAAAATTTTAATTTGGAGAAGTCTGTAGGGTGTCCATGTCAACACATTGACAAAACTGAATCACACCTCTCTACCTGTGGTTTTTTCTGCTCCTTCGCTCTTCCCATTGAATCACTTTTTAAAACGACCAGCAGATGGCGGAATGGTTACGTCGCTGGACTCCCATGTAGCTGGCCACAGTTGGAGTCCTGGACTCAGGGATTTAAAACTCACGCCAAGAGGGAACCAGCAGTTAGTGTAATGGCTATGTCGCTGGACTCCCACGTAGTTGACCGTGGTTTGCGTACCGGACCCGGTGGCTTAAAACTCACGCCACGCGTTCCCAAGATCCCGAGAGGAGAATGGAGGAGAAGGGATTGCGGCGTGGCCATACCCCCTGGGGGGTGATTTCTCGCTTTCTGTATCTCTGTCTCCCTCTGTCTGTCTGGCGAGCGCATGTGCCCTATAATGAAAAAATCTCTCAAAGAAAAAGAAACAAAAGAAAAACAACTCACGCCAGGCATGTGTGTGTGTGTGTGCCCAAAATCCTGAGAGGAGAATGAAGAGAGGGGATTGTGGTGTGGCCATCCCCCGGAGGGTGATTTCTCACTTTCTGTCTCTCTGGTGAGCCCACGTGTCCTGTAGTAAAAATCTTTCTTGAAAAAAAAAAAAAAAAAAAAAAAAAAAAAAAAAAAAAAAAAAAAAAGGTCTTCTATGGTAAAAACAGAGGAAGAGAAAGAGAGAACGACTCCATCCCCAACAGAGCAACAGAGTTCTGACCCCTGATCACGGATACTTATGTGCCAAACATACTCAGGGACGTCTCCGGACTTGCACCGGGAACCTTCCGATGCCTCACAGAGCATCGCATTTAACACTGTGCCACCACTGGACCTTGGCTCTCCTTTCACTTGACTGAACAACAGAAAGTTGTAAAGCAGATGCTGTGTGAGTCCTGATGTCTAGGCTTCTAGTGGCCTTGTAGCTTTTGCTGAGATGCTCCTGGGACTCTTACCATCTCACCAGGCTGTGCAGAAGCCAGTGTAGCCTTCTGGGTAATGCACAGTGTCATGGACAAGAACTGAAGTGGCTCAGGCAAGACGCAGCACTCACTGTCCGGCATGGGGGAGGGCCCAACTGACCATCAGGCCATGCTGATCTCACAGCTGAAGGCAGCAGAAAACCAGCACAGGCAATGCCCAGGTAGTCCACCCATAAAACCACGAGGACTCGTAAATCTGTAAGATGTGGGGTGGTTTGCCTTGCCTTGCCTTGCAGCAAGATAAAACTTGAAAGGCATTCTCTAACATTTCAGTATATTTGTTAATGAATAGTCCCTCTCCATGAAATAAATGAAGCTGCTCTATTTTCACACATAAAATAAAACATATTCCAAATTTTGGGTTAAATTAATTATGTCGGCAATGAAAACTTATGCAAAAGAGCTTACTTTTTTTTTTTTTTTGAGAGGTTTTTGCTATAGGGTGTGTGTGCTCACCAGAAAGACAGAGACAGAGAGACAGAAAGCGAGAAATCACCCCCCCAGGCCCCTGGAGGAATGGCCGCGCTGCAATCTCTTCTCCTCCATTCTCCTTTCTGGATCTTGGGCAGACATGCACATGCGCCTAGCGTGAGTTAAGCCATTGGTTCTGGGACTCGAACTGCGGTTGACTACGTGGGAGTCCATCGATATAGCCATTATGCCATCTGCTGGTCCCAAAAGAGCTTACTTTTTAAAACACTCTTAATATAAAGTAATACAGCTGAAGCTATAGGAGAAGTTTCCTGGTTCACATCCCCAGGTCTCCCTTCCTCAGAGAGTGCTGCGTATGCACACACACGGGCCTGTGTCCCTCACTGACTGAGGCTGGTGATGGATTATAGCGTGAGGACTCTGCTGAGAGAGTCTATCTTATCTCTTTCTGAAAAAATAAATAAACTTTTAAAAATAAATAGATACAAATAAAATGTTCAAGTTAGGTAGGCTTTTCATGAGTATAAAAGATCAGAATCTGGCTCATAATACGTGTATAAGAGTAATTCAGGGAATAATCAAATGAGTTATTTTACTGTGTGCATAATACCAACCACTTCTAACAAAAATAACATTGATTTGGGAATTTGGGACACAACCACAACATCTGTAATAAAGCATTATTTTCCATCTTACACAGCCAACAGCACAAAGTATTTCTTTTAGTCTAAACCACAATTCTTGTTGAGGTCTAAAAGGTTTTATGTAGTATATTAAAAAGCCAAAATAAAAACCAAATGATTTGAGAGATCTATGAGCGTATTTGCAAACACAAAGTTAAAGTTCTTCTATTTATTTTATGTCTAAATCAATTTTCAATTGCTTTAAATTTCAATATTCCTCTTGTGGACACTCTGGTATTAAGAATAGGCATCCGATAAATACATTCATCACACTGTGCTTGACGTGCATGACGCACGTGGGAGAGGAGAGCTCGGGGCCTCCATGTCCCCAGGGAGACTGTTCCTTCAAAGCAAAAGGCATGATGAAATAATAGAAGTCAATAAATAAGAAGTTTTGTTTGTTTGTTTTTGTTTTTAACAAAATGAAATTTAGTAAAGTGAGAGAGCACGAGAAGAAGAAAGCACCTTGGGAGTCTTTTAGTTCACAATCACTGTCTACACGGCAAATGAGGGCAGTGGAGCACGGACACAGCAAACTGAGAATCCAAACCCAGATCTTCAAATTTTCAACAAAATAGACTTTTATCCATATCACTTTCATCCAGATCCAGTACACAACTCTGTTTTTAATTAATATATTTATTTTTGGGTTTTTGCCACAGGGCATGTGTGCTCACCAGAGAGAAGGTTAAGTCAGAAATCATCCTCAAGGAGGTATGGCCAGGAGGCAATCTCTTCTCCTCCATTCTCCTCTTGGGATTTTGGGCGTTCATGCACATGCACCTGGTGTGCTTTTCAAGACACTTGGTCTAGGATTCAAACTGCAGTTGGTCATGTGGTTGGTAGTTGGTTGTTGGTCACGCCACCTGCTGGACCCCACAATTCTTAATGAAAACTCCGAGGTTAGATGTCTGAATTGTGTTTCAGAGTGAAGCATGAGCAGGCATATCCTATACACCATCACATCCCTTTCTAGCTGGGATAATACCCCATAAACTAACATTTCTCCAGTGAAATGTATGGCTATCCTTATCAGATGGGCTAGAGAAAAATTATAAAGCTCTTTCATCAGTTCAGGTTGAGTTCTACTGCCTAATAACTTAGTTGCCAAATATGCAAAGAAAAAGGATAAAAATAAATTAAACACACACTTTCCTTTGGAGTTGGAATTCCAAACCAGGAATTCAGAACTTTACCTGTTTCTCACTCTGAAATTTCTTTTTATCCCTACTACAGTTTAATGTTTTATCACTTCTTATTTCTGGATTTTAATCCAACACATGGCATCTTTTTCTTAAACTTTAATCTATACCCTTTTCTGGTATCTTTTTATTTTTTTCTCCCCTCAAATGCTTTACTAATGGCTTAATATTTTTCTGTGTCTAATTAATGTTGCAAATTGTTCTAATGGGGAGATAGGTGAGTTGTCAGTTCCAGGCTCCCTAGAAATCTACCTTGACACACAAAGTGTGAGCTCCATACTGACAGATCCTAATGTCCTTCTGACCAGGCTTTGGCCTTCAGATGCAAAAGGCAGCTTAGAAGGATCAACACCGAGATTAAAATCTGCCAAAAGCGCTTAGGGATTAAATGACACCAAGATTTCACATGACTCAGGGGTCACATAAATGCAGGAAGACCTGATTTATCACATGTAATAGAAGTTTAACTTATTTTCATTTAAAAATAGGAGCACAGAGGAATGGCCATGGTAATAATTGACAATATATGCATAAGGGGACATTCTGTGTGACATCGGACAGCAATGAGGGCCTATTCAGAGGAAGAACACTAATCGTTTCAGCATAACAGATATTTAGAATTATCGGTTAATTGTTTAAATGTATTTTGAGAGAGATTTAAAATTCTAGTTTAAAATTGATTATAAGCGGGCTAGCCCAATGACCAGCACATAGCATAATTGCTATGTTCCTCGACTCCCTGTGGTTTGAGTCCCAGACCTGGAGGCTTAAAACTCATGGAAGGTGCCTGTGATTGTGGGCCCCAAATCTTGAGAGATTATGGAGGAGAAGGGATTGCAGCATGGCCATTCCCCCTAGGGAGGCGGTGGGGGTGATTTCTTGCTTTCTGTCTCTCGGGCACCACACACACTCTGTAGCAAAAACCTCTTTGACCAAAAAAAAAAAAAAAAGCTGGCCCCGTTAGCACAATGATTAAGTGCTGTGCATTGGGAGCTGGGTCTCACATGGCCTAACATCATTTAAATTCCAGCCCTGGCAGCTTGAAAAACATGCCACACATGCCTACGTGCATGTACAAAAGTAACAGATGGCAAAATGGAGGAAAAAGGATTGCAGTGTGATCATGTCCGACTGGGGAGTGCTTTCTCTCCCTTTCTGGTGAGTGCTTGTGCCCTCCAGCAATTAATTATGTTTTAAATTGATATTAAGAACTAGTCTGTAATTTTTAAAAATGTGCTTTTTATACTTCAAATACCTTATCACTCATTTGATTGCTATAAGTTTCTGCTAGTGACATCATGAGCTCCCTATCCTGTCCCATTCGCCTCTCCTCAGGCACATGGCAGGATATCCTTCTCCCCTTCAAAGTGGAGCAGAGTTCTATAGCCAGCTTTGCTCAATAGCACAGCAGAGACATGTCATGTGGTCACTTCTGGAGGAAGCGTTTGGAAGGCAGAGCTTCATCCCCTGTTCTCACTATCAGTGCCTCAACAGATGTCCATACTGAGATGTCAGCACCCTCAGGTAGTGGAAACACCATCAAACGGTGAGGCCTCCATCAGTGTGAGTTCCTGAGTGACTTGCTGGAGCAGAGCACTTTTTCTTCCCTCCCCGACACCAACCATTTTGGATCTTTAACAGGACCGAACCATTTGCCCTTTGCTTTAAACTATTGAGATTTTTCAGATTACAAGTTATCTCAACTTAACTCAGGCCATCTGACTAGAACAATAACACTTTCTTTACTAAACGGCTTCTTTCGTGTGCATGACTCTGAATCTAGACTTTGCCTAGCAAATTTCAAAGTTGTATAAATCCATATTTAAAATGCCAGAGCTAAAGGGATTTCCTTTTTCATTGAGGTGAAAATATAAAATATTGTTATAATGCCCTCAAATGCTCCAGGAAACTACAGCTAAATAACATTTATCCTATTCTTTTTGGACTATTGGAATATAGACACATTCACGTGTATTCCATTCTTAAGTCCACAGATATTTAGGGTTTATGACATGTATTTTACTCCAATTTTTAGGTTTAATTTCTTGGTTAACTGAGAAATTATAGTTATCTATCCAAAATAAAGGGAGGTTCTGAAAAGGCATGAAAAGTGAAGTATTATGGAAAAAAAAAACTAATTGTTTTTCATGAATTTAGAAGAAAATTTATTGATATTATAGAAGAATAAAATCAGCATATCTAAAATCCAAAAATAGCCTAAATCCCCACATTAATTCTATGAATCTAGTTTAATCTATATATGATAAAATATTCAGGAGCTTAAAGGAATTAAATATCTTTGTAAAACTTAGATATTTTAGCAAAATGCTTCAGTAGTCTTTGTCTCCTATATGAATTTAACACTGGGACCAAGACTGAGCAGGACATAGCAGGTTTGCAGCAATGGAATGAACTAAAAGTCCAATCTCTACAAGAACTTTCACTCCTAGAATTTCGTGGCCCTCAATTATTGCTATTATAAATTAACCTTTTGAGATTAGAGTCATGTATTACGTGTTGGCTGTGGAAAGAATGAAATCGAAATATTGCAAAGTAAAAATAGAAGTACCATATGATCCACCAATTCCACGGCTGGGTATATATCCAAAGGAATTGAAATCAGTATGTCAAAGAGGTATCTGAACTCCCATTTTCACTTCAGAATTATTGACAATACCCATAGATACTTGAGCAATTTAAGTGTCCATCAACAGATGAATGGATAAAGAAAATGTGCCTTTGATACACAATGGGATAGGGTTAAGCCTTTAAAAAGAGGAAAATCCAGGCCAGCAGGTGGTGTGGTGGTTAAGGGCGCTGGACTCCCACATGGCTGAGTTTCAAATGCTGAACCTGGTGGCTTGTTTTCTCACTTTCTCTCTGTCTCACTCTGCCTCTCTCTGATCAAATTAAAATAAAGTTAAATAAAATCATTGTTTTTAAAAAAGAAGAAAATCCAGCCATTTGAAGAAACATAGTTGAAACTAGAAGACATTATGCTAAAATAATTCAGACTCAGAAAGACAAATACCAAATAAACTCAATTATATAGAGAAGCATAGAAACGGGGAGTAGAATGATGGTTATCAAAGGTCAGTTATCAAAGGGTACAAGGTCTCAATCAGATTGGAGAAAACTTCGGTGATCTGCACTGGAGGGTGACTGCAGTTAATCATTACACGTTATATTTTTCAAAGTTGCCGGAAGACTAGATATTTTATGTTCTCACCACCAAAAATGTGATAAGTTGGTGAGGTGATAGGTATTTTAATTAGCTTGACTGACTCTTTCCACAGTGTATATACATAGATCAAAACATTGTACTCCATAAATACATGCAATTATTATCAATTTAAAATTTAATTCAAGGGCTTGAAGGTGGCACGGTAGTTAAGGTGTTGGACTCCTACATGGCAACTGTGGTTCGAGTTCCAGATCCACTGACTTGAAAATCATGCTGGGCGCATGTGCATGTGTGCCCAAAATTCCCAGAGGAGAGTGGAGGAGAAGGGATTTCTCTGTGGCGATCCCCCCTGGAGAGTGATTTCTCACTTTCCCTCTCTCTGTCTCTCTCTGGTGAGTGCACACTCTATGACAAATATCTTAAACTATCTAACTAAATAAATAAATTTAATTATGTAAAAGGGGAAAATGAATATTGGAAAATTCAATGAAGTTGTGTTAGAGCTTCAGTGTGTGTGTGTGTGTGTGTGTGTGTGTGTGTACATGTACAGCAGAATCAGAAAAGGTTTTTAAATGATCTTAAACTGAATTCATTGTTTTTTAAAATACCTTTTTTTTTCTTGCCTTACATGGTGCTCTAAAATGAAATCCTTAAAAAAATGACTTTTCAGGTTTAAATATTGGGCTGGCTTCCTGGTTTAGTGTTGGGTGCTATGCAGAGGAAGCTAGAGTCCATATGACCAAAAGAGGTTCAAATCTCAGCCCCACCAGCTTCACACTGGATGTGTATGCATGTGCCTGTGACCCTGGTGGAGTAGGGAATGGAGGAAAAAGGACTGGGTGTGACCAGGCTCTGTTGTACGGTGCTTTCTTTTTGTCTCTCATGTGCACAAAACATGAATTATCGAGTGTAAAAATAAATAAACTTTAAAAATAATAAGGCTTGGGACTAGCGGTTAGAGTAATGGTTATGTGGCTGAACTCCCATTTGGTCGACTGTGGTTCGAGTCCTGGACCCGGTGGCTTAAACTGACGCTGGGTGCATGTGTGTGCGTGCCCAAGATCCCAAGAGGAGAAAGGAGGAGAAGGGACTGTGGTGTGGCCATACCCCCTGGGGGGGAGATTTCTCGCTTTCTGTCTCTCTGTCTCTCTCTGTCTTTCTGGCAAGCGTACGCGCCCTATAGCAAAAACCTGTTCAAAAAAATAAATAAATAAGGCTTAAATATTGATATGTGCAATGAGGCAACTACAATGTGAAAGAGCATATTTATACATGCTGACTCTTTTGACCTATTATAAGAAAGAAATGGAATAAATGAAAAACATTCAGTTTTTGTGTTTTACAATAAAAGTTTGACAATCATTTCATCTTTTAAAAATAAGAACAAAATCAATAAAATGGGTGAAACCAAAGATTGTTTAAAAATAGTTAAAACTTGCTATATTTTCCAGTCAGTAAACTAAGTATAACAATTTCCTCTTAAAATGTGGTTGAAGATGAAATGAAATAAAACATTTGAAAGTGTTTTCTGCAATGAGAAATAAATTTACAAATATAGGATGTGGTTTTAGTTTTTCATTTTCCTTAGCAATAATTTTAATATATTTCAGTATATTTTTCTCAACCATCTGCGTATTCATGTAAGGAATCTACTTCACGTTAGCTGCAAACACATTCACTGTTTGTACTAGTCAAAGTTGTAAATACTAGACAAAATGAGTTAACCTTCAACCTGGTTTTTCAAAATGAGCTTTATAAATATGAAAATGGTATTACTTTATTCCAAGTTCTTAACTTGATTATTTCCCAGTAAACATAATTCTTCTCAAGAATACACATTATATCAACCTTTATCACCCATTTATTTGACTCACTTGCATACAAATACGGGAATAATTTTAATTCTATGTTTATTAGTTATATTTGTAAAAAGAGAATCCTTTGGTTATTCACGCGTTGTCTTTTTTTTTTTGGGGGGGGGGGGGTTTGTTGCAACTAAGTAGTCACATATTCTAGCCATCATGATTCTGTGAAATTTTTAGACAAGGTCAACATTTTCTCCCAACTCATGAGAATTGTGAATGAATGCTATACTTTTCTATTATGTAAGTTGTCTTACAGATCCATACAGGTAAGGTCAGCTATTATATGCCTGTGGGAAAATGTCACGAAATCTTTTCAATAACCAGAATTTACCTGTGTACATTACTTAAAATCTTAAAGTACATTTGTAAATGTTTATCAAAGCTCTGACAGCATCACTACCCCACATGCATTAGGGACCTTCCATTCTGCTTATTGACAGGTCTTTCTTCTTTTGTTTGTTTGTTTATTTGCATCCTAAAGTAGTTGCTTCCATGAAGTTCATTTTGCTATTTTCTTAAATCTTACCTCCCCCTGCTGGTTGTGCAATATGGAGCGTGTCTAGGTAGAGTGGAAAATAATTTGCAAAGGTTGGAGACCTTTCAGAATGGTAACTAGTGAAAATAAATATGTGTATATATGTGCATACAGATACACTTACACACATGTCCATGCACACAATGAAGCTAGCATTTTCGTAAACTAAACAGCGTTAGAGTAGAATATTTCAGGCAATAATCTTTAAACAAAATTTTATGTGAAAGAGTAAATCATAGCTTTAACATGAAAGACATTCAAGAGACATCCCGCATTCATGCTAGAATGTACTTGAGTACAATGTGCAATGAACTTCACTCATAGATTTACGATAGTTATCTGACCACATACGTAACTGACACGCCTTACCGGAAACACTAAGAAGACATATACCCTCATTTGTATATGTTAATGCAGATATTAGTGGGCCAAAACCATGCACTATCTAGCGATACACTGAATGGCTATGTATAACCTTTATTGACTTATGACAGCACAACTGAGTGTACTGGAACTTTTTGCCATTTCCTACCCTTTTGAATCAGACGGGCCTTTAAACTAGGACATCTATTCTGTAATGCTTAAAGTGCTTGTTAAATCAAACATATACGGAACCACAGGATGCATAATTTTCAGAACTGTGTCTACATGGGCTGCAATTTACATTAAATTGCTATGTTTTGGTTAAATGGCACCTTAGCTTCCAAGCAACTCTTTCAATAGTTGTTTCTTTAATTATTATTTAATTTTGTGGTTATGACTGGTTTTCAGTTAAAGAGGGTACTACTGACAAATTCAATTAAATGAAAATAGAGGACTTAATGGTCCATGCTAATGCTTCATTTCATACATAATATTTTATCATTTTCTGTGCAAATTTGTAATGAGCGCTTGGTTTGTATTAATAAATGCTTACATTTAGGCCACATAAAGTACAGTAATTAAAATACTTTACTAATAATATTTACTTAAAAGTGCTCTAAAAACAATTAACCCATTGATTCCAATTACTTTTACTAAAACTGACTTCCAAGAAAGCAATTCTTTGGCATCGAAAAATATTATTTTAACAGTACTTTTAATGAAGCGCCCTGGGTGCTATTTTATTATATTTTAATAGAGCATGTTATGCATCTGCTACTTTCTGGAGCATGGAATTCATACAATAGTGACAAACAAAAATTTAAACAAAACTACCATGTTTTAGAATTTTGAACGGAGGACACATGTGGTAGATCTCATTTCCAAATATTTGAACTGAGAAATGTAACTGTTTATTGTATCGAAAGGAGCAAAAGTTGGTTGTCTTTTGGTCTTCAGAGCGAATGTTTCTCTATGGCATTTTCCCTTCTAACCTATAACAGAGATCATCTGCAGATAATTTACATTCCTTCCCGTCCTAACAGACGATATGCTGCGTCCGCAAAGGAATAAAACTCTTATTTATAAACGTGTTGCAGGATGTGTAAGTCACAGTTCAACTCTGTAATAACAGCATTCAACATTAAATCTACACACAGACTAGAAGCATGGCATAAAAGAGATGATTTTATTTTATGTTTTGAAAAGTGAAGATTTATAAATTTAGGTATAGGATTATTCAGGGTGTTAGCACACGTGAAAAAGGAGCAGTTAAAACATTTCTAAAATCTTATCTCTAAACATATGGTCCATACATTGGCTAATCGAGACTTCTTAGTTTTCATGAAAGTGAAAATCCAAAAATGAGACATAATTAAAAGAAAACCATGCTTTTGGTTTTAGTATTTCTTGCTATTGGTGTTGAATCAGTAACCCATGAATAAGGAGAAGTGAAACTCCAAACTGACATGAAGCACTGAGACTGTAAAATCTGTTAAGGAAAATAAAAGAAAATAACAATATTGGGATAATCTCTTCCTTTAAGACCACCCATGAGGAAACTAAAACACAAACTGAAATCATTATATGATAAAGCTTTAGACATAGGCTATTAAAAAGGCATGAAAATCTGATTTATTAGACAAAGCCATTTAAATAGCAAGTTGGAGAAGACTGCCCACGTTTTCACAACTAAATATGAAGTGTAACATGGCAATGCTTCCTTAGATATTACCCACATTACTTCAAAGTATTTTCTTGTAAAGAAAAAAACACTTGGATCTACTATATCAAAATGAATTACTACAGTTTTAAAGGTGGGAAAACAAACACAACTTCAGGTCAAACGCAGAAAGCAAAATGTATAACTGCAATGTGCTTGGCCCCTAAGGTTACCATTTCAACTAGTCTCTTAGACCATCAGGGAACAATAAGCCTGTACATTTTTCATTCAAGAGCGATACTTTTGAGTAATTTTAAAGAGGGTGAAAAAAATAGTTCTAGTGATATTAAAAAAGATACACGCCATACTCAATAATATATAATGAATGCCATCATCAAAACCATCTAAAATAGAGGAGGAATTAAAACACACACAGATGCATGAGCAGTGGAGCATGGTGGGTCCCAGGCATTCAGAGAGTTGGAGTCAGTCTCACCCCTAGCTAACCAGAGGGAGGCACGGGCTCCCAAAGGCTGTCAGGTGTTGCGTGCTAACTCTCTGTATGGGTTCATGGAGGAAGAACCAATTGTTCAAGGAGCAATCCTGACAAACCACTATTACCTACAAGGGCCTTGTTTCTGGGATTATTCATTGCTGACTAAATTACTAGATTTAGTAGTTACTTTTTGGGTAAAGTAACATTTCTTTTTTTGGAGAGGTTTTTGCTATAGGGTGCATGCGATCGCCAGAAAGACAGAGAGATATAAAGCAAGAAATCACCCCCCAGGGGGAATGGCCACGTCACAATCCCTTCTCCTTCATTCTCCTTTCGGGATCTTGGGCACACACGCACACGCGCCCGGTGTGAGTTTAAGCTGCTGGATCCAGGACTCGAACCACGGTTGACTACGTGGGAGTCCAGCGACATAGCCATTACACTAACTGCTGGACCTGTAACTTTTTTTAAAAATAATATTGAATACTGAGTAAACCTTTCAACATGTTTTCCTCCCTACAGTTGGAAAATAGTTTTGATTTGTAAAATATTTTTTCTAATTCCTAAAATAAACCTTATTGTAGAGAATGCTTCTGTCAAAGTATTAATGGCTGAATCACTTCTTTTTCTGAAGCTACTGTTGGCACAACAAGACCTGCTTCTGCTCTCTGCATGGCAAAATATGACAGAGGAACGAGGAAACTTGTGTCTCAGCAGTCAGGTCTGCCTGCTCTTCTCATTTCATGCATGTCACAGTATCTTCAGCAACTGTTGCTCCAAACATGGGAGATGTGAAACTTCCCTGTCTGGTTGCCTTTGGAGAAGTAGATAAACATGCCAGCGAGAGTCCAGAACATATCCTTGTAATCACAGAGAAAAGGAAACAGCAGGCCGTACTGGGTGAGGAATTACACAGCATCGCCTCGCTAAAGGACGGCAATGCTTGTTTCTTCTTGGCTTTCCTAAAATGTCCAGTGGTTGGCGTTAACTCACCCAGTTATTTATTTATTTTTTTTTGAGAGGTTTTTGCCATAGGGCGCGTGTGCTCGCCAGACAGACAGAGAGAGACAGAGAGATAGAAAGCGAGAAATCACCCCCCAGGGGGGATGGCCACGCCGCAATCCCTTCTCCTCCATTCTCCTCTCGGGATCTTGGGCACGCACGCACATGCGCCCGGCTTGAGTTTAAGCCGCCGGGTCCGGGACTCAAACCGCGGTCGACTACGTGGGAGTCCAGCGACATAGCCATTACGCTAACTGCTGGTCCCTACCCACCCAGTTATTAACACCATCAATAAAATTCTTAAATGTATATTTTTGAATAAATGCAAACTAGACCTAATCAACAACATGATCCTATTTAGATCCAAGAAAGACAAACTGTGAAGGCCTCAAATTGACATTTGATGGCCACTTCGGTCAAATGACCACAAACAGATGCTAATAATCGCAAAATAACCTCATTGGACAGCATTTTTTGGTTTGTCCGAGTGATCCTCAGGATGCAGAACTCGGGTCCAGCCATGACGGCATGTGCTGCTGAGATGTTGCTTTCCAAGTTCAGCCCACATGGGAAGCCACTCTGTCAACTCCTGAATCGACCTAAAAGCTGGGCTTAAGGGCATATGCCTATTGTCCCAGCTACTCCCTAGGCTGAGGCAGGAGGCTTATAACAGCAAAACCCTATCACAAAAAGAAACAAACAAAAAAAATTCACGTGCACAACACCCTGTTTTACTCAGATTCATCTGACCCAGGACTCTTCCAGGTTCTTCCTACTCAGTGCCATTAAGATCTTATTTGTTGCATTTTGATTTAGCCTTATCATTTCTTAAAGGTATATGCCATCCATATACCTTTAATATACTGTCACAGGACAGTGTCTTTGCATTTTGGCTTTCTGTGTGTTTTCTTTTTTATTGCAATTAAAGAGTCAGCAATTACACTAGACTCCTTGAGTGCTAATTCCTCTTTTGCCAGTCAGTAGCAAGAGAACTTAGAACTGCAATTCCTGCAGTCCCCATTCAAAAGTTACCGATGTGGAGACTGGACAGTGAGACAATGCTGTCGAGATTGATCCACATGGGAAGGTTTTGGAATCCAGTATAGAAACCTTCTTGAGCACACGGGGCACATTTATGCCCATGGAGGTGGATTGCAGTATGAAGACCCTGGTGGGGTACTGTATTTCTGTCTATCTCTCTGTTCTCTCACTCATTGAAGAAATAAATAAAAGAGGCTTATTTTTTGTAAAGTTACCAACTGAAGGTCTGCTAAGTCTTTTTCTAGTTTTAATATTTCAAGTATTTTATACAATTGGTGTACTGAAGTTGGGCCAGCCAGGTGATGGTTAAGGAGCTGGATCCCACATGCCTGACTACATGGCTGAAATCCCAGATCCAGTGGCTTGAAAAACACATCAGACACATGTGCATGGGTGCCCCAAATCCCAAGAACAGAGTAGAAAAGGGATCACAGCATGGCCACCCCCCTTTGTGGTGAGCAGGGGTGATTTCTTATTTTCTGTCTCTCTATCACTCTCTCTGGAAACCAAAAACTAACCTCCCCCCCAAAAAAACAAACCCCTGAAAATAGTGAATTTTCAATAATAGGTACTTCTCAAGTACCTATGGCTAATGAAATGCTCGGTGCAGAAAGACTGGTCCTGGCCACTGGACGATCTGCTCATTCCCAGGCTAACAGTATCAAATCAAAGCATCAGCTGCAAAATAAATGTTTAAGTAAAGCAGTTCTGTTAGAGGCACAATAGGCCATCAAAGAAAGCAGTCTTGAGAAGAACTCGGTCAGATATTTGACTGCCGAGATACTAAATAGTGGAAAAATTAAATCTTTAACTCCTGTTTTTAAAGAGGCAATGCTACAGCTCCATAGAGGTATTACTTTACTATCAAAATAATGTTTGTTTAGTTTTTGGTAGGGATTAAGAAGGAGAAACTAAGAGGCAAAGAAAGGGGGAAGAATTTTTGTTTTCTGTGAAATGATGGGGTAAACAACCTGAGAGATGAAGTGGCTGTATTTTATTGTGGATGGATTTTGCTGCCTGAATTTGATGAGGCTAACTAACATGCAAACCTTAAACAGGGAGGTACTTGGATCAACGAGCATCTGTAGATCTGTAGTGTAATACAGAGGAACAGGGATATACAGTGCACTGCGGAGATGAGCAGTGATGGACTCTAAATAATAATGAAAACAGATTTAAATAATACAGAGGAGCTATTAGAAATCAATCTTTAGTTATTCCCCCCCCCCCCGACAATTTTGGATTCATCATGTTGAGAGGGACTAGAGAAACTGTATAAAATGCACATGGGACACAGCTGGGACTTAAGAGAAGGAAATGGGACCATCCACAGCGGCAAAGGTGGTGGGTACTGCCACGTGATGCTATAGGCAATATGGGAAGGCTCTGAGTTTATGACTTGGCCAGACCTCAATGTACTATGGGGACACTCCTGTGATGGCTGGTGTGAGGATCACAGCATGGATACTTATAGAAGGTGACACGCTCCTAGGAAATAAGGAAATAAACAAAAAAGAAAAGGAAAAAGAAATAAATGTCAACATAGTTAAATCTCTTTTAGAAATGCAACTCAGGGCCAGCCTCTAGCCTGGTGGTTATATGAAGTAGATCCCACATGAGCAACTGCACTGTTCCATTTCTGGACTCAGTAGCTGGTAAAACACACTGGGAACATGTGGATGTGTGCCCAAAATCCCCAAAGGAAGGCAAAATGGAGAAGAAGTGATTGCAGCATGACCAGTCCCCATAAGGGGTGCTTTCTCACTTCTTCCCCACCCTCTCGGTCTCTCTCCAGCAAGTGCATGCACCCTCTGGAAATTGTTTTTAAGAAAGGAACTCAGTGCAAAGCAAAATCCTAAACAGAGCAAGTATACAATCAGTCTGCATGGGATGGCTGAATGAATTAATGAACCAGTAAGAAATATTATGGCCAGGGATTATTTAAAGTGGGCATAGATACACAGATTTCAGCCATAGCTAGTTCTGTCAAGTACTGAGAGCTAAAAATTAATTAATTAATTAAAGAGGGAAGACTTTTCAGATGATGTTCTAAATACTGTCAACGTTTGGTAGCTCAATAAACTCACTCATGGCCTGTTTTCCCTCATATGTTATATTTCACATTATTAAGACTTGCTCACACTTTATTTGGTAGAGAGTTTTGAGTAAAATGCAGTTTATGGGGAATGTTTTATGACCAATTGTTAACATTATGCCCTTGCTCTTTGGTAGACTTTCCACGTTTGGATCCAATCCAGTGCATCATACCAGGGCAGTTGGAACATGTCTGTTCAGTAATGTCCATGTGCTAAAAACCCTCTGGAGAGATCTACCGGGAGAGGATTAAAACTTGTCATGATGCCAAATAACAAATCTTTGTTGGTTCTCTGCAGTGTGCAGCGATGTTAGAGCTCACGTTACAGGTTAATTGCTTTCAGTGGTGGAGTAGCCTGAGTGAGGTTTTCCTTGGCTTAGCACAGTATTAATAAGGAAACCCAACACGACGGGACCACCAATTCCAGGGACAGAGAACTCCGGCAGGCCGAGGCAGCAAACAGGCAGTGGGACAGCTGTAATCCTGTGGGCCCACCTGAAATGCACAGAGCAGACCTCTGTCCCTGGATCTTTTCCTGATGTCCTCTACTAACTAAATGAAGCAACCAAGACCTCCCCCCGAACACACAGCATATGAAAGGCTTCAAGTGCAAAGTGGGAAACAAACAAGCCAACCCACACCAAAGTCATCTGATAGAAATCCGGGGAATTGAGCTATCATCCCTGGGCTAGCTCTCTCTCTCCGTAGCCTGGAAGTAGCGCTGATTATTTTACTTCAGATTTTCTTAAGTAAAAATAAGCTTGCCTGTGGCTGAAATTTGGGTGCTGATTTTATCTACGGCATTTTTTTTTCCTAGCCTGATTAAAAACCCCTGAAAATCAGCATTCTTGGTATAATGGGAATACTGCATATCTTTATAACAGCCCGAGCCGTACTAATTACCCATTCTGTACTTAGAAAGTAGAAGGATGGAGACTATATGCATTTACAGCACCCATGTTTGCAGAGGTAGCTAGCCTGTCAGCATTTTCATTCTGTCTGAAATGCCTGAGAAGATTTTAGAAATGGCAAAGCTGCCTCTTTAGCATCAATCTACATGGCAATTTTAGCAAACCAGCATTACTCAGAACTCCATACAGTACATCCTAGTGTACACAGTCAAAGTCCAATTTGAATCTGTGGGATGAATTAAAATACCATATACTAAAGAGCCGTTCAAAAATAGTAAACTACCGTAGCTACCAGCTGCAATTTCTTATTTTTCCTGAAAACTCTTCTCCATTTAAATAAGATTGGCATATAGCTTAGCCAAACTATACCTTTTAATAACTCCATAAAAATGGACTGACTTGGAACATTATACAGCACTGGTAAGGGGAAGGACCCACACATGGTGTTGCTTATATTGAGGTCTTCGCGCCAGAGAAAAACCTGCAAAGCCCAAGATACATGTTAAAACATAGCTATCTGATCCAGTTGCCTTTTCATTCCCCTGCAAGCATTGCACCCTGCATTTCTACCCCAGTGATTCTGTAGCAAGATACACAATAACAATTGTCAGAACCCATTGCTCCTCGCTGACCACCTAGAAAGAAATGTTCTCTGCTGGGAGCGCTGGCTCTGAGCACAGCCAACTGAGGTTTCTGCATGGCTAGTGCTGGACAATGTTGCACAATCAGTTTCAAAACGTGGTGTCAGTCAGCTCTCTGGCACATGGGCGACCTCAAAGGGCGAAAGAAATCTAGACGCACTGTGGTCACTGACTAGTGGCCGGCTCCGCCAGCATGTGGGTGAAGTGGGGTGGAAGGAGGCGAGGCTCTTGGCTTTCCCATGCTCTGACAACAAGCAACCCACGGGGAGCTTTCCTTTTCTTCTCCTGCAGATCCACCTTCCTCTCCGCCCTTTCTGCCCCGCCCCTCCCCATCCACCTCACCCCCACCGTGCCCTGCCTTTGGAGAAAGAAAGAGACCAAAGTGCCACCAACAGCCAAGGGTGGCTCAGTTTCAGACCCGGGGGCGGCATGTGCTCAGCGAGAGAGAGTGTAAGAAACCCTGAACGTAGCAGTTAATACTTTAGACACACGGTGTTTCTGACTACAGCTTTCTCTCTAGCCGTGCATATTTATTGCTGTTCAAAGAGACTGCTTGCATGCTAGCAAAAAGCGATTGAAACACAGCAAATCTTAAAATGATTAAGGCACTGGAGTTCACTGAAGATGTGGCATGTTTGGAATCATGAGAAAGCCATAGAATATTAAAAAAATAGTAATAATGTCAGTTCTAATAATTCAACCGCAGATTTATTTTGGTACAGTCCTGTTCCAAGTGGTGTACTCTGTTTTTTGGTTTTTTTTTTTTTTTTTTTTTTCTTAAGAATGTACAAAGATCACGGAACAGATTGTAACCTAGGTAAATTGCATGTCTGTTTACAATTGTATTTCACATATTCTATATATCATTTGCAAACTATTCCCCAAAGAAATATGTATCAAACTTTTGAAAAAAAATGAAGATTTGATGACAATCTGTTTTCCTTTCATTTGTTTCAGATGCTGCATGAAATTTCATCTGCTGCTTAGAGTCTTTGTATGTATTTTGAATGTAGTGTCCTGTCATGTTCGTCATTTGTTTTCTTTTGTTCTCTCAGCTTGTACATTCATAAACTACATTTCTTGAAATGATATCACCACAATTAAGCAAAAAAGAAAAAAAAAAACCTTACAGAAGATTGAAGTGAAGTTTACGTATGCAATGTAATCATGGAATTCTGATCAAATGCGAATGTCAAATATGTTTCCACGTCTCACTTGGAAAAAAAAAAATCAAATGGTCCCCCTCCCCCAGCCCCTTTACTTATAGGAATATGCAATTTGTGAATTTCAGGACTTGTCATCGCAAAGATGTCTTAGGTTGTACTTTGAGGAAAACAGTGAAGTATTGCAGCATATTTATGAACATGTTTTCATGGTCTGTACTTTTGGGACGAGAAATTATTCCCTAGTAATTAATTGCTGCAACTGTTTTAACTGTCAAAACTAAAGATTAATTTTGTGATAGCAGGCTAACCAGAACAACCAATGGCAACGGCTCAGGAGGGTGAGTCACCGGCAGCACTCCGGAAGAGCCGAGATTCTGAACTCCGCACGGAATGAATGCTAACAACTACATGCTAGCATTACTCACAGTGTATTAATAGAACTTCTTTACTACTAAGCTCACACTGAAACCAGACAAAAACACTCTCATTAAGAAGAGGCATTTCTACCCACGACACATGAGGTCTCTAAGCAGACTTGCACTACACACTGTTGTACACCAAATATTTCATTACTGTTTGGGCTGCACTTGGAATCATTGACAAACCCATGTTGATTTTAAAAATTTCTTGAAAAATAATTACGAGAAAAATAAATCAATATTATCATGCAAATCCAGTATACAGCCCTGTAATAAACAGGAGTCCGATGACTAGTCATAATGATTAATGATGATAAAGCTTGGGTGTAAAAGTAAATGCACACATTTGGAAATTGGTGATAAGGATCGCTGGAGGGGCACACTGCAGAGCTTGGGAAAAGGAGTAGCTACTCAGTGAAAATGCTTGTGGCAACTCTTGACCTTTGAGTTTCTAACTTAAAGGACACACAAACAACACCATTCCTAAGCAAGTTTCCCTTGATAACCTGCTGGAAAGGGGATCCAATATCCCGAAGCCATTTGACATGCACAATTTAGCAATTATGTGGTCAGAGGGGGAGTGATTCTGTTAAGCCATTGGGAACTGCCCGTTTTTACAGCTTTTACACAGTTATAGAGAAATCTAAAATCTAACATGGCATAATCAATAGCAGGATGGAGCCTCCTTTCAAGCCGAGGATGGCAACTTATATTCTATGAGAAAAGCAAATTTAAGCAAATTTGGAATGTTTCAAATACCTTATTCAATCTAAGCCCCCCAAAAGAAAAAGAAATAAGTAGGGTGTAGGTCTGTGTGGTAAGAGGATATTCTTTCGTATATTTAAATCAGAAATAAAAATAAGCATGAGTCAAAACGCAATGTGATGATTTTGTTAACCTTGGATTTAAAAAACTAACATTTCTCCAGGTGAAGAAGAATTAAGTTTATTTTACTTTTTAACTGTAAGAAGTTACTCTTCTTTCTAAGTCTTCTCTGAGCTCATAGCAATTTTTATTTATTTTTATTTTACTATACATGCAGAAGCAGGGTTGCAATATTAATGTTAATACTTTAAATATGTCAATCTAATTTGGGATTCTCTATTCATTTCTTCTCTAGATAATTCAAAGCTGTTTTCCCTTTGTTTTGTTGCCTTGATATGAAAATAATTACATTTTGCTTTTTTTTAACCAATAAATAGAGGGCAGTTTTTTTTCTCCTCTCAAGAAGTAAGATCATTTTCAAGCTTTACGTTCACAAGAAAGTGAAGCTTACACCTGCAGTCTCAAAGCTCCACTGTTAAAGGACCGTTTCCCCAGTGTCATGCATTCATCAATCAGCCAATTGCAGTACGCCTCACTGCGCCCCTTCCAACTCCACTGTTCCCTGCTGCCTGGGCGCTGCCTGCCAAATGTTGCAGGAAGTGCCTTGAAAAGTGACAGCAGACCCAGCAGCACCCTCAGTGTGCTGGTGGGTCATTGCCATCCCCCAGAGAGCCCGGAACAGCTGCTCTGTGAACACAGGTCTGAAGCACAATCAGCTACAGAAGACCAACTCTCCCCACACCTCAGACCCTGACACTTCCACACATGCAACTATCTCAACTCCCACATCCACATCTTCCCCTAATGTCCACTCCAGGACACTTAAGTTGGATTTGGAATGCAAAGGCTAGCTTTTAGTTTGCTTTCCAAGAAAAAGAGAAAAGCCAAGCACTGAGAAATTCATAGATGAAATAACAAATCCATTCCCTAAATAATCTAATAAAGGACATAGCCATATGAAAGGAAATGATCACAAGGAGACGAGTTCAAGCCATAAGAAAAGATTGGCTGGCACAGAGAATGACTGTGGCTGCTCCAAGGATCCCCAAAGTGCACTATTTCTCTGATGTCGGCTTCATGCAAGTGTGATTTTTCAGCACATGGGATGTAGAAGGATAGGGCTCCCCAAACTAAGTCACACAAAATTGATATTCACCCATCGGGACTTAAGAACTTTTGGAAAACTACCTGGCAAGGAAATATCTGTGAACATTCTTCACAAGGCAAAAGATAATACACTGCCTCTTGAACTATCTCCTTATTGTGCACATCTCCAACAGATGTCTTTTTGTTCATTGCATCCCGGGCACAGACGTATTGGCTGCAACCTTCTGTTTTAGAGGGACTAAGCATGATGATTTTCCACATGCTGAGATGCCGAGCGGGAGTGTGTGCTCTGTGTTTGATTACGCGATGCCTGAGTGCAAGAAGCGATAGCAGTGTTGTTTCTGATGCTATTTCTAAGAGGAATTAGGAAAAGTGAAATGGGCATACTTCACTTTTGATATTAAATGCAGTCATTGCATCAATTGTCTCTTTCTGATTTCTTTCCTTAACACATGAAGGGATTTCCAAAGTTCATGGAAACATGCCATTAAAGTACAGGTTTATCTTGGTGAGCGCACTCTATTTCACTCAAGCATGGTATTTTCTTTTTTAACTTTATTTATTTATTTACTTACTTGTTTTAATTTTGTCAGAGAGGGACAGAGTAAGAGAGAAAGAGAGAGAGGGAAAGTGAGAAAGCAAGTAGCCAGGTCTAGGACTTGAACCACAGTCATGTGGGAATCCAGTGGCCTTAACCACCATGCCAACTGCCAGCCCCAAGCATGGTATTTTTCATAATTCCCACTTGCCACAAACATTTAGAGGACTCCTCGTAGTAGAGGGATTTTCTAGTTCTCTTCTCTACACCAACACAAGCACACACGACATGTCGTCTGTGACAAACAAGATTTACTAAAGACATAATTGCAAGCACTGTGGTCACAAGAAAGTCACCCAGCGGATAACCTGTCGGCAAATTTCCGATGGCTCTATAGCTCAGCTTTGTGACTTTGAGCAAGTTACTGAACCTCTCTGAACCTCATATTCTCTAAGATGTGGTGAAATAAAATCCATGTTGTAGCTTTGGGGAGGTGGACATGCGACAAAACATGGAAAGTGTTCCTTATACGACTGGCATCAAACAGCCTTTAATTAGCTAGTCTCTGCCTTTGTTAAAATGTCCATGTACTCACTGGTCACCCTCACTACCACCTCATTCTTTCCACCTTGCTTGCATTATTTAATTAATGAATTTATTAATTCATTTATTTTTCGAGAGATTTTTGCTATAGAGTGCTGTGTTTGTTGGAGAGACAGAGACAGAAAGCGAGAAATCGCCTCCCATGCAAGGAGGAAGGCCATGCTGTAATCCCTTCTCCTTCATTCTCCTCTTGGGATTCTGAGTATGCACGCACACGTGCTCAGCATGAATTGCAAGCTGCCAGGTCTGGGACTCTAACCATGGTTGGCCACGTGCAAGTCCAGCACTTTAACCACTACGCCACCTGCTGGCCACGGTTGAATTGTTTTTCTCTGGAATACTTTCTCACCCTCCAACATGCTCGCAGATATCCCTGTGTGTTTCATTTGTTGTCTTTCTTTTCCTCACTAGAATGTGAGTTCACCGAGGCAGCATATTTTGACCCTCTTATTTTTAACTTCAAGAGATTTATGGTACATCCTGGTCAGTACAGTTAATAACGATATGGTATATACTTGGGAAGTGCCAAGAGAGTTCATTTTAAGTGTTTCAATCACACACAAAAATGTATATGAAGTAAGAAATATGTTCAGTAGCTCAATTTAGACATTTTATTATATATATATATATATATATATATATATATATATATATATATATAATTATATGTAACAAGTATACAGTTACTATTTGTCAATACAGAAAAGAGAAAATTCTATTGGGAATATTTCCCATGAAGCATCATAAAAGATAAAAAGAAATGGTAACAGGAGATAAATATCTGGTAAGAACAGAGCACATTTTATTTTTCACTTTCTAAACTAATAGTGAGGGATTGGTGCCAGGATTATTAGTGGACAAGGCATAAAATACCAGGCTGAGGATTAAGTGCTTTAAACAGTGTGGAGGCTGGGTTGACTCTTTTCTCTTCTTTTCTTTTCTTTTTTTTTTTTTTTTTTTTTTTTTTTTTTTAAGTTTTTGCCATAGGGTGTGTGAGCTCACCAGACAGAAGTGGAAAAAACAGAGAGAGGGAAAGTAGGAAATCACCTTCCTGGGGGATGGGCATGTGCAATCTCTTCTCTACCATTCTCCTCCTGGGATTTTGGCAAGTACTCACTCACTCCAGTGTGACTTTCAAGCTGCCAAATCTGGGACTCAAACTGACGTCAGCTATGTAAGAGTCCAGTGCCTTAACCACACCGCCACCTGCTGGCCCCTGGATTGACTTTTTTACTACTCTATCCACATGCTACACTGCAATCCATGTTCAGTGCGTAACTGTAATTAGGTACTGAATGAATAAACAAATGAACACGGTAATAAGTAAGTGGAGAGTCTGGATGTATTGAAAGCATCTCTTTGCCACTCTGTCAGGTTATAGGAAATCCTTTGCCAGGAATTTACTGAAGATATCTCTTCCCAAACATCTTGGGCCAGAGTATTTTCTTCCAAATATACAAGGGTACTTTGAAAAGCTCATAGAATAACAGAATTAAAATATGAGTTTATTTTACTGCAAAAACCTTCTGAAATCTTTGCGTTCTTTTCAATGAAGTTTTCAAAGACCCCATGAACAAAGTAGTGCACACTTCTAAGCAAGTTTCTAAGGCACAACTGATGTTAAAGCTAGTGTGAAATGAGCTCTTTGTCTACTCTGGAGTATGCTTCTTTCATTAAAACAGGTCAGCCAGGGGGCCAGCAGGTGGCATAATGGTTAAGGTGCTAGACTCCCATATGGCTGACCATGGTTTGAGTCCCCGATCTGGTGGCTTGAAAATCATACCTGGTACATGTGAATGCATGCCCCAAATCTCAGGAAGTAAGTGGAGGAGAAGGGACTATGGTTTGGCCTTCCTCCTTGGAGGTTTATTTCTCCTTTCCCTCTCTGTCTCTCTCCACTGAGCACATGGACCTTACAACAAAACAAAACAAAACAAAACAAAGCAAAACAAACAAAGAAAAAAAGTGGAAGCCAGTGTAAGAGCCTCGCTGTGGTCTCCCCAGAGTGGAAGGGATGGCCACTGCCATGAGATGTAGCAGTGTGACATCGAGCCCCAGACTGACGGTGTGACAGTGCAGGTGACCGAGCCAGAGCCACGCTCTATCTGTGCCTGCCTCCCACCCTGAAGGGCCCTACTGAACCATCTAGGCTTCCATTTCCTCATTTAGAAGGCATTACTGACGTCTGCCCCAGCTCTCCAAGTACTCTCAGGGACCTTCGGCATTCCGGGCTGCATACCTTGAGTGAGCTGAATGGCCCCACCTGATTTCTACTTCCGTCCTCTCGTGAAGAGCTGCTGCTTCTTTTTTTTTGGAGAGGTTTTTGCTATAGGGCATATGCACTCACCAGAAAGGCAGAGACAGAAAGCGAGAAATCACCCCCCAGGGGGATGGCCATGCCACAATCCCTTCTCCTCCATTCTCCTCTCAGGATCTTGGGCACTCACACACACGCACTGGCGTGAGTTTAAGCCACCGGGTCCAGGACTCAAACTGCGGTAGACTACATTGGGGTCCAGCGACATAGCCATTAAGCTAACTGCTGGTCCCAACTTTTTTTTTTTTTTTTTTGAGAGGTTTTTGCTTTAGGGCACATGTGCTCACCAGAAAGACAGAGAGAGACAGAGAGACAGAAAGCAAGAAATCACCCCCCATAAGGGATGGCCACGCCACAATCCCTTCTCCTCCACTCTCCTCTCGGGATCTTGGGCACGCACGCACACGTGCCGGGCGTGAGTTTAAACCACGGTCGACTACATCAGAGTCCAGTGACATAGCCATTACGTTAACTGCTGGTCCCAACTTTTTTTTTCTAATTTATTTATTTATTTTCATTTCATTTTCTTCCATACATTCAATCACATTATTATTTGTTTTACAAAATGGATATTTCAACAGGTGAACATTTCTCCCTAGTACTGTTGATAAAACTATGAAATATCTTTTCTTTTTTTTTGAGAGGTTTTTCGCTATAGGGCGCATGCGCTCGCCAGACAGAGAGAGACATAGAGACAGAAAGCGAGAAATCACCCCCCAGGGGGGATGGTCACGCCGCAATCCCTTCTCCTCCATTCTCCTCTCGGGATCTTGGGCACGCACGCACATGCGCCCAGCATGAGTTTTAAGCCACCGGGTCCAGGACGCGAACCACGGCCGACTACGTGGGAGTCCAGCAACATAGCCATTACGCTAAGTGCTGGTTCTCAAACTACAAAATATCGTCAACAGATAATACCACACCTCTCTGTGCCATTAATGCTTTGCCTCCCTGTCCCTCCCCCAAATGTCCTTCCTCAGACCCTCCACTTTCACACACAATATATCTGGTATTTACATCTATATACTGCGTTTCTAATTTTTGTTTTAGGGCCCATGTGCTCGCCAGAAAGACAGAGAGAGACAAAGAGACAGAAAGTGAGAAATCATCCCCCAGGGGGGATGGCCACGCCGCAATCCCTTCTCCTCCATTCTCCTCTCGGGATCTTGGGCACACACATACACGCGCCCGGCGTGAGTTTAAGCCACTGGGTCCAGGACTCGAACCACAGTCGACTACATGGGAGTCCAGCAACATAGCCATTATGCCAACTGCTAGTCCCAAGAGCTTCTTTTGGTGCATCAAGACAAGTTAGAGCACACCTTTTGTAGCTACCCTAATCATTGGAAGATCTGAAAGAAAACGAGTACTGGGAAATAAAACCAAGAAGCAGTGGTAGTCCCTGGGGCCCGTAGTCTCATCCACAGTCCTACATTCCTTTCTTTCTTTTTTTTTTCCCCCCAGAAGATTATGTATTGATTTATTAAATCAGAAAAAGGAAAAGGGGGAAAATCTCTAATGTTAAATGTATCCCTTAATGCCAACTATTTTTAATGTAGAAGAAAGGTAAAATAAGGCTGTGCTGAAAAGCATGCGATTACGGTCGAGAGAGGGAAGAAAACCGTCCTTTGGGAGAGGAGGCTATAACTTACACATGTTTGGAATTAGCAGGAGAGCCATTTGTCTGCCCACTGCACACAAGGGTGCCCATGTCATCGCCACGCACGCCACCTCGAGCGAGACATTCGGGAACTGTGCGGAGTATCCGTGTCACTTACTTTAAGTGGGCGTGTTAACACCCTTGCTAGTTCTCTAAAAATGGGGTTGGCTTCTTTTGGAGTTAAAAAAATATTGCTATAAAAGGGAGCATTAAGCAAGTTAACCAAGTACTTTTTTAAAGGATCGAGCTTAGGAAGGCAGTACTTCCTTAAAAGGTTTCACTTCTTATTTCCCACCTTACTTAACAATATGACAGAACACCCCATGGAAAGGCTCAAAGGAGAAATATGTTGAAACTCAATTACCTGTGTTAGTGAACCACCTACAGATATTTAAAAATATTCTCCTCTCACAGGTACCTAGTGTGAACCAAGCGCCTTTTTATTTGTGTCTCTCATGCCCCATTAACAGAATGAAATGCCGTATGCCTTTTTTCACAGTAGGAGGAAAGGTCCAAAAGGGTGATAAAATACCTATGCTAACTATGAGCTACTGGACAGCACCTTCAACTGCTTCCCAGCTGCCTAGCATGCACGGAGCACTGAGCAGGCCTGGACGCTGTCTCTATTTGTAGGTACCAGGGAACCTGAAGCAACTTGAGTTTTGATCTGGACAAGAGCCCTTTGGTCCGATTGATTTTCTGAAACTTGTGAAATCAGCAGACTAGATTTATAACACCAGGAATTCTTTAAAGATTCAATGTTCCACATACTTATATTCGACCCAGGGAGGGTAGGCCCATGAATGCAATCTGGGTGGATAAACCTCTAGTTTCTGCCTGTGGATGGGACTGCCTTCAATTCACAATGAAGGGAGAGAACATGCCCTTAAAGAGGAAGGGATCTGTATACTGCATGTCTAGGTCTTGCACAAAAGCATTCTCGAAGTCCAGATACCAAACATTCATGTACGGCCCCTCATCTATTCTGTCACTCATCTGTTCTGAAGATGGAGTTGGAGTGCTGGCTAGACACAGAATATTGTGCTGAATAGTTTCGGTTCAGCTGCTGAATTTTCAGATTTGTTATTGATTGTTAATTCGATTTATATCTGTTCAACAACTATGAGCACAGTGAATCTTGAGAGAAAGTGTGTGCGAACCCAGAAGCCCTTCCTGTGTTCAGATGCAGCCCTCGTACACATTCTTTAGATCCCTTGCCATGCTGGGCAGATCCAGCTGACCTCTTGGGTCTAACAGCTCCCTCTGACACTTGCCTCCCTCCCATCCATCCTTCCTACACACCCTCTTTTTGTATCGCATCCTTCATCAACATTCCCCGGCAGCTCTCCTCTGCCTGCCCACAGGGTCGAGTTCAACTTCCTATACCTTGCACCTGGCACATTCTGAACAGCTTCAGCCCCTGACTCCTCTGTGTTCAACACGTCCTTGTTCACACACTGGCCAGCCATCCCTTGCTCCTTCCCTGCTCCACACGTGTTGGGTCACCTTCTGCTCCATGCTTCCTTCGTATACCACCCCCTTCCCTAGCATGCCTCCTGCAGCCTTGTTCACACAGACCCCCCATTCCAGCCCCTGGTCTTGCATTAAACCTTACTGAATGATTTCTGTTAGTAGAAGCTTCATCTTCTACCCTTTATATGCTCAGAGACCCCCCTTTTTTCCTGTTACGCCCACTTCATTCCAGATTTTGACATTTCATGCCTCCTCGCCCCAAATAAAGAGATCCTCTCAGGAGGCAAGGGCTGTGGCTGATTTCATCTACTTGGATCCCCCACCCCTGCCTCTCCCAGTGAAGACAGGGGGAAGTCTCATTAAAAAACAAAAAATAAAACCTGTCAATTGACATATAAAGGAAAAATGGAAAGTTCTGAATGTTTTAAGTTTATAAATTAATTTCACACAACTCTCATTCATCGACTTTACTAATAAAAATGAATGATTTATTTTTTCTTCTGACTTTTAAAGCACCTCTGCTGGACAAATGCACTGAGTCCGAGGAAACCAACACATGAATATATAAGTTCATTTAAAGTCCACATACAACAAGGCTAAATATGTCTAGGAAATAATTTTTAAGGTTTGATGACTCTTCAGCTGATTAGGAAAATTGAAGCATCTCGGAGGTGTGGAGTTATGGGTGCCGTACAGGCCTGTATGTACCTGGGCTGCAGGGATGCATATGAGTTCATGAGCTGATCAAGGAGTGAGAAGGAGAATTGGGGAATGGAGTCTGAGAGTTGCAGCCAGCAGGTAATATAGGAAACAAGTTCATCTCAGATAATGCAGACCAGGCAAACATTTGGGGTTAGTTACATGCAAAGGGGAATTTTATATTGAAGAACTCCATTTAGTGGGAGACTTTGGGCAAAAGGCACAAAAAAGTACCCTACAAAATTCAGATATGCAGCCAAATGAAGTACAGAAGATGACATTTGAAGAAGGGAACATTAATGCTGGAAAGCAGAGAGTAAGCACAGCAGAGAAGTGCTTCAAAAATTCAGATCAAAATCTATTCTATGTCAATGCAAAGAGGAGTAGAGTTAAGAAGAAAAGGGAGGAGAAGACTCGGGTATAGCGGCAAAAGTGGGAGGTGCTACTGCATGACAGTCGAGGCTTCGCGGACGCCCAGCTCACTTTCTAGCCCTATCTAAAATAGGCAGGCTGCAATGGCTTTTACCTGCGGTTCTAGCTAACTGGGAGGCTAGGGAGGAAGATAGTGACTTGGTGAAACCCTTTCAAAATACCTATTCTCTTTCTTTTTTTAATTTTTTTTTTTTTTTTTTTTTTTTTTTGTAGAGGTTTTTGCTATAGGGAGCGTGCGCTCGCCAGAAAGACAGAGAGAGACAGAGAGACAGAAAGCGAGAAATCACCCCCCACGGGGGATGGCCATGCCATAATCCCTTCTCCTCCATTCTCCTCTCAGGATCTTGGGTATGCATGCACACGCACGCGGCGTGAGTTTAATCCACTGGGTCTGGGACTTGAACTGCGGTCGGCTACGTGGGAGTCCACCAACATAGCCATTACACCAACAGCTGGTCTTGTTATTTTCTTTCTTTTTCTCTCTCCTATACTCACTCTTTGTCATGGGGTGGGAGGGAGGGGAGAAGAGGGGACCAAGATAGTCCATAAGAGAAATAGATAATGGACGTATTTATTAATCAAATATATTTCCTGAAGGTACTGACAAACAGAGCAAACAATTGAGTTACATAATCAATCCATCCAAGACATTAAACCACTTCTTCATTTACTTGAGAAGCTCAGGTCAATAGCAGAAAACATACATTCATAACGATCCTACCTCTGACCACATTTGTCAGACTCATTTAGAACATGCTCTAGGAGCACAGAGGGGGGAAAGTCACTCTTTGGCTTAAAAGACTACATCATAGTCTCACCAACTTCATCTTTGTATCCATTAAAGATTTTTTTCCCCATGATTTAAAGACTTTAAATGGGGTGGTCCAAAGTCTTTAAATTGCAGAAAAAAACACTTTCAAGAAGAACCATGGAAAGGTAGGTGGGAGTGAGGTTAGACAGATGAATGAAAATGGAAAAGACAACGCCCACTTAAATTAACATAAATTTGTCAAATGAAATGTAGAATGTCTGGTTAAAATTGAACTTTAGATTAATACTTTGGGAGGAGGTATTATATGTCCTGAATATGTTATAATCATCCTGAAAATATGTTAGTGGGTGATCTGAAATTTTTAACTCTGCAACATTTTGAAGGCAGGAATAAGAAGTTCATGTATGAATTTCATGAAGAATTAATTCTTAAATCGGTTTATCTACATTATCACCTTTAATTTATAAAGCAGCATTTTGTGGTAAGTTCTTTATCTTATTATCACTAACTTACAGATGAGGGAACTGAACCTTAGTTAGGTAATAGGTCCAAGATAACATTACTGGTAACAGCCACAGCCTGGATTTGAATCTGGGTTTTTTCTACCATGAAAGCGCTCAGTCAGGGCTGAATGAGATTGGAAAGGGATGGGTTAGAAGTTCATGAAGGGTGTGGAAGTCAATAATCTCTAACCCTCTGTGACGCTCTGATTAAAAATCCACTTCTGGCAAAGATGAATCAGATACTGGCTTAGAGAAGACCAACCCTCCTGCCAGAAATAACTAGAAAGTCTGGATAAAATATGGAATCAGAGAGCTACCCAAGCAGCAAAGGCTTGAGGGGCCAAGATCTTGGAAAGGGAAATGCACTACAGTGATCAACACTCTGCTCTGCTGTTCCCCTGGAGACATCTGCTTCCTCCACAGGATGAGCTGAGAGGTTGAGAATCCAAGATGAAGTACTTGTGAGGAAGCTGAGAAGTTGAGCAAATCTCCAGGTAGTCCCGTGAGCTTGAGAAAAGAACATATTTCAGATCTTTCACTGTAATCAAGATTGAGAAACCAGAATTCCAGAGAGACAACATTTCATATTGCTTTTTATTTCAAGCTGTTTACCTAAGTATAAGTGGGTGCCAGGAGCTAACACAGCGGTCAGAGCTTTCAGCAGTCTCCCAATGATGGGGAGACAGAAACTGGCGTCCAGGGGCAGCCAAGAGGAGGGTGCTGAAAACAATGCAGACTCTTACTTGGAGCCGTGGAAAGGCTACACCCTGCTCAAGGGCTGGCCTGCAATAAACCCACACTCACAAAGACCACATTCGCCGTCAGTTTAGTGCATTCCTAAATGGATTAAGGCAAAATATATCTGCTCTAGCAGACTCAAGAAGCAAAATAAATGTTCTCTGGGGGAACAAAATGTCATTTGAATCCTCTACCATATTTAATATGAAGTTTTTCTACAAAGGTTCATCAAAAATGACTGGACATGAGGCCTGAAGAAAGAAGAGACAACAGGAATGGAGGTACAAATGACTGAGACGTCAATATTATTAATACAGATGATGGAGTACTGTGATTAGTATAAGAAAGTATGACTAGATGGGAAGTTTCAACAGGAAATGGAACACATACAAAGAATCAAATGTAAACTCTAGTGAAATAAAAGAAAAAATTCACCAATTATTTGACAACAGATGTACACTGCTGATTAGAATTAATTAACTGATTTTATATATGTGTGTGTGTTATATGTTATAGAATGTCACACTGGGGACCAGCAGTTAGCGTAATGGCTATGTTGCTGGACTCCCATGTAGTCGACTGCAGTTCGCATCCTGGACCTGGTGGCTTAAACTCATGCTGGCGCGTGTGCGTGCGTGCCCAAGATCCCAAGAGGAGAATGGAGGAGAAGGTTTTGTGGCGTGGCCATCCCCCCGGGGGGTGATTTCTCACTTTCTGTCTCTCTGTCTCTCTCTGTCTGTCTGGCGAGCGCACACGCCCTATTGCAAAAACGTCTCAAAAAAAAAAAAAAAAAAAAAAAGAATGTCACACTGGTTGATTTGGGAAAAGTTTCAAAACCACTGAAAGAATTTAAAAGACTCTAGAAGCATTACAAATCTCAAAAGAAGTTATACAAATACAAATCATTGTAAAGCTTTTGAAATCCAAATATATATTAAAAGCACCTAGATGAGAGAAAAGACAGATCACATAAAAAGAGCAAAAATAAGGTTAATAGATTCCCAACTTAGAAACTAAATCTAGAAGACAGGATGATATTCTTTAGACTGTTTAAAGAATATGATTAATCCTAAAACAGTGTTGTCAACAAAAGTGTCTTTAAAAATGGCAGAATGAGATTATTTCAGGAAAAAAAAATAGCAGACTTGGAGAATATCAAAAATCTTGAAGATGAAGGCAAATGATATTAGATGGAAACAGATATCTAAGGAAAAAGAAAGAGTAAAATCTTATAGTTATATAAATCTTTATACTTAAATGGACATTTATAAAAGTTGCATATGGTCTAATATACACAGAGAATCAAAATAAGTTATCATAAAACCAAAAATGGCAGGCAGGGATAAATTGCAATCATTTTTTTTTTTTTTTTTTGGAGAGGTTTTTGCTATATGGCACACGCACTGCCGAAAATACAGAGATAGAGAGACAGAAAGTGAGAAATCACCCCCCCGGGGGGGATGGCCATGCCACAATCCCTTCTCCTCCATTCTCCTCTTGGGATCTTGGGCACTCATGCATATGTGCCCAGCGTGAGTTTAAGCCACCAGGTCTGGGCCTTGAACTACATGGGAGTCCATAGGAGTTCGAGGTCGACTACATGGGAGTCCAGTGACACAGCCATTACACCAACTGATGACCCCACAATAATGTATTTTTAAAGCCTTAATACTATCCTGAAATTAGAAAAAAAAAAACTTAGTTTAAGGTATACTATAATATTTCAAAGATACATGCTGATGTCTTAAAGTCACTATAGAAATTTTAAAAACCCTGCATAATGGACAATTTATAAAAAAAGATAATTAAATGATAAAAATAAAAATAATTAAAAAACAAAAGTCAAGAATTAGAGAAAAAGAACATAAAACAGATGGGACAAATATAAAACTAATAAGTAGTAGAGAACTAAAATATGTAAGCAATTGAATTAAGTATAAATGAATTAAATAATTCAATTAAATAATGTAAAGTTGATTTAAAAGAATAATTGCACACTGCTTATTGGATCTACACTTTAAATATATATAAAATTTATACCCTAAAATCACATGACGAAACTGATATAAAACTCATCAGAAATACTCATATGAAACTTATTAAAGAAAGAAACATTATTAGTAATTCATGGCTCAATTTCTCAGGAAGTTATTATAATTCTTACTTTGTATATTAATTAACTACATTTTTGAAACTATAAGAATTAAGTGAACAAACAAAAGATCCATTAACATTACCAAAATTTTGACATGCTGTTTTACTAACTGGCAGAACCACAGTTGCAAATCAGTAAAGATATAGAGAACATAAATAGCACAATTAATGAAATGAATCTCATCAATATGCACAGAACACTTCAACCAGCAATTGCAGGGGGCATCATCTTTTCAATTGGACATGGAATAGTTCCAAAAATTGACCATAAAATTGGCCAAAACAAGCAAGACTCATTATACAAAATCACAAGACTTAAAATTACATGGGATTACGTTTTCTGAAAAGAATAGACTTCAACTGGAACTCAGTAATAAATGAACACCTAAAAATAAGACAAATATTTGGTAACTTAAATAGCACACAAGTCAATAAAATAATCAAATCAAAATTGGGGTTACTTTTAACTGACTAATATGAATGTAATACATTGTTATTTTTAAATAATTATTTTTACTTAATTTTATTTATTTATCTATTTTTATTTTATCAGAGGGGGACAGAGTAAGAGAGAGAGAAAGAGAGAGAGAGAGAGAGAGAGAGAGAGAAAGAGAGAGAGAGAGAGAGAGAGAGAGAGAGAGAGAGAGGGGGAAACTGAGAAAGCAAGCTGCCAGGTTCAGGACTCAGACCTTGGTTGGTCATGTGGGAGTCCAGCATGCCAACTGCCATCTGCAGAACATAATATGTTATTGTAAAGAATGCAAATAACACCAGATCTATAAGAAAAGTTTATCCTTAAATATATAGACAAAGAAAAAGACTAAAAACTGATAATTAAAATACTCATAAGAAATTACAAAATGAAAAAACAAATTAAATCCAAAAATGTCCAGAAACACCACATCTATTCAGTATTATGTTCAAATTTCTATCCAGTGGAAAGGGAATTAGATAAAAGCATAAAATACAAAACTCTAAAACAATATAGAAAAGAGGATATTTAATGGAGCACAGTTCTTTAAAATCTAGTGAGCTGGAATGTAAAAAATTGACAAACTGCTATCCAGAAGATCAATTTAAAAAGAAAGGGCAGAAATTATTAATATCAAATGGAAAAGAGGTTATCAGTACAGATCTTGAAGGTATTCAAATGATAATAGGAAAATATTACCAACAACTCTATGCCAATAAGTTTGATTATTTACATGAAATGGACATATCCATAAAGAAAAAAATCACAACATATCAAAACTGACAAAAGAAGAAAGAGAAAATATGGATAGTCCATATTTACTTTAAAAATAAAATTGGGAAAGAAAAATCTCCCAAGAAATAACCAATGTAAGCTCAAATAGAAAGAAATATTATAAATCTTATGCATTTAAAAATAATAAAAAAATGCCTTACAAACTCATATTGTGAGATATTTTCAAATCCATCTTATTAACCTACAAAAAATCTAAATAATATTAAAAACAAAATGCTAGACACAAATCATACACATATTCAAAACTGAATTCAGGGATCTATAAAACTGTGACCAGCAAATGTGTATGTCCCAAGAATATGAGGGTAATTTAACTTCTATACAACAATCCATATAGTCTACCACAGTAACAAATTAGAGGTGATCAAATACAATATCTTCTCAACAGATGCCAGAGTTTGATAAGACAGGTAAGGAAAGAGAGGAGGGGGAGATGAGGAGAGACAGAGACAGAGAGACAGAGATAGAAAGAGAATGGAATGTAAATGAAAACCTTTTATTACACATTAAGAATTTAATTAAAAAGTAAAAGAAGTAAAAATTTTAGTTAGCTGAGAAAGAAAGGAAACAGACTGATTTTGATAAGGACTATCCAAGAAACAAACATACACTTAATGTATGTTTAAAATTACTTATTGTAATATTAAAAGCTTTCCCAAAATTAAATTGAAAAAGAAACAAAAATGTCCAGAAACACATCTATTCGGTATTATGTTCAAATTTCTATCCAGTGTAATGGGAAAGATAAATGTATACATTTAGAAAAATAAAATTAAAATATGAATATTTACAGATGGCATTATTTTATATATAAGAAAATTTTAAGAACTTATATGCGTTTTTCTTTTTAATTTTCAAGTTTATTTCTTTCAGGAGTTAAAGAGACAGAGAGAGAGAAAGAACACCCCTGGCAGGGTCCCCATGGTGTGATCTACGCCCCGTCCTAGATGGCCAGGCTCATGGACATACTAACACACCCAGCATGCTCAGGGAGATGCCAGCACACAAACACAGGACCTTTCCCATGTGGGTCTAGTTGCATGACCACTGCACCACCACCTGGCCCAACAATCTATGTATCACAAGTGAATTTAAGTCACTGAATATGCAGCCATGTTCAAAAGTCAATTACATATCTTATACCAATAATAACTAAGTATAATATCTTTGTGTGGCATTTACTATTTACTATATTACTGAAATAAACAAAGGGTCAAAGAATTAGTCTACTGAAGCATAGGCAAGACTGTAGCACAAACATTCTATAGGCCTTTATGAGGCAAATTATTGTACATGGGTTGACAAAATTGAAATTACAAAGATGTCAATTCTCTCTGTCGTCAGTGGGCTTAATACAATAGCAATGAAAATCCTAGAAAGAGGATTTAGTTTGTTTCTAAAACAAAAACAGAAACATTTCTGGGACCAGCAGTTAGTGTAATGGCTATGTCGCTGAACTCCCACATAGCCGGCCGCGGTTCGAGTCCCAGACCTAGTGGCTTAAACACACACTGGGTGCGTGTGCGTGCGTGCCCAAGATCCTGAGAGGAGAATGGAGGAAAAGGGATTGCAGCATGGCCTTCCTCCCTGGGGGATGATTTCTCACTTTCTATCTCTCTGTCTCTCTCTGTCTTTCTGGCGAGTGCACGTGCCCTATAACAAAGAAACCTCTCCAAAAAAAAAAAAAAAAGAATGAAAAAAACCAGAAACGTTTCTAAAGTTTATTCTAACATTTTGTGGAAATGTGTATGACCAAATACAGTGAAAACAATGATAAAAGAGATTTTATGGATTTCTATTTTTCAGCTAAATAAACAATAATTAAGAAAATAGGGCATTAGCTTAGCGATATACAAACACATGAGTGGAACTGAGTCCAGAACTACATTCATAAATATATATGAACACTTATTTTATGACAAAATTGGTATTGCAGAACAGTAGGCAAAGCTTTGATTGGTCTCTCAATAAATGCTACAAGGTCAACTTGTTATTTCTATATGAAAAAATAATCTTGACCCTTGCCTCACACCACACACAAAAGTTAACACTAAATGGATACAGAGTTAATTATGAAAGTTAGTAATCATAAAACTTGTAGAAAATTAGAGGAGAACCAGCAGATGGATTTCTATGTAGTCGACAGCTGTTTGAGTCCCAGACCCATGATGTAAAAGTCATGCTGAGTATGTGTGCGTAAATGCCCAAAATTTCGAGAGGAGATGGGAGAAGAAGGTATTGCAGCATGGCAATCCCCCCCGGGGTTGATTTCTCATTTTCTGTCTTTCTGCCTCGCTCTCTCACTCTGTCTCTCCAGCAAGCACACACATCGTATACCAAAAAAAGAAAAGATTACTTAGGGGAGTATGTTTAAACTCTTGGAGATAAACAAGAAGAGGTAAATTATTTCACACGCTCTGGAATCATTCTTAGCATTATCTATGGAAGCAGAAATCCTGCCCGCAGATACCCAACACAAGTCCATACACATGTGTCAGAACACACAATGAAGCATATGACCAGCAGCAAGATTCCTACAGGCCATGAGCTGGAAACAACCTGCATGTCCATTCAATGGAGTACTCAATGGAATACTCTAAAGCTATGCCAATGAATGAACTACTATCTCACAGCATGTAGAGCCAAAAATTCCTTTGTAAAATGTAAAACCCTCTCATCTCCTTTTACATAAAGTTCAAAACATGCAAAGTCCCTTCATGGGGATCAATCAGTACAGTCATTATGGTAGGGTAGTGATTGAGAACAGGCACGAGAGGGCTCTGAGGTACTGCCAATTTTCCATTTCCTTCTCTTGGTGCTGTCTCCATGGGCCTGCTGGCTTCATGAAAATGTCTTGAGTGGTACAGTTACGATGTATATCTTTTTTCCCATGCATTTGTACTGCAGCAAAAAAGTTAAAAAGAAAACAGAAAAAACAAAAGAACAAAATGATGAGCCAAGCCAAGGTTGCACAAAGGGCTGGAGCATGGCTGTGAGATTCTAGAGGCCATATGGGAAGACTCCGGGTTTGCCAACCAGGTCTACCAGAACATGTCAGGTGCAAATGTGGTCCTGACTTCCTGCAGGGTTAGGCGCATGAGAACCCTGCTAGGGATGTCTGCCCCCCTCTCTCTCTCTCTCTTTCCCTCACTCTGGAAATAGACAAGTAACAAACTTAAAACTTATAAATTACTACTGATTGAGATATGATGTAATTCAAGTGATGGAATTCAATTTCATAATTCAAGAGAATTATGAAAGCTATAGGCATTCTGAAGAAAGAAATTATAACCATTACTTCAAAGGGGCCTCCGTTGGACTTGGTGTCAGACTTGACATGGGGAAAGCAGCAGCAGCAGGGAGCTCAGAGAAATCTCCAGTTTCTAGTGTGGGAACATTGGGAAGAGGGGCCCAATGAGGGTTTGAAGAGGGAGAAGTCGATTTCCCGGTACTAGGTAAAGCCTTTGGAGTTAATGCAGGGTCTTCAAGTGAAAACACACACTTGACTCAAGACATTAGAGAAATGCTGGCACTAGCCTGAGGGGGAGTTAAGCAAGGGAGACAGTCACTGAGGAAGATTGATAACTGTGTCTTTCCTAAGCTTGTGTTGAGTTGATGTAATTATTGTCTGTCCATAGCATTTATTATATTTGTCATTCATTTCGACAATTGATTATTTGCATGTTGTCTCATGTCG
The DNA here is from genome assembly GCA_026018925.1 of Tupaia tana. Lineage (NCBI taxonomy): Eukaryota > Metazoa > Chordata > Mammalia > Scandentia > Tupaiidae > Tupaia > Tupaia tana. The sequence goes on from JAKSZU010000003.1 coordinate 134,943,671, forward strand.
TCATTTGATTATTTCAAGATGTATTAGCGTGAATGGTATGCCATTGCTGATAGTCAACCATTTCTTTTCAATATACGAATATGGCAGTTTTATATGGCCCAACCTAATCATGTGTGCCCTAGCACAATTCGCTGTTATCATTTGTCTCTAAACTCTCTGAGGCTCACGTATTCTATCCCTACAGTGGGCATTCACACAGCTGTTGCAATGATAAAACGAGACTCTTATGTGAAAGTGCTTCATACACTCTAATGCAGCACAGAGCCCCAGCCGCTAAAGCAAAGGCCAATATGACCTATGACCAGATAAATGCTGTCAAAGAGTCTACCTAGAACTTCTGTAACTACAGGGGAGAAAAGACACTTTATTACTGTAAGCTGCAATGATGGCAGACAAGAGATTTTTATAATGGCTAATTGCCAGGGCCAGCAGTTGGCATGGTGGTTGAGGCTTTGGACTCCTACATGACTAACCATGGTTCGAGTCCTGGACCTGGTGACTTACTTTCTCACTTTTCCCCGCTCTTTCTCTCTCCATGTCTCTCTCTGGTCAGATTTAAAAATAATAATAGTAAATAAATTTTTTAAAAAATGGCTAAGTGCCTTTTGGATCCGACATTGTGGCCATTTTGAGCAAGCAAGGGGTCATGTCACTTTCCTTCTTATACTCTTCTATGGACAAAAAAGTGTCTGTGGGCCTTTCTTTTCCCTCCTTCCCTTCCTTCTCTTAGTTTTAATTGCCAGAAGGCATGTGTATTCACCAGAAAGACAGGCATGGAAAAACAGAGAAAGCAATCTCCTCCTTATGGGGCATGGTCATACCACAATCTCTTCTTCATTTCTCCATTCTGCTGGGACTCTGTGCATGCATAGACACATGCCTGGAGTGTTTTCAAACCTCCAGGGCTGGGATTTAAATCATGGTTGACCAAGTGGTCTCCGCCTCTGTTAACCACAAGCTATCAGCTCAGCCCTTACTTCTTTTCTGAAAAGCTTCCATATCGAAACCCATAGCCTGCTATGCAAACACAACTAAGCCTCAGCTTTCACCTCCAGCCTAATATATCTGGTCAGGCACCTCCTCAAATACCTACTATGTGTGAAGAATTATATAAATTAATGCAAATACAGTAATAATCGAAAGTGACTGTCTCAAAGCATCCTGTCTAGTAGACAAGGCAAGTCACTCAACAGGAAATTACGACAGATCGAATAAAGCTCAAGGGACAGAGATGGGCCTTTGTGGGTACATCATTTAATCCAGTTTCCGGAAAGTGCAGAATTCTTCTTCTTCCCGGAAGAATTGATGTTCACATTTAAGCCTACAGCTAGAATGCACGCCGGACGGGTGCATTCCAGAGTCTGAAGAAAGAGCCTGCCTGGAGTGTTTTTCGAAAGAGGGCACAAACACTGGGAAGGAAAGAAGGACATGCAATTGTCTTTCAGGCAACACTAGGAAGCCTGTTGAAGAGAAATGCCACCGAAATCACTGAAGAAATAAGGCAGTGAGATGAGTGTGATCTGTCAGGGGTGGGATGGGGGCTGAGCTGCATGGTGTAAAATTCTGTTCTTTGGATCCACATCTCTAAGATTGGAGACCTGCCTTAAGATGCAGAATGGTAAAACCACAAGCACAAGTAAAGTAGGAAGAGAGAATTTTTTAACAGAAAAGTGAAGATTTTTAACAGAAAAGAATACCCCCCCCCCCCCCAGATAGGCATGGGGGTCTGCAGCTGCCAGAAAAAGGAGGACTCGCTGTGAATGAGATTAGGTGTTACTTTTATCCTGGGGTTTTGTCATGAATATTTAGGAGGGGAGATCTGTCATTGTGGCTGGTTCCTTTGTTCGAATTCACCAGCTTTTATCTGCACTTGTGTACTCCTCCTTCAAGTAAGGAGTGTGATAACCCAACTACACATGCCCAGTGTGGACTTGGGAGGTATGTGCTTCCACACAGGGATGATCTGCCCTGTCAGTTTACTGCCCCAGTGAGAACCAGGATGTTGACCAAACATCTCTCGGTGAGATAATCTCCCCTCCCTTGGAGCCACAGGATCTAGCCACAACCCCTAATAGCAGTGATTGGCATGTCAGATGTCCTCTTTGTTGGTATATTGGAACTCTCTGTTCATAATACCTACCTATAACAATAGGACAGTTTTGGGTGACTGGGAGAAAGAACTGAGAAAGACAGTTCTTGGTAAGACAGGAGACAGCTTGTAAAAGTGAGCATTGCCACAATACCCAAACTGAACTAGAATGGTGGGATGGGGCTGGAGGTGGAGGAGAGTTCATGAATTACTCCAAAGGCACAGAATCAACAGGACAAGTTGGGCCATTTTCTTTGAGAAAGGGGGCAATAATCGAACAGGTTCCCAGGTTTCCACCATGGGCAATGATATTCAGGTACCTCTCTAGAAGGCAGAGTATATCAGAGTAAAATATCAGGTGTGAGTTTAGAATACGATAATGGAGATAATGGTATATTAATTTTGAAGAATTTATCTGTTATCCAAGAAAAGAAGTTCAAAAAGAAGCTGAATATGGGACCAGCAGTTGGCATAATGGCTATGTTGCTGGACTCCCATGTAGTCGACCGCAGTTTGAGTCCTGGACCCGGCGGCTTAAAACTCAATGCCGGGGGTGTGTGTGCGTGCGTGCCCAAGAGCCCGAGAAGAGAATGGAGGAGAAGGGATCGCGGCATGGCCATCCTCCTTGGGGGGTGATTTCTTGCTTTCTGTCTCTCTGTCTCTCTCTGTCTTTCTGGAGAGTGCACATGGCCTGTAGCAAAAGCCTCTCCAAAAAAGAAAAAAAAGAAGCTGAACAAAAGTAGAATTGGGGAGATATTTGAGGCTGGAGGGCTTTTCTTTTCTTAAAGAATGATTTAGTTTTTATTTATTTATTTATTTATTTATTTATTTATTTATTTATTATTTAAATTCACCAGGGAGAGTCAGGGAGAGAGAGAAAGGGACATTGAGAAAGCAAGCCACTAGATCCAGGACTCAAACTACAGTCAGCAATGAGAGAGTCCAGCACCTTAACCCCTATGCCACCTGCTGGCCCTGGACTGGAGGTTTACATGGGATGGAAGCCATGCAACTACACACAAGAGCTTGCCCAGGACAGAGAGAATAGTGAAGGCATTAGAGAGTCTACAATAGTTGCTATGCTGGCATTTGAGGGATGTTAAAATAAAGGGGGACACAGATTTGAGAAGAAAAAGTCAGAAAAATGTGAGAAAAGTATTTTCTAGGGAAAGAGGTAAGTGTTTTTAGAATGTGAAAACACTTTCAGATGTTGCTAAGAGATTTGCATCGATAAAACTGAGAAGTGCCATTGTATTTACAATAAGGGATTCATTGATGACATTGGGAAGCGCCATCAGTGGAGAAAGGAAGCAGCTGAAGGTGCTAGGTGGAGATGTAGTGAGAATCAGAAACAATTTTATTGTGTTTTTAAATTAAAAAAAAATTTTTTTTGCAAGTTTTTGCTATAGTGTGCATGCACTCGGCAGAAAGGCAGAGAGAGACAGAGGGAATAGAAAGCGAGAAATCACCTCCCAGAGGGGATGGCCATGCCACAATCCCTTCTCCTCCATTCTCACCTCGGTATCTTGGGCACGCACGCACACGCACCTGGCGTGAGTTTAGCTGCTGGGTCCAGGACTCGAACCGTGGTCAAATACATGGGAGTCCAACAACATAGCCATTATGCTAACTGCTGGTCCCACAAAAATTTTATTTTATGTTGAAAGACTTGAGCATATGTAAACGTCAATGGTAAAGCGAAAAGAAAATCTGAGCATATACAAAGGACATTTCTAATAAAAATGAAGATCTGAGCCACTGGTAGCATGGCAGTTAAGGCGGCTAAATCCCACATGACTGACTTTGTGGTTTGAGTCCTAGACTCTGTAGCTTGAAAAACGCTGGGTACATGTGTGCATATACCCAAAATCCCCAGAGGAGAATGGAGGAGGAGGTATTGCAGCGTGGCCATGCTCTTGGAAGGTGTTTTGTCACTTTCCCTCCCTTATCTCTTTGGGTCTTTCTCTGGCAAGCACCCTATAACAAAAACAAAACAAAACCAAAACAAAGTTCCCAGAAAAATGTCAGGGAGCAAAATTAAGAGCACGAGTAGAGGTTAGTTTTAGACAGGAAGAGTTTCATCCTGTGTATCAGGAGGCACAACGAATAGGGTGGATGCAGGTACAGGTACAGGGTCAGATGGATAATGTAACAGGTTTGGAAATTCTTGTCTTATTGCGTCTACCATCTCTGTGAAACAGAAAATGAGAAAACTGCAGAAAGTATTCTAGTACATTGCTAATAACATACCTGAGTCTGGAAAATTTATGAAAAACAGAAATGTATGTGGTACATGGTTTTGGAGGTCCAAGATCAGGGGCTGCATCTGGTGAGGACTTCTTACTGGCAGAAACACAGCACAGGCATCTCATGGCAACTTAGAGCTAGCAGAGTGTGTGTGTCTGTCAGTGTGTCTCACCCCCTCTCCTTACAAATCTACCAGGAGTCTGGGGCCGGCAGGTGGCACGGTAGTTAAGGGCACTGGACTCCTACATGGCCGACAGTAGTCCAAGTCCTGGACCTGGTGGCTTGCTTTCTCACTTTCTCTCTCTCTCTCTCTCTCTTTCACTATATCTCTCTCTGGTCAAAATAAAATAAATAAGTAAATAAATAAAGTTAAATAAAAGTAATTCTTAAAAAAAAAAAAAAAATTACCAGGAGTCAAATGTGGAGGTCCCACCCTTCCAAAGCCTCTTTTCAATCTCATAATTGGTTTAAGTTTTCCTCTTGTGTTTATGTAGGAACTACATCTCAAAAAGTGACTCTTGAAAGAACCATTCAAAATGTAGCATTCAAAGATGGCATCTGTGTAGAAAATAATTTTCTTGTCCAAAGTTCTGGCCTTTGATGTTGGCTTCTAAAAGCCATCTTGCAATGCCTCAGTCTCACAGAAGTGCCTTTGCTCTCCTGAGGGCCTTAGGCACAGTGGATGGTATAACATACTTTGAGTCGATACTGGAAATCCCAGAAAGACAAACGGTGTGTTTTAGAGAGGGTTCAGGTCTTGTGATATTAGTCATTCTGAAGACTGAAACCAATCACGGAGGCAACCAAGCGATTGTCATGCTGATGTGAAGTCCTGACAAAAGCCTGGACTTGGCTGGTGATGTCTGTGTGCATTTTCACACCCCAGTGCTGGAAATGTAGCACCTTCAAATTCTGAGGTGAGAGCAGTGCAAGCTTCATGTTCGGTACTTCCAGGCTGTTTTATGAGGTGCTTCCCTTGACTTATTTAATCTGAAGCCTTTCCCCATAGTAAAACATAACCATGAGTATAACAGCTTTCAGTCAGTCTTTGGGATTTTCCGGTGAATTCTTCCACCTTGAGGTGTCTGGGAATGCCTTAAACTTGTACTTGATGTCAGAAGTGAGACTCGCCTCGTGTGGACTGTGTTCTTGTTCAGTTGCCCAAAACTCTTGCAGAATTTTTAAATTTAGGAGTATCAAGAAAACAGGAGTGAGTACTGTTGAGTTCCGTCAGCATGAGCAGAGCAGGGAGAGGAGACTTGCTGGGCAGCACTGAGGACCTGGGTCAGAGTGAGTGGGAGGCGGTTGGGTAGCCTGGTTCTTCAGCCGCGGCCAGATTGCTGCTTCTGTCTTTTCTGGATCCCTGCTGCCTGTGTGTCAGCACACCTGTGGAATCCTGTCATTTTCCAAAGGTAACATCCTGTTTCCTCTGCATCATCTGAGTCCCTTATAGCTTTTCAATTAATTCCCTCCTCTGTCTAAGGCAGCCATAAGGCAGAATTGATTTTTGTTGCTTATAAAAAAAGAACCCCGCAATGGCTTTTCATCATATCCACAAACATTATGGTACATTTCATAAATTACAGAAGTTTAAACAGTAGTATTTCCCTCTTGTTTCAGTTTATGCGTGTAAGTGCTAACTCATATTTTAACTGAGCCCCTGCTTACTGTGTCTTTATGGGACAGCATATCAATTTTTAACCCAGTTGGATTCGTCTTGCTCACTTTCCTCATTCTTTGAAAGTGTGCACTGTCGGGACCAGCGGATGGAGTAATGGTTGCGTCACTGGACTTTCACATAGTCAACTGCAGCTTGAGTACTGGACCCAGTATCTTAAAACTCATGCCAGGCACATGTGCATGGGTGTCCAAAATCCTGAAAGGAAAATGGAGGAGAAGGGATTGTGGCATGAAAACCCCCCTGGGGGGTGATTTCTCATTTTCTGCTGGGTGTACATGCCCTCTAGCAAAAGTCTCTAAAAAAAAATCAATAAATAAAAATAAAAAAGAAAGTGTGCCCTGTCACACAAAAGCATTTAAGCATCAAGATGTTTTTTATTCCTGCTCACCCTTTGTTACAGAACATCTGTGCCCTTTTCCTTCACACCTAACCTGGTACTACTCATTTCAGAAGTACTATCTTTGCAATGACACTAGCAGAGTATTTCAAATTTTAGGGTGTTTAAAACAGTATTTCTTAGTTTTAGGTTATGATTTCCAAACCACGATTGGATTGCTGCTTCCCATTAGTTGGGTGCAGAAGTAATAATGTGTTAAAGTTAAGAAGACTCAAGACTCAAGTCAGGAACAAAGGAACAGACTGTACTGTTTGTTGGCTTATAAAGAACTTTTTCTGGAATGTATTCTTCAATGTACGAGTGTGCAGAACCACTGCAGATAGACAGCTGTGTGTCTAAACATTTGTGACAAACAGAACTCAGATGGCAATGCATTTTTTAGAGGAGAAAAAGGCATCAACGTGCATTCATCACTTGGGTGTGAGAACAATGCGCGCTTACAATACAGGTCTGAGCCAGAGAGAGCCAGCTTGTGAAAAATGATGAGTGTTTTTCCTCGCTGTAAAATACTTTCTGTAGTTGTCAGCATAGCTCCCTTTGCTGTCTTATAATCTTGCAGCCAGTACAACTTTTAAAACATGAAGACGCTGAAGACTTTATAGCCAACTTAGAGTTCATGGCCCCAGATAGGTCTTTATTGTGGAGATTGTCATGGCGAATCCTACAGATGATGGCAGTGAGGAGGTTCAGGCAACTAAATGAAAGTCAAGTATAATAATGATGAAAGACAAACGAAAAGAAACTGCCACACATATTGTCTCCGAATCCTCGAGATAACATTTTCAAAGCACAGTGATCTATTTTTAAAAAACTATGAGATTGGCCAAGTTACTATGTGGCTCGTGTTTATGGAATGAATATCTTTGTGAATATAAACACGGATGGGAGGGATGTCATGTTCGAGTGCAATGATTTTATTTTATTTATTTATTTATTTATTTATTTATTTATTTATTTATTTGCTATGGGGTACATGAGCTCACTGGAGAGAGACAGAGAGATAGTGACAGAAAATGAGAAGTCATTCTCCAGGGGGGATGGCAACACTGTAATACCTTCTCCTCTCAGGATTTTGGGTGCACATGCACCTGAAGTATTTTTCAAGCCACCAGAGCTGGGACTTGAACTGCTCAGTCAGTCATGTGGAATCTAGCCATCTTAATCACAATGCCACCTGACTAGCCCAAGTGCCATGATTTTAAAAATATCAGATTGTTGGAAAAGTCATGATGCATTTTTGCATAGAAAAATATATCATGACTTTTCCAAGGACCCAATAGAAAATGTTCACCCTTAATCTCCATGAATTAAATTTCATTAGAAATTGTGGTTTGGGTCAGCCACAGTGACAGAGCAGTAATGTATAGCTCTGTGATGCTGAGACCACAGGGGAAGGCCCAAGGTTTGAATTCTGAGGTCTCCAACTGCATGCTGAATGTGCATATATGTGTGTGATTCTGGTTACCTGAGGCTGGGGGTGGATGGCCCTGTTGTAGGTACCTCTCTCTCTGTTTCTCTGTCTTCTTCTCTCATGGGAGAAAGAAATAAATAAAGCTTACATTGAGAACAGTGATTTGTCTTGAAGTAATAATAAAAATAAAAAGGGCCAGTAGATGGTGAAATGGTTACATAACTGGACTCCCATGTAGTAGACCACAGTTCAAGTCCTGAACCTGGTGGCTTAAAACTCACGCTGGGTGCATGTGTGTGCATGCTCACAATCCTAAGAAGAGACTGGAGGAGAAGGAATTGTGGCGTGACCATGCCCCACCTCCTGCCCTCCAGGGGCAGATTTCTAGTTTTCTGTCTCTCAGTCTCAGTCTGTCTCTCCACCAAGTGCATGTGCCCCATAGCAAAAATCTCTCTCTAAAACATAAATTTAAAAAGTAAAAACTGTAAGAGAGTATCTTTTTCTTCTGTCTAGAATGCCTACTACTCCATATCTCCCTATTGAGGTATTGCATGTAATTAAGAGCCTTTTCAAATGTTTTGATAAAGCCACATTCATAGCGTTGTTGTTATCATCAATCTATTTCCCCCCAAAACTGTTAATAAATTGGTTACTTCTTAAAAATAGGCTATGTCCTTTTTGTCATCTTATTTTCTGTGAGTCAGCTTTGCCATCAGAAAGACACTCCCGGATATTTAGAAGTGTTAAATATCAAAGGCAGAGACACAAATTACGATCCAGTATTTGAGTCTATCATTTCAAGACTAAAACAAATAAACAAATGAAGATGCCCCAGTGTTTAATGTAAATAAACCATATACCATATGGATTAAATATGGAAATGTAAAAATAAACCATAAAAATGAAAACAAAAAAGGTGAATATTAACAGGCTCTTAATGTGAGGAAGATGTCCCTAAGCATACTGACAAGGTGAATCTATAAATGAAAAGATTAATTTTATTATACAGTAGTCCCTGCTTAGCTGCAGTAGCTCTTTCTGTGGTCCAAATATATTAAATGCAAAAATTCCAGAAATAAACAGTTCAGGAGTTTTCAATTGTGCCTTAATCTGAGTAGCACTGTGGATCTTATACCATCTTGCTCCATCCTGTCCGAGCTGTGAATCATCCCTTCTTCCAGTGCATCCAAGCTGCATGGGCTACCTGTCGGTTATCAGGTTGACTGTCACTGTGCTTGTGTTCAAGTGACTCTCATTTTCCTTAATAATGACTCCAATGTGCAAGAGGAATGATTCAAAGATGGTTATAATCGTTCTACTGTATATATTTTGTTATTTTTGGTCATTTCTTACTATGCCAAATTTATAAACTTTTTCAAAAGTGTGTACATATAGGAAAAAATAGTATATATAAAGTTCTGTACTATCTGCAGTTTGAGGCACCCACTGGGGCCTGAGGACACATCTCCCAGGAATAAGGGGGACTAATGTATACATTTGTAATGGATTTTATTCATAAAAGAAAGTATGTGTGCATGCAATAGAGAGAGAGACGCACTGTCTACAGTGTCCTCTCACGTGACAATCCTCTTCCCCAGTCCCCAGCTCATCAGTGTCTTGGGTACCTGTGCCCATGGTCAGTGTGTTTTCAGGCTGACCGAGTCAGTCATGCGGCTTCCAGAACTTCAGTTCATTTTGCTAGTAAAGGTGCCAGCAGGCTTAAGGGACTACTATTTTCAACTTTTGTAGGTTTTATGATGTAAAAAAACACTAAGGTAAAGGGCCCTCTCTCTAAAATATAAGTTAAATGTCACTAAAGTGGAATAACTTCTCATGTTCAATTTCTTGCTTTCTGTCTCTCTGTCTCTCTCTGTCTGTCCGGCGAAATATCTAAGAAAGGTTTAGTCCTTGAAGTTTAAAAAGCGGAGCCAGCCATTTGTGTGGTAAGGTGACTAAATTCCAAGTGGCTACCTGAGCAATTTGAGTTATGGACCTGGTGGCTCGAAAGACACACTAGGTGCATGTGTGTGCATGCCAAAAATGCTGAAAGGAGAATGGATGAGAAGGGATTGTGGCATGGCCATCCCCCATAGGGGTTCTTTCTCACTTTCTCTGTCTCTTCTGTTTCTCCATCTAGTACACTTGCCCTCTGGAAATTAAAGTAGATAGACAGATAGACAGACAGATAGATTAAAAATCCATAATAATGTTAAACACCCAAATATAAAAACTGACAACAAATATGAACGATTTAAATATTATGAGCACAAGGCCAGTGAGTGGCATGGTGGTTGAGACAATTGAATATCACATGGCCAACAGCACAATTTGAGTCCTGGACCTAACGGCTTGAAAGTTATGTTGGCTATGCATGTGCACATGCCCAAAATGCTAAGAGAACGGTGGAGAAAAAAGTGTGGTATGGCCTTCAGTTCACTCCCTTCCCTGGGAGTGATTTCTCACTTTCTCTGTCTCTGACAAGTACACGTGCCCTATAAAAAGTTATCACAAAAAAAACAAAATAAAACAAAACAATAGTACATAATTGAAAGTACATAATCAAGAATTTAAAATTATATATTTGGTTCTAATTATATTAAAGTGAAACACATGAATGTGCACACACACACACGCATGCATTGAACTTTTCAGCCTTTCAGATGAATAAAGAAATGATGTTAAACAAGAGCGTGGGAAAGCAGCCTGCCAGTCCTCTGATGAAGATGGTTTGGGGCAATCTGACATGTATGTGACAAAGAATTTTAAGCACATACTCCGAGATGCCACCTCTGGGATAAAATGGGATAAGGCATGATGTGGAACTGGGAGGTCTATTGCAGAATTGTCCAAAGGCAGTGGGCCAATTGTGGTCAGTTCACGTAGTGCCCATTAAGAATGACGACTGAGTTAGTGTTCGTGAAACTGTGTGGTGCCATTTTTGTGAAGGTATAGAGAGCAACTTACAGAAACCCTGCAGGGATGAGGCTCAACATACACAGAGGTCATCACTGCTGAAATGACCTATATAGGTAATGTGTTCTACATTTGTCTACATTATCTAACTTTCTAAAGTTTATTTTTTCCATGAGAGGGGCAGACAGAAAGAGAGACAGCACTCCCCCAATAGGGCCTTTCCAGGGAAATCCACCTGGTTCTTCAGCTAGGCCGGATCACAGGCATGCCCCATGTGCAGAAGGAAGCCCTGGGAAGTGAACCTGGGCCCTACCCATGTGAGTACAGTTACTTTACTGCTGTGCCACCAGCTGATCTCCACATTTTCTGATTTTGATACAATAAACAAGGGCTACTTTCATAATCTAAAAACACACATTAAATATGATGGAAGACAAATGGGAAAATAAGTTTATTCATCAAATTATTTGAATTGAGTGTTGAATAAGAGAGAAAGAGTCAAATTTTGCTACTTCTATATAGTAGAATGTAAGGTAGTTGTCAACTGAATTATAATATGGAGAGTTTTTACATTCCATGATATTAAAAAATTTGACAACAAAATTATATATATTTTATCATCTCAGCTATGCTTTTTTAAAAGACAAGAAAAAGTGAAAGGAATATCATAAAATGTCCAGTGATCGTCCATGTTGTAAATGTGGAGACTATCCCTTTTTTCATACTAGTTCGAGTATTTTCAAGTTTTTCCACACTGAATTAATATTAACATGGTTGTCTTTTCAAAGCTTTATCAATGATATAAAAATGACTGCTATATAAATAGCAAAGGGTGTACATTCCACACCTGTAATGAGGAAATTCTTTTGTTCCTTCTACTTCATTCATCCTTCTGGATAATTGAATGATGGATCTGATAATAAAATGATGATGAAGATGAAAAACAAGAAGGCTCTTTACTGTGTACTTAAGGAGGACTTAGTATTTGGCTTAAGCTGAAACTACATTATGCCTTAAAGTATTATAGATGCCTTCATATCCATAAAAAAATCCATTATTTTGTTTCTTAAATTGCAAGAGAATGCATGTGCTTGCTAAAGAGAGACAGAGAATGGAGAGAGAAAAAGGAAGAAATCAGTCCCTGATGAAGAGTGATTACACTGCAACCCCTTCTCCTCCATTTCTCCTCCCCATTAGAATTGTGACCATGTACGCACACATGCACAGTGAGTTTTTCAAGCTGCCTGGGGCTGAGATTCAAACTGTGGCTGGCCATGTAGAATCTGGCTCCCATAACTACTAAGCTAAGGGGACAGCCTGAAAAATCCGGTTGAAAGGTTAGATATACAAAATTTGTATGTGGTGGGCTAAGGTTCTTCCAACATCCTCTTCAATAACAGACATGTGTTTATCTTATATGTAAAAGAACTCAAAATTTGCACATGAACTTGGTGTGAGTTATCACCTTGTTTTCATGGATTAGAGGACATTCTGTCTGTTCACTGATTCATTTGCCTTTACTCTGACTTGCTCTCTGAAGGATCCTCAGTTTACTTTCTTATTTCAATTTCAGTTTCTCTGAGTGCCTTTGTATTCTTTCACTACCTTGGAAATTACTGTAGACCTCCAAAACCTCAATTCTAGGCATAAATGTGAAACAAACATTTTTATGACTATTGATATGATGAAGTTATAAAAATTCAGGTGAATATAAGAAGTACAAAGAAGTCTAAAAATTTCTCTATATACCTATAGATAAATAGCATTTAGTTGCATTCCCTTTAACTATTGGTATGTAACATAATATTTAGATAAGATATATAATATAAAGTCATTTCATATTGTTCCTACATAAAGCTTTAAAAATGCAGTTAATTTCCCTGTCTGGATTAAGGATCAAGTTTAAAGTCTTGCATTCAAGGGTGCCCCTCTAGCTGCCTCCACTACTTTTCCAGCTTCCTTTTCTCATAGTTTTTTTTTTTTAATTGCTCGAGAGTAATTAAAAAATTTGGAGCATAAACACATATGTGTCCAGCATGTTTTTCAAGCCATTGGGGCTTGGATTTCAAAGTGTAGACAGTCATGTTGAATCTGATTCTCTTAACTGTCAGGCTATGCAGCTGCCCTCCAGCTATTCAATCTGAATTTAGATCTTATTGGTTCAAATTCCCAGTTCTTCAGCTTAGTATTTACATGAGGGAACTTCACATAGTTCACAGAAAAATGGAATTAAATTACAGACTTATTTTTGAGGAAAAAATGGAAATTCCTGCATAAGTTTTCAAAATATGTATTTTTAGTGCAAATTTTGAAGACCTCACAAATGATTTTCAGTGGGTAAATGAACATACTTCCAAGTTCTTCATCCATAAAGTGGTTAAAATAATAATTACTGTCTTATAGGATGATTTTGAGGTTAAATTATGTGACATATGATACATATAATCTCCTGTAAATATTAACAGTTATTATTGTCTGGCAAAATTGTGTTATTCATTCTGTTCAAATAAACCCTGAAGTTTTTCATATTTCCTCTTGGCTTATTCTTATATACTTATCTTCTCCATTTTTACGAGTTGAAATATTTACCATCCTTAATATATCTCTCAAATGAAACTCTCTTCAAAGTTCTAATTAAATGATATATTTGCAGTTTTTGAAAACATTTAATGTTTTCCTACATAATTCTTATTTCTTTATTTATATACTATCTGGTATTTTACTTATATGTAGAATTACTTATTTCTATTGGATTTACCTACTTTAAGTAAAATAACTAAGCAATGTGTGTTTTTAACTCCCTCATAATCTAGCACACTTATTTGGAACATAATAGCACACTAAATAAATAAAATTTAAAAGTAGTGTCTGAAGGACTTTTGAAAGTAATCTGGTTTTGCATGGTTTTAGGTATTTCTAAGCTAGTTAAATTGGCCTGCATGCAGCTTTATTCAATTATACACACATTTATTTATTCAGCAAATATTTATTAAGGTCCTATTTTGTATTAGGTCATGTTGTAGATTCTGAAGAAATACCAGCGGACAAGTAGATAAATTTTTCTGCTCTAGGGAGCTAACATTCGAATAAAGAAAGAAAGACAAGGCACCAGGAGATGGCATAGCAGTTATGGCATTGGACTCTCACATGTTCGACCACAGTTCGAATCCGGGACCAAGGTGGCTTGAAACTCAAGCGGAGCGTATGTGTGTGCCCAAGATCCCAGGAGGAGACTGGAGGAAAAGGGATTGCAACATGGTCATCCGCCCCTGGGGTGGGGGGGTGATTTCTCACTATCCCACTTACTGTCTCTGCATTCTCTCTTTCCAGTGTGTGCATGTGCCCTAAGGCAAAAACCTCTATCCAAAAGAAAGAGAATAAAAGAAAGAAAGGAAGGAAGGAAGGAAGGAAGGAAGGAAGGAAGGAAGGAAGGAAGGAAGAAAGGAAGGAAGGAAGACAATAAAGAAGTAAGCAGATTCATGAGATAAGTTCTGCCTGGGAAGAAAAGAAAATTCCTGGAGTGGTGGGATAGTGTGTAAAGCCAGCAGGTCCATTTAGGTCAGTGGTCAGAGGAGGTTTCCCAGGAAGGCATTGGGAAGATAAGGTGCTGTGAAGCTAAATTGTGGGGGAGTTATGCTTCAAGCCTGGAAGGCAACATGCTCAGTGATGCAGAAGGTCTGGCCTTGTCCGGAAACAGCCTGAAAGTCAAATGGAGCTGTAGGTTAGTGAATGAGAGGGATGGGTGTAAGAGATGGGACTGGAAGACCGGACCCAAAGGATGTTGAGGAAAATGAAAAGGCACTGGAGAAGAGTGACAGCAGCCTTTGGCTGGGGCCAAGGGGATGCAAGGCAGGTTTCTGGAGGGTGAAAGGACAGAGGTCTGGGCTGTCTTCCTGCCCTCCCTAGCCTTGCTCTGGTAGTAACCGCAATCTGATATGAGTCTTCCCAAAGCCAGATGGGTGTAGGCATGCTGCTTCCTCCTCTTGAGCCTGCAGACCCCAGCCTGGTCCTGGCTCCCTGCTCCTGGCTCCCTGCTCCTGCTGGTTCTGCAGTGTTTCACCATTCTCTGTTCTCTCAGCTCTCCCCACACCTTTGCAGTAAGGCCTCCATCGGCATTGGATTGGTTACACATTTTTCTTTAAGTTTATTTTTACTCATGTATGCCTTCCATGAATGAGACATACAGGGAGAGAGAAAGCAGCACCCTCAATAGGGTCTTCACACTGCAATCCACTCCTGCGGTCAGCCAGCCCTGGTCATGGACGCGGGTACCTGGCAAGCATAGGAAGGTGCGGGGCTATGAACCCTGGACCTTCCCTTTGACAGCTGTAATCCGATTACTGCTTTAAGCTGCCTGTTTCCTGCTTGAGCACTGGTGGATATGGAGGTTTTGCAGTAGTGCCACGTTTGCAAGCTGGGAGGTTCCAAATGGGTCCATGTTCACTTAAAGACTAAGTCGCACCATGAGGCCCCTTCCTTGTCTAGTACAAGCCAAAAATGCAGACAATAGTGGACACATCCATTCCCCACTGTGTAATATTCTTCTAAGATACTACTTTTAGGGAGGACATCAGGAAGCCTGTCCCTGAGGGATGTACTTTGTGGCCTCCCTCACAGTTCGGTTGGGGCCGGCACATCATAGCCAGTTGAGTCTGCCTGTAAGTCACGACCTGGAATCACAGAGTATATAGATGTGTCATTTAAATTAAGGACATTAGGTCCTTATCATTTTCCAGCCTCATGATTTATTGCAGATATGCAGACTTTTTTTTTCCTTTTCTTTCTTTCTTTCTTTCTTTCTTTCTTTCTTTCTTTCTTTCTTTCTTTCTTTCTTTCTTTCTTTCTTTCTTTCTTTTTTTTCCTATTCTACTATTCTACTATTTTATTATTTCACTCCATTGTACTGGCAGAGAGGCTCAGGGGCCTGGTGACTTTTGAAAAGGGTTTCTACTACAGTGAGCTTATACTATGTACCTACAAAAGAGACTACAGTTTTACAAAAGATTGACAGAGCCCACGTTCCATTCTGAATTTATGTAGACAACATTTGCTATTATTTGCCATTTCAAAATGTTATTTCTTCTGCTAGAATCTCTCACACATACACGCATTGTTTCCTAGGTATGCTCAATTTTGTTTTTTTATTTGCTATAAAGTGTGTGCATTCATCAGAGAGACGGAGAAGAAGAGAGAGAGAGAGGGAAAGGAGGAGAAAGTGAGAAAGCACCCCTCAAAGGGGATGGCTATGCCACCATCTATTCTCCTCCAGGGATTTTGGGCAAGCATGTACATGTTCCCTGCATGTTTTCCAAACCACCAGGTTCGAGACTTGAACTTTGCAGTTGACCATATGAGATCCAGCCATCTTAACCACCATGCCACTGGCTGGCCCCAGGAGTGCTTAAATTTTCATGTAGTTACTCACTGATAGCTATGAGTCTTAGTGAAGGAGTATTTATAAATGAGTATTTCCCAACACGACTTGACTGCAACTGTTGTTGTATAGGACTACCGTGAATAATGTAGGTTTTGAGCAAGTCTTTATTTTTAAGGTTTGACGAAGGATGTAGCTTTGTCTTTGATACTTTGACATTGTTTAAACAGCTCAAATGTAGACAGCAAAATGCAGAATCTAAGAAAAGCATAGCCAGTTAAGGCCATAAACAGAACTAAGCCTGACAATCTGTCCTTCATTAAGTGAGGGGAAGGAAAAAAAAAACTCTAAAATTGGTCCAAGGACTTTATCTCCTCTATCCTCTATCCATATAGCCAGTCTAAATATAAAGGTGAAAATTAGGATGCATTTTTTTTTTGTTAAGAGATTTTTAAATTATCAATATTATTTTTCCTCAATGTTCTCCTAAACTCCTAACTTCTAGCAATGCCATTTTTTTTTTACAAGGATGAGTCTTGAATTTTAAGAGTTTATTATAAGCTCTGTGAGGCAATTTTATTCTGATACTTTATGAAATAGAGGATGGATCCCTACCTCCTAACTTTTCTCTCTCCTTCAGCTTGCCATTAATGTTTGGGTATTCTTTTAATACCCCACACACCCAAGAAACTCTATGCCATCACAGAATATATAGATGTGTCATTTGAATTAAGGACATTAGGTCCTTATCATTTTCCAGTCTCATGATTTATTGCAGATATGCAGACTTCTCTTTTTTTCTTTTCTTTTTTTTTTTTCCTTTTTCTATTTTAGAAGTCGTTCACTGTCACATTTACCCTATTCCTTCACTGTCATTTTGTATTGGGTTGGTGTTAAATTAAACTATTTTGGCCTAAAGCAGCCACTGTACTCCCACACTTTGATTCCTATGGATAAGCCAAAATCATACATTTTTCTGAGCTGGTTGCTAGGTTACAGCCAATCACAGCAGCTAGGCTTTAGTCAATCACAGGCATCCCACCTTCTAAGCCATGTTAGTGCAGACAAATTCAGAATGTAACCAATGATTTCTCTACCTCACTCTCTCACTTATGTTTTGTGTATGACACTTTCCTTTTACTGCACACCTCACTTTCTTGTTCTACCCACTTAAAAGGTGGAGTTGACCACGGGGCTGGCCAGAGTCATCTGAAAGTCCAGGGACAACTGCCTGATTTAAATTGTGTTAACATTTGCCCTATTAAAATGCTACTCTAATAAACTGGTTGGTTTATTTCTCTTTTAACATCAGAAAAGTCATGACAAATCTTTTTCTATGCGTAAATGCATCATGACTTTTCAAACATCCCAATATTTTTACAGCAACAAGAGACATTTGGTAGCATTTGCCTCCATTTCAACTTTGTTTTTTTCTAAAATTGTGGCTAATTTTACCTTCCATACAGGTTAACATTTCCATCATGAAAATGGCTCAAGTGAGTTTCAGAATCCCTAACAGAGCACACTTTCATTTATAAATACTTATTTTTCACTTTATGACTCCATTCCTTTTGATATATTGGCACACACTTTAGCATGTGCCTTAAAAATAATGCTTCCAGACCAAATCCAAGACATTATGTTATAGTGTAAAACAACATTCTTTTCTGTTTTAGAGCATTGTGCTGATTTTCAAGTTATATAATTTATTTAGCTGTGTGCTGTAAGGAAGATAAATTATATACTTTTTCAGGACTTCATTTTTTTTTCTTTTTTTAGAGAGGTTTTTGCTATAGGGCACGTGCACTCACCAGAAAGACAGAGAGACAGAGAGACAGAAAGCAAGAAATCACCCCCCAGGGGGGATGGCCATGCCACAATCCTTTCTCCATTCTCCTCTCTGGATCTTGGGCACACACGCACACGCGCGACATAGCCATTGTGCTTACTGCTGGTCCCTTTTTTCTTTCTTTTTAGGCTTTTCCAGGACTTCAAATTCAATAGATTTAGTACACACACTAGGTATCTTATATATTCTTAAGTTCTTGCCAAACTTGTCCTTTAATTTACTCTTTATATTCTTCAACTTTCTAATTGATGTCTTTAAGTTATTTATTCACTTACATACACATGTACATATGTCAATAGAATGATAACTGTGTCTTCCTCTCCATTTGTTGGAAGAAGGATTTGAGGTTTTTATATAAACCATCTTAATTCTGCATTCTATTTATGTATTTAGACAATACAGAAAATACCTACTAGATGATAAAAAATAATATGAACTATTATGAAACAACAGTAGATTTGTTAAGCTTGTAAATTCTAGGAAAGAGTTAGGTTCTAACAGTGCAGAAGAAATATTTTTCATTCCCTGTGTGCTAATGTAGAAATTTGTCATTGCATATGTCCACCATTTTCACAGTTCCCATGTTTCATATTTCTTGGGGAGGGGGGCTATTTATTTAATTGTATTTTAGGTTTTTGCTAAAAAAAAACCACATATGCTTGCAGGAGAGAGAGACAGACACAGAGGGTAAGTGAGAAATTACTCCCCAGAGGGGACAGCTACACTGCAGTCTTTTCTCCTCCACACTCCTCTCAGGAATTTGGGTGTGCACATACATGCACCTGTGTGATTTTTTTTTTCTTTTTCTTGGAGAGGTTTTTGCTACAGGGCACATGCACTCACCAGACAGATTGAGAGAGACATAGAGACAGAAAGTGAGAAATCACCACCCAGGGGGGATGGCCACGCTGCAATCCCTTCTCCTCCATTCTCCTCTCGAGATCTTGGGCACGCACGCACGCGCGCCCGGCATGAGTTTTAAGCCACCGGGTCTGGGAAGCGAACCGCGGTTGACTATGTGGGAGTCCAGCAACATAGCCATTATGCTAACTGCTGGTCCTGGGAGTCCAACATCTTAACCATCACACACTACCTGCTGGCCCTCCACATTTTATATGTTAATATGTCAGTATTGCAACATTTACCTTGCACTATTAACAACGAGAGCTGTACTACAGAAGTACAGTCCAGCCTTGCCCTCTGAAATAATGAGTAATTCATTAATACTCAAAACTTGTTCAGTTAAAAAAAAATAAAAGAATTGTTACAAGTAATAATAGAATGGAGATTAATTTAGTACATTTCTTGGGACAGTTTTTGTTTACTGAATGCTCAGTTTTCTCCACTGAATAAAAGTAACTTTCACATTTTGTGCAACTGGTGAATGGTATTAAGGGATATGTTTTCATGGCACTGTCAAAATGTCATTAATTCAATGCCAGTAACAAAATTTGTGACAATTCTACCTGCCCTCGGTGATGTTAATCCATCAGTCTTTTTAGAAACATAAATGTGAGGAAAATTAACAGTGTAAATATAATCCCAATTACTTGACTGAGTTTTTGAGGAGAGATTACTTTCAAACAAAATTAGATTATCTGTCTAAATGTTCTTATCCCTTTGAGAAAATGGGCCAGATGTGTTCTTAGTGGCTTAAGTGACTTTATGCACTAGAAAATGGAAATCTAGGGTCTACCTCTGAAAATCTCCGAACTCTTCTGCCTTTGGTGTCCTATTCACACTGAGAATACTTCCCACTCAGAAAACCTATAATCCAAAGTTTTTAGTATTTTAAACTGACCTCAAAAATGAATAAGGGTTTATATATTATACAACATCACCCATTCTCAATTACATCTCCTTATGATTATTAATAAATCCTCAGATATCTAGATAATTTTCACATTTTAAAAATATCTGCTGTTAAATTTTTATGAAACCCACTTAGGCTGACTTGTAGAACTTCATCTCTTTATCCATTCACTGCTGCTAATTGCCTTTGGAAAGTTTCTAAAGAAGTATGAGGAAAAGTGCAGAGAAAAATCTTCCAACTAGGTATTTAGCCTATGAGTGTCCACGAAAAGAAATGACATGTTCATTAAAAGCAAATCCCCTTTGAATGGAGCTGCTTGTCTTCACGTAGAGCCGTGTCATAACGCCGAGCCCAAGGCTGACGTGGGCACCCGTACAGTCCTGTGCCCTCCCGCTGGTGCCTTTCTAACACTTTCCAGTTAGATGTCGCTACTTCTCCTGCCAGCAAAATACACATCGGGAATCTTGTAGCTGTAGGACTCAGGCTTCTAGAACCACGGTTTCAAAGATACACTTTCTGCGAAGTGTACCAGTAAAAATACATCTTCCTAAGCACTGCACAGTAAAGTTTGATAGTTAGAGATTAGAGCGTTTAGTTATGAAAATGCATTTTTTTTTTTTTGGGAGAGGTTTTTCGCTATAGGGCGCGTGCGCTCGCCAGACAGACAGAGAGAGACATAGAGACAGAAAGCGAGAAATCACCCCCCAGGGGGGATGGTCACGCTGCAATCCCTTCTCCTCCACTCTCCTCTCGGGATCTTGGGCACGCACGCACACGCGCCCGGCGTGAGTTGTAAGCCACCGGGTCCGAGACGCGAACCGCGGTCGACTACGTGGGAGTCCAGCGACATAGCCATTACGCTAACTGCTGGTTCCCTGAAAATGCATTTTACAAAGGTTTTTCCTGTTTGTTTTTATTAAATTGCCAGAGGGCATGTATGTTTTCCAGAGAGAGAGACATAGAGAATGAGAGACAGAAAAGAGGTAAAGCTCTCCCTAGGGAAGCTTAGCCATGCTGCAGTCCCTTCTCCCGCCCTGTCTCCATCCATTTGGGATTTGGGGCATGCAGGCACTCATGCCTGGCATGTTTTTTCAAACCCCGTGGGCCAGGAATTGAACCATGGTCAGCCATGTGGGCTCTGGCTCCCTTAAGCACTAGAGAAGGAGGCTGGTCCTAAAGGTTATTCTTCATTCATTTAAATAATGAAGGTAAAAATGCCATAATTACTAAAATTGAAGGTGTTATGAAGATATTTATCTTTTGAGTGGAACTTTTTGCCTTACATTGAATCCTCCTTCAGTGCATGTAATTGCTTTTTAAAAATTCCTAAATTGGGTTTATTTCTCCATATTCCACGCCTCCCCATAGTTTTCCATGCATGTTTAGAATTCTCTTCCCAGCCATCCTATTACCACACACCATGTCATCTGGACAGGCATCCATTCATTTGATTGATACACCATATTTTCTTGCAAGTATTCTGGAATAAAAGTCCCGTATTTGTTGTATATTTAATATGTGACTTTTAAAATCTGACTTTGATACTTATAAGGACAGAATCCTTTTTTTCCCCAAACATTTCAAACTTTATTCATTTATAATTCCTTCTATGACACATTGAGTGGGTTAGAAAGCTAGGAACCAGTAACCTCAACAGAGTCTTCATCCCATGACCCACCCATATCCTCAACTGGCCTGGATCATGGGCACATGTAGGCCAGCATGCACAGGGATGTCCTGAGACTTGAACCTAGGACCCTTCACCTACACATCCCACTGTGCTACCACTGCAGCACTACCTGGTTCCACCAAGTACTTACAAAAATACACAGCCTCTGGCTTGTGCTGACCAAAATAGTCAATGTCTGCTTTGACCAAGAGCAAAGACTGATTGTGCTATCAGTTTCCCTTATGAAATAAACAGTGTCCACTCTTGTTTTTCCATGAAATAAGACTGCAGTGCTTTTATTTAGAGTAGTGAACTCCTTAAGCATAGAATCATTTTAATGAATGGAACTGTACATAGAGATGGGAAATGCCATATTAGCGTCTGTGCTAGACTCCGAACATGAAGGAGTGACAGTAGCACTGTCGTGGGCATGGAGCTAAGCCTGGAGTTAGTTTGTCCATGCAGTGTAGCCCAAGGTAAATCTCTAATGCGAGTGGGACCTGCAGAGTTGGGGGAGGAGGGCCTGTGGAGTGGGAACTTCCCATATGAAAACAGTGTGCATGTCCATACTACGTCCTGTGTGCTTACTGCAGCAATGCATTGAGAATAGTAGGCCACTGTACTTGTTTGCTGAGCAGCATTAATCCAGTAAATATCAAAATAACTCACTGTTGGTAGACTCTAGGCCCATTTGTTCTGTGAGTGGTCCTGAAATTTCAAAATGGGTAATGCCATGGTTCAAACGTGGCTCTCTCAAAATTCATGGGATGGAATTTGTTTCGACTGGATTAAGAGGTGAACCCTTAGGGAGGTGATTAGGATTAAGGTCATTAAGATGGGGTTCCCATGACTGAATTCCAATGGGTTTATAAGAAGAGGGAGTGAGAGAGACACACGGACATAGATTCTGCTTCTGTTCTGTCATGTCATGTGATGTTCAGCACTGTCTCCAGACTGCAAAGAGGCCCTACCAACAGAAGTCTCATGCCAGGTGTGGTCCTTAGATCTTGCACCTCCAAATCTGCGAGCTAAATAAACCTGTATTCCTTACAAATTACCCAGTGTGGTATTCAGTTATTATTATTTGAGGTGCTTTATGTAGAAAAAACATGGATGGTCTTTATCAGAGGTTTTAGTGGAAAAGCCTCTGTTTCTGGGCAGAATTGGGGATAAAACTAGACAAAATGAAAAGATCTGATAGGCAATGCTAACTAACGTGGACAGGGATCAGGGCTTTCCCTGGCCAGGTGAGGATTGAGAAAGAATGTGGAGGGACTAGGGACAGAAATTTAAGAAGGAAAATATGGGGAGCACCAGGAGAGAAAAGGGATCTGAGAAGCTGACGATAAACGAGGGCCTAAAGACAGCTTGCCATAGAAAATCCGTATGCTGCAGAGGCCAGAGGCGATGGTTAGCAGAAGTGCTTGCACACTTGACTACCATTCTGACAGCCTTCATACTCATTTCCTCCATTGTTCCCAAACTCTAAGGAAAAGAGTGACCTCTGGTGACATCTGAATGAGGCAGTGTCCACATCATGGATATGGGCCTTGGAAGAGAAAACCCACAGGTGCCAGAGCTACATTTTGGAGTTAAGCGACTCAGTAAACTAATCTGCAACGGGGTCAGATTAAGAATTAGACACGGGGTCAGCAGATGGCATAGCAGTTGTGTCACTGGACTCCTACATGGCCCATTGCAGTTCAAGTCCCAGACCTAGTGGCTTGAAACTCACATTGGGTACATGTGCATGAATGCCCAAGATCCTGGCAGGAGAATGGAGGAGAAGGGATTGTGGTATGGCCATCCCTTTTGGGGGGGATTTCCTCACCTTCCATCTCACTGTCTCTCTCTCTCTCTCCACCAAGAGCATATACCCTAAGGCGAAATATGTATATATATATATATATATATATATATATATATATACACACACACACACATATACATATACATACACACACACACACACACACATATATATATATATATATATATATATATATATATATATATATGAATTAGATGCATGGGCCAGAGGTGGCATGGTTTTTAAGGCACTGGACTCACACATGGCCCCACCATGGCTTGAGTCCTGGACCTGGCAGCTTGAAAGTTATGCCAGGAATGTGTGCTCAAAATTTCAAGTGGAGAATGGAAGAGAAGGGATTTCAGCATGAGCATCCCCATGAGCGGGTGACTTCTCACTTTCCCTCTCATTGTATTTCTCTCTCTTTCTCTAGTCAGCATACCTGCCCTATGACAAAAACCTAAAAAAAAAAGAATTAGATGTGTGGGCTGGCTGCATGGTACAGGGGTAATATAGTGCTCCAGAGATGCTAGCTCGCATTAAGGCAACTGTGACTTGAATCCAAGGTCCAGTCAGCCTGACGTGCTGGGCATGCATGTGAGTGCCAGGACTGACAGGCTGGAGGACTGGAGGGTGGGGATCACAACGTGGCCAGACTGTGAGCAGTACTCCTCTCTGTCTCTCTCTCTCTGAGTCTCTCACTTTCACATGTGTATGTGTACATATGCTCTATCATGAATAAAACAAAAACATTGAAAATATAATTACATATGAAACACATTTTCTTTAAATTACACTAAATGAACAGGGAACAGAACAGCACCTGAGCTCTCCCGTGTAAGGACTCTTGTGTATGTAATAAGAGAAACAAATAGATCAACACAATCTTTAATACCAGAGACAAGGCATTTTTAGGCTGGGGTTGTCAGCTTTGGTTAAAAGAGGTGTCTCCACTGGAGAAGGAATTGAGGGACAAGAAAATAAAGTTGGAACGAGAGGGAGCCCTCTCAGCTGGAAGCACAGCTTGTACACGTTTGGACCGAACTAGAGGTGACAGGTTAGCACTGGGGCCCAGACTTTGGAGCAAGCAGACTGAGTTGGAGCTTCACTCTGGTGCTACTTACGCTAGCGTGTTTGTGTTGGGAAGGTAAGTGATAAAATTCCTGCAAACTTATTTCCTTAGTGGTTGGCATTTGACAAGCCTTTATCAAATGAAGATGAGCCAACTGACAGATGATCATCGCAGTGGAAGAAAGTACAGAAGAACTCCATGTGCTGAGCTCTGTGTCTGTGGAGAGACTGAGCGAAGTGTTTTCTCTTAAGTGAGAACGACCAGAACAAGGGCAAAGATCAACAGAACATGAGCTGGAGAAGGGCTTCTCCAGGCACAAGGTGCAGGTGGCTGCTCGGGGAACAGTCCAGATAAATTTCCATATGGGCCCGGCCTGGCGGCACAGCGGGTAGCTACTGAACTGCAGCCCTAGAAGTCACATGATCAACGTGAGTTTAGATCCCCAGTGGGGCTGAAAACGTACTGCATGCCTGCACGCCCAAGATCACGGGATCTGCAGGGCCAAGGCTAGGGGGCTGCAGCAGGATAAGACCCTGGTGAGGATGCTACTCTTCTCTCTCTCATGCATGCACATACTTTCTAGGAATAAGATAAATTATATGTGTGTGTACACACACACACACACACATACACACATGCATATAGACACACACATATACATACACATATACACACATCTCTATACACACATGCACATATATACACACATACACATATAAACACACATGCATACACATATATACACACATACACACGCACATATAGACACACATACACACATGCATATAGACACACACATACACACGCACATATAGACACACATACACACATGCATATAGACACACACACATACACACATGCATCTATATACACACATGCATATAGACACACACATAAACACACATGGATCTATATATACACACATGCATATAGACACAGACATATATACACACATGTATCTATATATGTGCACATGCATATATACACATATACACAAATATATTTATACACATATATAAACACACATACATACACACATATGTGTACATAAATAAAAAATTTCAGTATGATCTTTAGGTATGACTTTGAAACTAGCTTTTGAGTCTAAATAAGTAAATGAGGTTGATTCATGTTAGTATTGAGAGTTTGGATACCTATGGTATAATTTCTGGTCCCAGTTTTATACGTAAGTCAGAATTAGAAAAGGAACATCTCTTTCCAGCCACAGTGAAGCTCTGGCTTGTAAAGACTTAGCCTGGCAAAGAGAGTCCATGCCTATGGCCTTTCCCACGGGAGCACTGCAGCTGAGGCGGGGCTGACACATTCTGCTGGGGTCAAAGAGAAGAATAAAACTTTGGGCCACATGTATACTTCAGAAAATTAGCAGAGGGGATACCAAAGCCAAGAGCAGTAAGAGATTTCGAATGTCCTGGTGGGTGCCTGTTCTGCTAGTTACTCTTTCCTTTCCATTTCTGTACGACAAAGCAGGGTCAGTAAAAAAATTCAGTATCTTGGAGGTTATTATTGGCCCCTTGATAGAGAGTCTAAAATTTTATTCAAGGAATATCTTTAGTAGCTTGTTGTACAAATTTTGATATCACATAATTTATTATTTTTATTGGAAAGTGAGGTACGTTCTTACTAGATAAAGAGAGTTAAGATAGGGACTAACCTTATTGTACAAAAAAGCTTATCAACATTATGAATTATAAATAAAGCCCACGAAGAGTATGGAAAGAAACTTCCCTGGTTTCACTAGAACTTATGGATGAAGGAAGGGAAGATATGAGGGAACTAGGAAAAGTTCATAGAGGGCCAGCCCTGTAGCACAGAGGTTAAGAGCTGTGCATTGACAGCCAGATCCTAGATGGCCACCGGCAGTTTGAATCCCAGAACTGGTATCTTAAACAAATACGCTGGCACATGTGTATGCATACCCCCATACCCCAAATCTTGATGATATAGAGAAGCAGAGGAAAAGGAATTGCAGTGGGGATCATGCTCTGTGAACACACACACTCGCTAGCAAAATACATGAATAAATAAATAAGGGCCAGCAGTTGGGTGTTGGGGTGGAAGTTGAGATGCTCGATCTCACATGGCTAACTATGTGGTTTGAGTCCTGGGTTCTGTGACTTGAAAATCACTCCATCGGGAACCAGCAGTTAGCGTAATGGCTATGTCGCTGGACTCCCACTGTGGTTCGCGTCCTGGACCCGGTGGCTTAAAACTCACGCCGGGCGCGTGTGCGTGCATGCCCAGGATCCCGAGAGGAGAATGGAGGAGAAGGGATTGCGGCGTGACCATCCCTCCTGGGGGGTGATTTCTCGCTTTCTGTCTCTCTGTCTCTCTCTGTCTGTCTGGCGAGTGCACACGCCCTATAGTGAAAACCTCTCCAAAAAAAAAAGAAAGAAAGAAAATCACTCCATTTGTGTGTGCTACTGAAATCCCAAGAAGAGACTGGAGGAGAAGGGACTGTGGCATGGCCATCCCCCACTCCCAGAGGATGATTTCTCACTTTCCCTCTCTCTCTGATGAGTGCATGCACCCAATACTAAAACCAAAACCAAACAAAATAGAAAAAAGAGAGAATAAAGTTTATGGAATTAAACTAGAAGTTTATTTTGATGCATTGAAATCCATGCACAGATTTTTCACAATATGCATTTTCTTCTCTCTTCTTTTGCCATAGAGCATGCGCACTCACTGCAGAGAGCCAGAGAGAGAAAATCAGAAATCTACCCCACCCCACACTCCCTGGAGGAGAGCCACATCACAGACACTTCTCTATTCCCCTCTTGGGATTTTGGACACATACACGTGGCTGGTGTGATTTTCAAGTCACCAGGTGTGGGACTCGAACCACAGTTGACAATTTGTGAGTCTAGTGCCTTTAACCACCACACCCCCTCCTGGTCCCATAATATTCATTTTCTATGAACATCTTTTTGACGATCCCTTGTCCTTACTCAAAAAATGAAGTCAACACGTTAAAACCAACTGCCTCCTTAGGAAGATAAGAATGAAAATAGTTAGGCATTTAATATGACCATACATATTTTGTTTAAAAAAAATCACCACTCTCTTGTAAAGTGTTACGCCATAATTTACGTTCTCCACATATCTCCCTGGTGATAGCATGAACAGTTGTAACTGACCAGCATCAGAAAGTGTGTAGCCCATGTCCTCTTACAACTGAGTTAGGTTCCCTCTCTGAAGGTTAGCGTTCTTGGACGTACTCCTTTGTGGGAGCCCCAATTAATTCCACCTACAAGCAAGATGGGCAGAGAGGGAAGGGAGAGGGCTCTGAGAATGTTGACCTCATCAGGACTGAGCCCGACACCTGACACCCGTGCCCACGTTCACGGACTGATTAATGGGCTGTCACTGTAGTTGTTGACTGGTGAATTATTTATACTTATAAACCGCTAAATAATTTAGAGCTGATATCTTAAATTACGCCAGAGACTGACAGGGGAAGGTGGCCTAAAACTCCAACCGGAGATCAATGCCCTTGTTCTCAGGGCACTTTGCGACACAATTTCTGCTGAGTGTTCTCAGAAGGAAAGGTGGAAGGCAAAAGCGTGTCGGTCTGGGATAGCGCGTTAAGACAGAATGAAACACTTGAGCGATCAGAGCGAAAGTGGCTTTAAACTAAACAAACATGGTACAACTGTGAAGGACGCTAAAATGTTATAGGAAATAGAGATCTTCGGTTGCACTACTTAATCATGAAATCTAGAGCTGCTGTATGTTTTACGCTTTCCCTCAGAGAAGTTTACCATGCTCTGTGACCACAGAAGACCTGGACACGTCGTGATTTCCACCTGTGGCTGCTATGGTGCACTTTGTTTTTCTTTTCTAAAGCGGCAAGGATATCCTAGAAATAAAATATTTGTTAACGTAACACAGGGTGGAATAAGGCTGCGAAGTGATCCAATCCAGAACATCTTACATTGAGAAGAGCAAAAAGAAACAGGAATTAAGAAAAGAGAAAAGTAATTGTGTGAGGATTCTTTCTAATTTACAGATGCCACAAGGAGATTTCAGAATAACCAAATAGATTTTCTTCCTACTTCTTGCTTTGTTTGTTCTTGCTCTTTAAGGAAAATGATCTTACAAAATGTTTTCCAGGCTGGTCCTCTAGGGCAGTGGTTAAGCACCTTCAGAGGGAATCGGTCCCACATGGCCCACCTTGGTTGGAATCCAGGCCCAGCTGCGAGAAAAACCTCCCAGGTGCATTACGTGCGCGCCCCAGACCCTGACAGGACGGGGACACGAGGGAACACTGGTTCATTTGCACAATTTAATCAAACTGAGTATGTGTTATGCAAAAAAGATATAAATATGTTTTTAAAAAGCATTGTGACGTTGCAACTAAGGATTTTTACATTAAGTGATATTTTTTTCCTTCTGTGTGTCAGTGTTTAAAGACAGTGTATCAGAGAGAAATGGAACTCCACGGATTTAACAAAACTCTGTTCTCGGATTCTTGTTTCCAGATGTGTTTTGTTTAGCACAGAGTAATATTTAATACTTACATAAAATACTATGTAATAATTAACTTATGTTGCTGTCTTGGTCTGCTCTGAAAATTGCTAATGGCTTGTCTTTTATCCTAAGCATTTTACAAAGGCCTTGGATTGTATTTGCCTAAAATCAGGTAGTTCTAAATCTCCAAACGCTATTATTCACCCAAAAAAGAAAAAAAGGAACTTTAATAAGTTACACCTTTAATTTTATAATAGATACTGTACTATGGGGTGAGCGGACCTTCGTGGTGATGCGCCCGGCTGTTTCTAGACCAGGAACGGCACTTCGAGAGGCCCTGTTTGAGGGGCTTGCTCACTTCATCCATCCCCTGAACCAACAATGCTCCATGTCACCCTCTTGCTTCCAGAGGCATCTTCTGCATTTTCTGTCTCCTACAATAAAATGGTAATTTTGCAAGCCCGTTCCTGATTTCTCATTTATTCGTCTTGGCATTTTGAATAGACACTGTCATTTTGACTAAGAACAGGGGTGAAAATCTGAAGTGATAAAGTCCTAAACAAGTTAATCTTCTCTCCCTGGATTTCACAGACCTGCTTAGTGACACAATTATATTCAGTTTCTAAAATTAGATATAATCATCTCCATCCTTGCAAAGGTTAATAGACACTTAAAAACGACAGCAAGTGATTGGATCGGCATCTCAGTCTGGGTTACCAAGATCAAATACTGTGGCTTAATGCTATCACAAACGCCAAAATACAAAACATTTCCTATCTTCATACTATACATCCCATGACATCGTCAACAAGAGGACCAGCTGTGCGAAGTGAGGACCAGGAGGGGGTGCCCCTGTGCGCCCACAGGCCTGAGATCCTGCCCTGCAGGGCGACAAGCAGAGACCCGGGGACACTGTCACCCAAGGCCTGGACAGGGCAGCACTTTCTGCCCCGACAGGCAGGGGGAATACTGCTGTAACAACTCTCTGCTCAGGGAAGGCCCTTTGTCCCCATGGGTCTGAGACACCACTGCCTCACCGGGAGGCATCAGGATTGGCAGACACAGCTGAAATGAGGTGCCTGGCTCCAAAAGCCTTTTTGTCCAGACAGGCCTGATTCCCTTCCCCACTGAGAGACACTCAGCAGCCTGGCAGGAGAGCTTCTTCTGCCCCCTTAGATGGTACCATTAGAGAACAGTGGGAATTCTAGCAGCACCAGACAAACCAAGCAGACAGAAATAACACCATAAAGGCACTGAAAATTAAATTGTCATTGGAACTCTAGCCCACAGAAGTGGATAAACATAATAGGATGATTGTCTGCTAAAATAAAAGACTTAAATAGGACTCATGAAATCATAGCATGATAGACAACATGTGCAAGATACAATTAAAAATCACCCATCATATCAAGAAACAAGAAAATCATCATTTGAATGAGAAAAGGCAATGAGCGGATGGCAACCCTGGGCTGAGTCTGCCATTGGAATTACCTGACAGAGATCTGAGGTCTGCCATCATAAAATGCCTCACCTACTGATCTCAGATTCTCTTGAAACAAATGAAAAAAACAGAAACTCTAAACAAAGAAATCAAGTTTATATAAAAAGGCCAAACAAAAGTGATGAAACTGAAATATACAGCAATATACACACACTCTGTCTCTCTCTCTGTCTCTCTCTCCCACACACGCACACACGCACACACACACAGTTCTGCAGTGAATCCAATGTCGAGTAGAAAGGGCAGAAAGAGACTAATCTGAGGACACATCAACACCATTCACCCAACTGGAGCAACAGAGAGAAAATAGGTTGAGGGGGGAAGAAACAGAACAAAACAGAATAAGACAAGTAATGGACTATGTGGAATCCCAGAAGGAAAGGAGAAAGAGAGGGAGGTTCAAAAAATATTTGAAGAAATATCCCTGAAACATCCCAAATTTGATGAAAAACATGTCTGCAGACACTAAAAATAAGAAATTCTTCAAACTCTAAACAAAGAAACAAAAGCCCACAAGACACACCATAATTAAATTGCTGGAAACTAAAGACAAAAGATAGAAATAATAAATTATCTAAAGGAAGCACCAATACTAATGGCAGTAAATTTCTCATCTGAAACTATGAAGGCCAGAAACAAATGGCACGACACTACTCCAAAAAGAAATACACAATTTTTTTCAAGTGTTCATGGAATATCAATATTGACTATGTCCTAGGCTATAAAATAAACATCTAAAAATTTTTAAATTTTGAAATCATACAGAATGTGTTCTCTGAGAATAATGTAATCAAACTGAAAATCAGTAACAAAAAAGAAAATTTCTAAACAAGTAAATGAAACAACACACTTCTATATGATCCAGAGATGAAAGAGTAAAACTCCAAGGAATTAAGAGTGCAAACAACTGAATGAAATATATATATATTTCAAAATATAAAGGATAATGCTAAGGCAGTAGTAAAAGGAAATATCATATTTATGATGATGAATTGTATGTGTCAATTTGCAGGGATTTTAGATGAAATTGCATTTAAATTAGTGTATAATGAATAAGCAGATTATCTTCCATAATGTGGAAGACTTCATACAACAAATTGAATTAAAGGAAAGCCTGAACAGAAAAAAAAAAAAAAAAAAAAAAAAAAAAAAAAAAAAAAAAAAAAAAAAAAAAGAAAAGAAAAAGAAAAAAAAAGACTAACTGGTATAAATAAGAGGGAATTTTCTAGTAGACTGAATTTCAACTTAATTTACACCATCCAGGTCTCAAGCATGCTGATTTACCTGAAAATTTTGGACTTCCCAGCCTTGATAATTGCACAGTCAATTTTATTTCAGTATTTCAGTTCCTACCTCAAGATTAGATAAGGGGTCAGTAGGTGGCATGGTGGTTAAAAACAGAGTCCCACATGCCCACCACTATTCAAATACCAGACCAGTAGCTTAAAAACCACTCTGCAGGGACTAGCAGTTGGCTTAATGGTTATGTCACTGAACTCCCATGTAGTTGACCGTGGTTTAAGTCCCAGACCCGGTGGCTTAAACTCACAAGATCCCGAGAGGAGAAGGGATTGTGGTGTGGCCATCCCCCCTGGGGGGTGATTTCTTGCTTTCGGTCTCTCTCTGTCTTTCTGATGAGCCACATGCCCCATAGCAAAAACTTATCCAAAAAAAAAAAAAAAACGGAAAAGAAAACAACAACAACAACAAAAACTACTCCGCCAAGCATGTGTGAGTGCCTGACCAAAATCTTGAGAGAAGAATGGAGGAAAAGGGATTGTGGCATAGTCATTCCCATTAAGGGACCATTTCTCATTTTCCTTCTCTGTCTCTCTCTCTCTGCTGAGCACACTCACCCTATGGCAAAAACATAAACAACAATAACAAAAATCCATCAAATTGAAATAAGGATAAAAGAAAAAACAGCAAAAAATTTTTCTTAAAAAATTTCCATAAAAATAATAAACCTCTACTATAATAAGAAAGGCAAGAAAAGAAAAGATTAAAGTCACTAATACAAGGAATGAAACAGGGAACATTACAATCCTTTCGTCATTAAAAAATAATAAGAGAAAACCATGTACAACTTTACTATACTACATTCAACTTAAAAGAAATGCACCATTTCTAAAAACTGTAGACTACCAAATTTAATTAAAATGAAATAGATTATTTTAATAGTTCTATAACTACTAACAAAATTGAATTTATACTCTAAAATCTCTTGAAATAGAAATCTCCAAGTTAATATGACTGTACTGGAGAATTCTAGGAAATGTTGAAAGATAGGCAACAATTTTACATCATCTCTGCTGGGAAATAGAAGAGAAGGGAATGCCTGCTAACCTACTTAAGGCTCATAGTATTCTGATACCTCATCAAACAAACAAAAAGGACAAGACAGAATAAAGATAATAGTATCTTTATTATATCTCTTATGAACTTAAGTGCGCAAGTCCTCAAAATTTTAGCACACTGCATCCAGTCATGCATCCAAAGCATGTAACCAGGTGAAGTTTCTAAGCATGTGAAGCTGAGTAGGACCAAATCTATCAGTCCCCACCGCGGTGGTTCAGACTGCTGCTGTGCAATGCTGGACCTCATGGGAAGGCCTGGGACCTGGACCTGGGATCAATGGGCACACTCGGTGTGCCCACAGGGGTGCCCACAGGGGTGCCTGTGATTCTGGCAGCCGGAAGGCCGAGGGAGGACCACAGCATGATAAGACCCTGTTGGATGTCCCTGTCTTTGTCTGTCTCTTTCAGAAAATGAAATAAACTTAATAGAAATCAATGTAGACCACCATATTTACACACTATAGAAAAAAAAAGACAAACATAACAATTTGTACCCCCCCAAAAAGAGTTTGGCAATACCCAACACTTACATTTATAAAAACCCCTCTACAAGAATGTTTCCTAATTGCTTTCTTCATCATAGTCCCAAACCAAAAAAATAATCCATTTTACCTTTTAAGTAGGATGGTTAAACAAGGTATGGTGTAGCCAGATCAAAATGTTATTCAATAACAAAAAGAATCCTCAGGTTACTGTGGAGCATAAAATAAGCCAGTGCCAACTTGTCTTAGACCACTTACAGGACAGCCTTGGAATGGCCACATTTTAGAACCCTGGAGCACAAGTGGCCAGAAGTATAAACAGCCCGGCATGGCTCTGGGCAGGTTTGACAACTTTGGTCACAGAGGAAAGAAAAAGCAAAGTTCTGATAGTAAAAGAGCACCATAACATCAGAAATCACCACCAGGGGCCAGCGAGTGGGGCGGAGTTGAAGGCGGCTCAATCTCACATAGCCAACTTCACAGTTTGAATCTCAGACACAGCAGCTTAAAAATCACCCTAGGGGGACCAGCAGTTAGCGTAATGGCTATGTCGCTGGACTCCCACGTAGTCGACCGCGGTTCGAGTCCCGGACCCGGCGGCTTAAACTCACGCCGGGCGCGTGTGCGTGTGTGCCCAAGATCCCGAGAGGAGAATGGAGGAGAAGGGATTGCGGCGTGGCCATCCCCCCTGGGGGGTGATTTCCTGCTTTCTATCTCTCTGTCTCTCTCTGTCTGTCTGGCGAGCGCACGCGCCCTATAGCAAAAACCTCTCAAAAAAAAAAAAAAAAAAAGGAAAAAAAAAAAAAAAATCACCCTAGGCACTTCTGTGAGTGTGCCCCAAATCCTGAAACAAGAATGGGAAAATTAAAGCCAATTTTATTCCTTGGGGGACGGGGGTGGTGGGACGAAGTGAATGAGAACACTTTTTTCACTAGAATATGTCACCAGAAGAGTCAATATCAAGTAATATTTTAATAAAACTATTTGACTTTGATAATTTTTAAAACAACCTAGGGGGGGCTGAGTTACTAATGAGGAAAAGAACTGATTGACATCTTACTTATCAGAAACCGCATCTCATATGAGAAGGACATTCTGGGGCCAGACAGTGGCATGGTGAAACCTGATGCCCCGCAGGACTCACTCATATGAGAAGTTTTCAGGTTCACATCTAGAGACCTCTCAGATTAAGGGGGGAATGGCTCAGGCTGTGGTAGATAGTGGTGTCAAGACTCAGTTGGGGGGTCTTCTCACTCTCTCTCTCTCTCTCTCATCTTTCTTGCTCTGGGAGGAAATACATAAATAAACTCTAAAAATAAAGAGAGAGAGTAAAAGATGTTTAGCATCACCTATAAGATATTCAAGAAAATTTTTAAAATGATGTGCTTTATCTCCAAACAAATTTATATTCAAAATATAGGTTGAAGTAATAGCAAAAATTTCTGCAACAATACAAGTGTTTTTCCAACAGGTCCTTCTTGAGGAAAGGGCACGTGTCATAAAAGCATGTGAAATCTTAGAAGCACAAACAAACTTAACTGCAAAACTAAGACTAAATGGTGAGAAGAAATGTGACAGACTATCACATAACGATTATATGTTCTGATAATGTGAATACACTAATTATTAAAACTAACAAATTAGAAGAAAAGTGAGAAGAAGAAACAGAAAGTAGAATAAACTCCCTGATAACCTAAGTATTAGGCAGATCTCTTTTAACTTAATGCTACAAGAGGAAGGGGGGGTGTAAGAACAAGTCTTAGGGTATCTATAGACAGCATCTAAAGGAAAAGGGAGAACTAAACCTCTTTTTATAAATTTACTGTGTAAACAAAATCAATTGAGCAATAACTCAGAACTCTCTAAATGCTATAAGATCTACCACTAAATAGAGTCAGGAAAGGAAGCAAAAGCAAATAATATGTAAGAACTGAAGATGTATCAACAAATACCATTGGCTTAACTTGACAATTACAGTTAAAGACATCTTCAGGGAAGTTTCTTGCTGTCACAGAAGGATTCACAAGTAAGGGACTAAAACTAGAATGAGGGACCAGCAGGCGGAGTAATGGTTACATTACTGGACTCATGTGTAGTCAACTGCAGTTCGCGTCCCAGACCTGGTGGCTTGAAATTCACTCTGGGCATGTGTGCATCCATGCCTAAGATCCCAAGAGAAGAATGAAGGAGAAGGGATTTTGGTGTGACCACACGCCCTGGGGGGAGGATTTCTCACTTTCTGACTCTCTGTGTCTTTG
This sequence comes from Tupaia tana, assembly GCA_026018925.1. Lineage (NCBI taxonomy): Eukaryota > Metazoa > Chordata > Mammalia > Scandentia > Tupaiidae > Tupaia > Tupaia tana. The sequence goes on from JAKSZU010000003.1 coordinate 134,979,085, forward strand.
GTGAGTCCCCACACTTTATAGCAAAAATGTCTCTAAAAAAAGAAACAAATAAACTATAATGAACACTGAGATACTGGATTAGAGTGAGACATGCCAGTATAAACTAATGTTTCTTTCATTGGTAGATGCAGATATAAATATAGATACATGTGTACACATGGGTTGTATTCACATGGATATTGTCTACTTGTGTTTGCTGTGAGTGCCTGGAAACAGTGACACTCCAGTCATGGAAAGATATCCCACTCCCAAGTCTCATGTTCCTAATACAGTTCTCCCACCAAAGGAACCAGGGCTTCCTGGACAACTGGTTGACCCTGGGGCTGAGATAGATAAAACACGAGATGATCCCTGAACACCTTGTGGTGCCCAAATGCAGGAAGTGAACATATTTATATACACATGACAAAAGGATTCTAGGGCCACCTGGAGGAACCACTGATGTCCAAGACTGGACCAATCTCAGCAACCAAATAAATAAGGCTGGTATTAGATTAAAAAAAAAACACAGAAAAGAAGTAAAAATGTACAAGTCTATGCTGATACAAACGAATGACTGAAGAAGTAAACACATGGGGACAAAAGGGAAAATCTGCCTTACAGAAGAATTGCAAGAAATAAAATAGGAACACCCTCCCAAGATGTAGAGTTTAATTTCTCTGCTGTCAAATGTAGACAAGGCTAGTGATTCACTTCCACAGAATAGAGTAAGGAAAGGTATTATAAAAAATAGTAACTCTAAAGTCTAGAAACCTGTGCATGCTAATTTAATACATATGGCTTTTCCACCCGACCCTGTCACCCACACTTCTCCAAATCAGCATGGGGGGAAGCAAAGTGGAAGGATCCTGAACCCTACATGACCATGCAGAGCAGTGTGCTCCACATCCCTGGCTGACTGACTGAGAGAGATATTATGCTCTTTTGTTAAAGTGCTCATTTCTAGGGTCTCCTGGTTGTGTGTACCTCAGCACCATAACCTAATCCGTAAAATCTGCAGTAGCACTTGCCCTTACTATACCTTTTCTCTTTTAAGTGTTTACAGTCCCTTCTGCCCAGCTCTGAAACCACAGGGCTTGCTCACATCAGATAATTAAAGTGACTTGATAGCCACGTGCAGGATGATGCTTCTTTGCTCCCTACTGGTTGCATTTCAAAAGAGGGGGAAATGAGACAAGAAATTTATGAATGACTTAATTTTTCTTACAAATAAATTTCAAAAATCAGGGGAAAACATTTCTGGGAGGGGGGTTGAGGGAGAATTATAAATACCAAATATGGATTCATTGAGTATATGAGTGAACACATGGAGCTAGGTGAGGACACTCTAGAAGCCCACTACCACTACTATGCATATACTTACTTCCTAGAGAAGACCATGTGAGATGATATCTTTATTGGAGTGAATAGCCGTCAAATTGATTTTTACTTAGAACCACTCAGTATTTGAAGTTAAGAGCATGTATGAATAAGCCATGTATGCATGTGCCATTTGAAAATGACCGGATGATTTTTACCCATCTTGAAACAAAAGCATTTAATGAATATAAGTCAAGCAAGTGCCTGAAGACCAACAGGACTTAAAGATCCATGATTCATCATCCAAACAGAGGAGACTGGACGAGACAGTGTATAGTGCTTTCAAGGTGGCATGAAAGGCTTCGACAACTGAAATTGGGAGACCTGTCATTCTTATTGTCAACCTCAGTAACTCCTTTAATCAGTTGGATAGAATCCTAGAATTGTAGACATCTAGAATTAGAGAAGTGAAAACAGTGTTCAAGAGCACATCATGGATCATTCTCAGGTTTCCAGAGCGGAGTGCCAAATCCTGGCTTTCTTCACTTTGCTGGCTGGGAGAGTGGCAGCTCCATGCCCACAGACTTGTCAAGAAGGTGGTTTCAATTCTCACATTCTTCTGGTTTAGGGCTTTAACACTAGTTGCTCTCCTTTACTAGATCAACTGATGTCTTCTTGTCTTGTGGGTCTTACTGTATGCCTTCCTAGTGATGCAGAACAAAATACTTCACCTACTCCAAATTCCTCCTCCTCCTCCTCCTCCTCCTCCTCCTCTTCTTCTTCTTCTTCTTTTTTTTTTTCTAATTGCCAAAGAGCACATGCACTCATCAGAGAGAGAGGAAGACAGTGGGAGAAAGGAGAAATTACCCCTTAATGGGGCATGGTCTAACCACAATCCCTTCTCATCTTTTTCTCTAGTCCATCAGAATTTGAGGCATGCATGCACAAATGCCCTGCGTATTTTCCAAGCTGTCAGATCTGAGTCTCAAACTGCAGTCATGTGGGATCCAGCTCCCTTGACCACTGCACTATGGGGCTAGCCCAGATTTGTTCTTACTGAGGATATTTCCTGATAATTTCTTGTTCAATCAATCCTACCTTAAGAGAGAAAAAAACTTAGCTCTCTTGTTTTTCTACACCTTGTGTTGAGCAGGTGCTCTAAACTCTGGTAGAATAAATGTTGGAAGAAATATTTTAGTAACTTCACATTAATTTCTTTCTCCATATATCTGAATTTGTAAAAATGCTGTGGGTTTCAGGCCACTTCATTCAAGAACCAGAAGTACTTAGCTTAGAAAATGTATTAATTACTTACTGGCCTCTTCATAAAATTAATTTAATAATGTCTAGATATGTATTACTTCTCAACACAGTATGAGAATGTTTCACTAATAATAAAAACATATGTCTTGGAAACTCCCTAATTAAGTAAATGTCATAGAAATAGAAATCTGATGAAAGTAAATAAAATTAGAACTCCTTCAGAAACCACAGCATCTTATATATGATTGTTTTTCTAGAGTCAGATACAATGCAGAGCTTAAGGCTTACATTTGAGTATTATTGTTCTTGGAAGGAAGAGGGCAATTAATGAAGCATTAGAGGTGGTTACATACATAACAAAGGAGAAAATGTTCCCTACATATTAATACAGATGGAAGTTCCTGCTTTTTTTTTTTTATTGTTTTGTTTTGTCAGAGAGCACATGAACTTGCCAGAGAAAGACTGAAAGACACAGAGAGAGAATAAGAGAACCCTACACTATGGGCTGTGGTGTTGCCACAATCCCTTCTTCTCCATCTCTCCTTCGTGTCAGGATTCTGGGCATGCACACACATGAGCCTGGTGTGTTATCCAAACCGGTAGGGACAGAACTCAAACCACAGTTGGCCATGTGGGATCTGGCTTCACAACCACTAGGCCACAGAGCCAGTGTGAAAGTTCCTTACTAGGCCCATCCACCTTTTAAGTAGAACACCTTTCTACTTAAAAGCCGTTCCAACTGAATAAATACAGCTATTTCCTGCTGATTATGTGTGAAATTTTTCCTTACTTGAATCTGTGTGTGAAGTCTAATGTGGAAGAGCAGGGCTTGGCAAATGTTCTCTGTAAAGGAGAGGAATATAAACATTTCAATCGTGGTGGGCCACACAGTCACTCAGCTCTGCTGCTGTCATGTAAAAGCAGCCACAGAAAATATGGAAAGGAATGTATATTGCTATGTTCCAATAAATCTTTATTCACAAAAATAGTGTTCGTACAATCCAGCAGACAGCGTAATGGTCACGTTGCTGGACTCCCATGTATTTGACCAGGGTTCAAATTCTAGACCCAGCAGTTTAAAACTCGTGTCAGGAACATGCACGTGTGTGCTCAAAATCCCGAGAGGAGAATGGAGACAGGATGGCAGCATGGCCGTCCCCCCTGTGGGTGGTTTCTTGCTTTCTGTCTGTCTGTCTCTCTCTGGTGAGTGCAAACACTCTATAGCAAAACCTTCGGGGGGAAAAAAAAGTCCCCGTGGGCCAGATTTGGCTCAAGAGCTGTGTTCTGCCACCTACTATAGCAAATGAATAGTTTGGCTGCTTCCTCAAATATATCACTTTAAATTAGCCACACCTCTACATATTTTGAAAATACACTCCATATTTTCTCTGTTTTCATAACTAAATAGTAACATTCATTAGGCCTAAAGTGTGTCCTAAATTAATGGAGCTGCCTATCCATACAGTTTGCACTGTTCAGTAACACAGATTGGTTGATGAGGCTAAAAGGAGTGGGGAGATTGATTTTATTTTCTTCTTTTTTTAATTGCCAGAGGCTGTATGTACTCACCAGAAAGTGACGGAGAGGCAGAGAAAGAAAGGGAGAGAGAAAACACCCCAGTGGGGTGTGGTCTCACCACAATCTCTTTTTTTTCTTTTCTCCTTTCTCTAGATATGATCCAGCGGCATATTTTTCAAATTATCAGGGCCAGACTTTAAACTGTAGTCAGCCACGTGGGATCTGACTCCCTTAGGCATTAGGTGATAGAGCCAAACCAGCAGCTTCTTTTCTACTTATTTTATTATCTTGGACAAATCACAGACTATTTATACACTTTAAATCTTTAAAAATAGATGCAACACTATTCGCACACTCTTAATCCCATGTTCATCCACCAGGTTCCTTTGCATTGCCCATGATTTTTAGATCAATCTTCAAGAGGCAGAAAACTGACCATCAGAGCATTATAAATTTTAAAGTGCCATCTTAGTTTTTCCAAAGAAATAGAAACAAGAAGTGTGTGTGTGTGTGTGTGTGTGTGTGTGTGTGTGTGTGAGAGAGAGAGAGAGAGAGAGAGAGAGATTATTATGGGAATGGCTCATGCAATTATGGAGGATGAGAAATTTCACCATGTGCCATCAGCTAGCTGGAGATCCAGGAAACCCAGTGATGTAATTCAGTTTGAGTCTGAAAGCCTGAGAACCAGGAGCACCAGTGTTCAAAGGCAAGGAAAGATGGATGTCTCGGATCTAAAACAGGGAAAGGCAGAGAAAGGCAATTCATCCTTTCTACAATTTTTTTTTTCCTCCATTCTGACCCTCAATGGAAGGGATGACACACTCCCACACTGGGGAGGGTAGAGGTCTTTTACTTAGTCTACTGATTCAAATGCTAATAGTTTACCAGCTATCTGGGCATCCCATAGCCTCGTCCAGGTGACACAAAAAATTAACCACCAGAGATGCTCTCAATAGGAGAGGGTGATGTGGGTGCTGGGACAGAGGAGAGCTCAGTCAAGGTCAAGCTGCACCAGACTTGACCCGTGGAGTGTGAGGCTAACATACAATTCAGAACTGCAGACTTCTGGGAGGAGAGCAGAGGCTAGTGGGAGGAACAGGAAAATTATAATATCTAAATAGGCTGCAATGAGCTTAGTTATTCCGGAAAATAGTGGCTAATTTTCTAGAAGACTGTAAAACTAGTCAAGAGTTTCAGATCATTAACAAAGGTAAGAGTTTGGATCAGAGACAACCCAAAGCTTTGAAATACCAAAGAAATAAGTGTATTTTCTTGTACTTCCTTGTCCACATCATGTCCCAGGAACACAGATGCTTCTTCCTCTTCCTTTAGTCTCCAGTTCTACCCTTGACTTTTTTAATTCTCCACTCTCTACACGCCCCTCATGAAAGTTACTAATTTACAGCCTTCACCCATACAAATGGCCTTGTTTTCCTCCTAGCTTTTAATGCCCCTATTGTGAAGCCTGTAGACGCCATAGATCACTATTTATTTTGTATCCTTACCCATAACATCTTGGCTCCAAATTTAGGTCCCTAAGCTATATAAATTGTTCTGCTAACCAAGTTAAATCCCAGAGCTTAGAGCAGCTACAGGAAAGGTTTCCTACATCTCATCCTGGTGCTGTAATTGAAATTAAAGTAAATTATTCACACAGTGCACATTAATGTTGGCGCAACTCCTTCTGCCTTCTTCCCAAATGACATTATGAGTTATGCCAAACTAAACTCATTTCCATTTTTGATATGGTTAACGAGTGGTAGATGAGGAGAATGCCATTGACATAGCATAACTTGATTTCAAGCAGGCATTTAGGGAAAACAATGACTCTCAGACTTTTCTTTTGGACATGACAGATGAATGTTAATTGCGTGATAGAGGATATTTAAATAAAAATTGCCAAGACTTGATTAATTGATTGACAAGAATCAGAAAGAAGAATGCCAGTTATGGCTGTTTTCTTCAACATGTCCTCTTTGAGCAGCCTTGATCAACAGCATTATCAACAAGGCCACTGGAGTGCACAGGGAATGTGCATGCACAGTAGCTTAATTTTCAGATGACAAACCCAGAATAAAGAGCTAATACTAGGTAAAAGGATCTCGTTTTTAAGCAGTCTTAGTTTCAAATGCAGTCATAAATAAATATACACATTGTGACTCAATAAGAGAAACTATTATGCCACCATTACAGCATGGTTTTGAAGATCAGTAAAACATTTTATTATTATTATTTTTAGATTTTTGATATAGAGTGCATGTGCTCACCAGAGAGAGACTGAGAGAGAGAAAAAAATTGAGAAAGCGCCTTCCTATTGGTATGGTCATGCCATAATCCCTTTTCCTCCATTTTCCTCTTGGGATTTTCGGGCCACACACACACGAACCTGGTGTGACTGTCCAGCCATGTGGTCTAGGACTTGAACCTTGGCGTCAGCCATGTGAGATCCAGCTGCCTGAAACTCTATGCCACCTGCAGGCCCTGAAATGATTTTCTTTAAAAAGAAGATAAAATAAGCACATACAAGGGGTTTTCCAAAGTTCATGGAAATTTATACTGTGGAAACAACTATGCAGGGATTTCAAAAACAACTATGCAGGGAGATCAGTGGTTGGTGTAATGGCTATGTCGCTGGACTCCCATGTAGTCGACCGCAGCTTGAATCCCGGACCCGGTGGCTTAAACTCACGCCGGGTGCATGTGTGTGCGTGCTCAAGATCCTAAGAGGAGAATGGAGGAGAAGGGGTTGCGGTGTGTCCATCCCCCCTGGGTGGTGATTTCTCGCTTTCTGACTCTGTTTTTCTCTGTCTGTCTGGCGAGTGCATGCGCCCTATAGCAAAAACCTCTCAAAAAAAAAAAAAAAAAAAAAAAAAAAACTATGCAGGGATTTCAAAAATGTTTTGCACCAAAACAAATGTGTACTTTAATTCCATTTTCTACCAATTTTAGGACGTTCTCTCATAAAGCATGGTGGGGGAGGAGACAGGCTGGAAACATACTGTCATATCAATTGTTATCTTGAGTAATGCAATTTGATCACTTTATTTTCTTTTCCAATTTTTAAAAAAATGTATGCAATAAACATTACTACATGTCTGGCACTTTTTTTAAAGATCTAAACTATAGATACATTAAAAACTTGTTCAAAACTGACTAGTAAAATTTAATAAGAATGAATATCAAGCTCTGCATTTTTATTCTAAAAATCAGTATCATGTAGGTTGGATAAAAAAAATACCCTTTATTTCAAAAAGATCCGGTGCTTTACCTGGCACTAGGTGTAAAAGGACCCCTACAGAGATAGGATTGCAAAACGGACCAAGGAGCACCTGGCTCTAAAATATGCATGTGTGTTTATTTATTTATTTACTTCATGATAGAGCACCTGCAAATGCACTTAAGTGAGAGACTCATGGGGTCGCATCATGCTGCGATGCCCTTTCTCCAGTTCACCAGCCCCTCAGATTTTGGGCATTTAAGTGGGCCCTGTGTGTTTCACGCTGACTGAGCCAGGGATTCAAACCACAGTCTCCATGTGGGATCTGCCTTCTCTTGAGCAGTGCTTTACTGCTGTGCCACAGAGGCACCCTCAAAGTATTTCAACGAATTCTGATTTTTTTTTTATCAAAGCACACAAATTTCTAAGACCTATGTGAATCTTCATGCCCCTTGTCCTTGCATGTAGGATTTTCCCATCTCAGAAGCTGCTCCAGAGTCCTCTGGTCTAAACACGTGGGCGTCTGGATCATACAACCCACTTGGACATGAGGCGCCATGATTCCCCTCTCACCTCACCTCAGTTCTCACTTTCTAGTTATAACCTAATAGGAACTCAGATAGTGATTGGCACTCTGCCTCAACCAATGGGCCCAAATGTGTTAATTAACACATATCACAGTTTGCTTTCCAAAGATCACAAAGTGGGAGTGAATTTGTCAAATACTTGGAACCTTATGAGATCCTAACTAATGCCCTGTGTTTGGGATGTTCACCACGACTTTATGAGCATACTTAACCTCTCATTTGTTGTTAAGGTTAATAACTATTTTCACCAAAGTTCAGCCCTTTTACATTGTTTACAAGATTTTTGTTATGTGTGCATCTCTTTCATTTCATTATTAATTGGTAAGCCATGATTTTCCTCCAAAACAAGTAGAATCATTGAAATTGTGGTAGCACATTGAAAACAACATATACATTAACAATACAAAAAAAGTCCTTCTTGTTAAGAGAAAATAGTCATAATATTGAATTTCAACTGTTTAATGGGATATTTAAATTGCATATAATCCAGCGGGAACCTATTAATTTAAATGATTTAAAGGCACCAGTTTGAAGGGTGAAATACAAGATTCTCAGAGAATATTCCTGCCTACCTTCCAGACGCTATATCCTAATTTCAGCATTTCGTTTCTGCTCTTAAAAGAGAATTGGAGAGACCAGACAAAAGTATAAGAGGCTTCTCTTGTTACCTTCTTTTTTTTTTTTTTTAAGAGGTTTTTGTCTTAGGGCATGCACTGGCTGGAGAGAGAGAGGGAGAGAGACAGAAACAGTCAGAAAGAAACTGAGAAACCACCCCCAAGGGGGATGACCACATCACAATACCTGCTCCTCCACTCTCCTTCTGGAATCTTGCTCGCACACACACACACACACACACACACACACACACACATGCCTAATATGATTTTTAAGCCACCAGGTCCAGCACTCAAACCACCATTGACCACAGAGAAGTCCAACGACAAAACCACGACACCATCTGCTGGCCCCTGGGTCTCTTCTAAGATCATGTACAGGTGACTGAGGTAAGTTCAGATCCAATCAGAATTTCATTATTTTAAGGACCCTCACCTCCATTCTCTGTAGGTGGGCTCAGATGCCAGCAGGTCACATGATTCTCAGGATCCAAGTCAACAACAGATCCCAGGATCTATTGAAATCAATGACAGGAACACTTCAGTCTGGTTTAGTTTTCTTTTTAGTTTTCTTCTTTTATTTCCAGACTTTTGGTAAGAAAAGAAGACCAACAGCACAGTTCCAAGAAAAGAGAACTGAGAAGAAATTCTACCATTTAACAATATGACTTAGTAATCAATTGGGATCTTCCAAATTGACCTAAATGTTTTTGTTTTTGTTTGTTTGTTTGTTTGTTTTGTTTGTTTGTTTTTTGGACAAGAATGTCATATAGTAAAGACAAGAGAGTATCACCCTAACTAGAGAGAATCGGTCTTTTGATTTACCTATTAAGTTTTGAAATTTACCCTGCCAGTCTCATGAGCCTGACTGAAAAATAGTTTCAGCCCTTCCTTTGTTTTTATGTGTCTTCCTCATAAATGTTGAGGTTCATGAGCTAAACAGCACTTTAGCTCAAGGCTGAACTTGGTATATCAAATTAGTACATTGGTTGTTAACTAGGACATCCTGTGGACCCGGAAACACGAAGGCTGAAGAGGATTCTTCTGCTCTATGTCACTAACAGGAAATTTATAAACAGCAAATTGCTGAGTGGAGGCTCAGTGAAGTCATCCCAGGAGAGGGAGGGTCAGGCCCCATGATGCCAGCGGAGTTCATGTTTGCTCACGTGACTCCTGCAGCAACACCTACTTCTCTTCTGACTCTTAAACTCTAACCCAACCAACCTGATGGTCCAGAGGAAAACAAGGAGGGAAATGTGGTCTGGTAAATTATTTGCATCTGTTTGCCTTCATCTAAGGTGTGTTGTATTATTTATTACAACATATAAATATTTATTAAGTGAGCCCCATATCTTCTCTACAAAAAGGAAAAAAAAAAAAAAAAACATCAACAACAAATACATAAAACACTGAACTCTTTTTTGAACGGTACCAGAATGGAAGTTCCAGTCAGATTACAGGTTTACACAGCAGACACTGATGCTATGAACACTGCATCTTCAGACAAGCTGCCCTTTGGTTCCTCCAGGGAAGACCCCATTTTATTTCTGGCCCCACGTAGACTTAGCACCTTGGGTCTCTAATAGGACCCCAAAGGAACTTCCAGGAGACTCTGAATAGGGATATGCCTAAAATAGAACTTTAAAAATTCCAAGCTTCCCAGAAATTTATTTTCCTATATCCTTTGTTAGAACAGTAAATGACAAATACTTAATAATTAAACTATGGAGAGAAGGAAAAGTAAACTCACAATACAATCATCCCTAAAGCACAAATAACGATGCATATGGGTGATACAGGTACCTTTAAATACTTCAAGGGCCAGCAGATGGTGTAGTGATTATGTTACTGGACTTCCACATGGCCAACCACAGTTCGATTCCTGGACCCAGTGGCTTGAAAATCATGCTGGGTGCTTGTGCTTGCATACCTAAAATCCCAGAAAGAGACTGGAGAAGGGATTGCAGTGTGACCATTCCCTCTGGGGAGTGATTTCTCACTTTCCCTCACTGTCTCTATCTCTTTCTGGTAAGGGCATGAGCCCTATGGCAAACAAACAAACAAACAAACAAAACAAAACAAAACAAAACAAAACAAAACAAAAAAACCTCTAAAGAAAACAAAATTTACTTCAAAATATTCCTGAAGTGAGACCAGCAGTTAGCGTAGTGGCTATGTCGCTGGATTCCCATGTAATCAACCATGGTTTGAGTCCCAGACCCAGTGGCTTAAACTCACGCTGGGCACATGTACATGCGTGCCCAAGATCCTGAGAGAAGAATGGAGGAGAAGGGATTGTGGCGTGGCTAACCCCCCTGGGGACTGATTTCTTGCTTTCTGTCTTTCTGTCTCTCTTTTTAGCGAGTGCATGCACCCTATAGCAAACAACTCCCTCCCCCCCAAAAAAAAAATTCTTGCAGCTACTTCATACTTTTTCCACAAAAGTCTTGTGAAGGAATTCTAATATCTTTGGGTGATGAATTCAGATAATTATGTATTACAGCATAAATAATTGTTCTCGTCATATCATTGTTCCTGATTACATTTTCTTCTCATGGGTTTTGGAATAGGATCTCAACATCAGGCTAGGTTAATTTTTGCAAAGTTCTCCTGTATCTGGGAACCCTTCTGGTGCAGTTTTACTATACACCCATGTCCTTTGTTATAAACGCGCAGGCCCAGCCACGGTGGTAAAAGCAGCAGAGTGCTACTGCATGAGGCTGGGCAATTTGAAAGGCACTGCTTCAGATCCTGGACCACCCGGAATTCCCTGGGTGTGGCAGCAGGCACCTGTAAACATACCTGGGAGGCCAGGGTGGCAGATTGCAAAGGTGAGACCCTGTGAAACATCTCTGTTTTTCTCTTTTTGCTCATTCTCTCTCTCTAACATTAGAAAAAATGCTTTAAATAAACATGCAGACACACACACTCACACACACACACACACACACACACACACACAACTTCCCTTAACCCTATTTGAGTCCCAAGGACACCATGCACTACACAAATTAGGATAATATTGTTTTTCTTATCTTGTCAGAGAAAAAGTCAGGAGTGGAATTTACAAATTAAATCCAGGGTGGTGTTTATAAAATTAGATTAAACTAGAGAATAATAGCCCAACCAAACCTAGACTGAAGTTCTGTGCGGGCGTGGCCAGTTTCTATGTCAGAGATACCCCTCTGCCGCAGGGTGCAGCTGACATACATGTATTGCAGAATGAACTAATGGACAGATAAAAAAATGAGCAAACTGAGGGAGAGGGAAATGACTGCCTCACATTCAATATTGGTAAATATGTATTCTTTATTATCTAATTTTATTAATAACTAATATTGTTTATCAAATATTTATTAAATATTGAGAGACCTTTCTGATACTAAATTATCAATGAGAGATTGTAAAACTAGCATGTGCTCCAAAAACTCTAAGTAATGTATTAGTTTTGATGACTAAAGGAAAATTCTTCAAGTTGTTACAGGCTAACTAGAAAATACAGCATGCAAACAGTAATCATAACTCAAGAAGATAATGTTGACAGTTTTGAAAATTTTGTATATCTCTTTCCAGATTTACCTCTGTGACATGGTAAAAATTTAGAAAAATCTTGTTCTAAGGTACATTCTGGTTTTCATAAGCAGCCTTGTCCAGGTAAGCTATATTATGGGCACCTTCATGTGTTCATAAATTTATCCTCTGTAACTCATTTTGATTGGCAGCATGCTATCACATTTATGTAATTATCCTATTTTTAAAATTAACTTTAAATCAGCCTTTTAAAAATTATTTTTAAATATTATTCATTCTTTGGTAAATATTCTACTTTGGAAAATCATGCCGCTTTATGTTCACCTAAGATAGGGTTGGTGAAAAAAGCAAGTTCTGGACCCTTTTGCAAAGTGCCTTGCAGTCCACTGCTCTCATCTGAGGCTGTAACTGGAAAGTCTAATGTCATGCCTTCCACTTGAGAGGAGCTCGAGAAGAAGGATGATCTTCACATTTCCTAAAATCTCCCTCAAAGAGAAAAATTTCTTCTGTTTCACTTTATTAAGTTGTGAACTGGCTTGTAAGACTATACAGTGATTCAATGTAAATGAAAAATACATATAAATAATAATTTAAAAATAAATAAGTAAAAAGGATGTAAAATGCTTATAAAATACAATGTGTAAATATACCTCATTGACTAGTGTTTTAGTTGTCTTCCTTTAAAACATTTGCTCAATGGTTCTACACTGAAATATATTTTGCAGTAATAGTCAGTCTCCTCGGGAATACATGAAGCACCATATTATAAAATCAGATACATTTCACATGTGCATAACTATCTTTGTGAAAAAAAAATTCTCCTTGTAAGTTGTGATATCATTAACTGCAATAATTATAACAAAAATAACATTATGGATACATTACGGTTTGTGTAAAAGCTGTAATTATAACCAAAGGGAAAAAAATCTTTACAGGAGGTTAAGATTCAGTTAATCAATTTGATTTTGCATGGATTAATTTTCTTTCTTTTCTTACAATGACTTTTTTGGTCACAATAGAAAGTATGATTTTAATCATAATAGCTATCTTGCATATAAATATTTTGCAAAAAAAAAAGAAGTAAATATAATGAATCCCCCACTCTAGTAGACTACAAAGCTTATTTAACTCAAAATAGTCTTGCAAATAGTCACTCACCCTTTGGTTCTGGAAAAGTAATGATTTATGCCAAGCACAAGGCAGAAAATATACTTAATTTATTCATTGCACAACCTATATACCACCTCAGGGTGGGGTGGGGGAAGGCTGGAAAAACACTCTGAGCTAATAAATTATTTCTCCTTGTTTGGAAGCCTGTCACTATGCTATACAGTGAGTAAAGCTTACAAATGATTTTTATTCTGAAGATGTTGATTAAAAAAATAGAAAAAATGGGTCTGTGTGATAAAGCTCTGCCTATTTTTCTTTATAAAGTTTCAGTAAGAAATGGACAATTAACTAGGCTTTCGCCAGAAAACTGTGGACAATGAAAAAATATAAAAAATAATCTCCTATCTCCATGTTTTTTTTTTTTTTTTCTTTTCCTAACATGTGAAAATTTGTTTTCCTGATTTCTGGACTCTATTCATGTGAGTATTCTTTGCAAATGTCAGAATTTGAATAAACTTCCCAGATCCTACTCCTAGACAGACATCTACACAGTTGACATAATCCAGATAATTCATGCAAAAATACGCAAATAAAAAAAACCACTAGTTTTTATCACCTAACGCTCTTATTTCTTTTTTCTTGACCTGAATTACCCCCCACATTAGCTCTCAGTAGTGTACCAATTCAAAAATCAATATTGACCCAACACTTTATTTTCTGTTGTGTAGACTTGGCAATGTACAGCCAATAAAAGCTACATTAGAGCATCTGAACACTCAATTTAACCCTAAAAATTTGCATTTATAATTGATGGTTATGTTTAGCTGATTAACAGTATAGAGAAACGCTCTGAAGATTACCAGCAAATTCCACTTATTTTGTAAAATAAACCCTATCTAAGACACTGGTTGAATTTCAATCTACCCACGAAATGCTGGATTATAAAGAATTCCATGTGTAGACTCCTAAATTAATTTTTCTAAAATAAGATAAATGCCAAGAGACAAAAGTTACAGAAATAAACTCAGCAAATATAATGACAGAATGAAAAGATTCTTTGATCACATTTAAATAGCTCATGCGCTACTGCCGAAAATCTTGATACGTTCAAAGTCAAGTCACCTAAAATTACATATACGTAAGTTAAAAATTAAAATGGACCTAAGAATGTTAATGGGTCTCAAAATGTGAATGGCTCTCAAAATATTAAAAGTCAAACAAACTTAAAATGTTAAAATTAAGAAAAATCAAAAGGGTCTCTGAAATATTTTTCTACAATTTTTCAGTCATCCTATAAATATTGTATTGTTGGAAAAGTCATGATGCATTTTTGCATAGAAAAAATAGAAAAATGCATTATGACTTTTCTGATAACCTGATATTTTAATAAACTCTCTACTATAAAAAATTACCTGAAATAAGTCATGTAGTAATCAATAACTCCACACTTACTGATTGTATTCAATTTTAGTTTGAGACAGGAACAATAATTTAAAATCAGTTTCCTTCACCATTGCTGAAAGCTTCAACTTTTATTACTGCAGTAAGAATGGAAAGGAAAAAGAACCCATTTGAACATTCCCCTTGGGAGTGAGTGAGTGCATGCGTGTGTATTTTTGTGTGTGTGAGTGTGAAGGGGGTCATTTCTATTGTGTCTCAATATTCTTGCTTCAGCCTCCCAAGTAGCTGGGACTACAAATGCAGCTACTGCCCCTGGCTTTTTTAAAGTGTGCAAGGACTTGAACCCAGGCCTCCCACGTGGCCCCAGTCTGTCCAGGAGCAGCATTCATGTGCACTAGCAGATGGGCCCAATGTTTCCATTAATGAGAGCAGCTGTCAGGTCATTTGACCCAAGTGGAGATGGAAACTGTTGTTGTTTATGATAGCTATGAATTTTCATAAATTATGAAGGAAAAAATAAGAAAATGTACCCACAGAGGAAGCAGTATGGTATCAGGACATGGGTGTCAGTTACCGTTGCCTCGCGGAGGCCATATCTAGACCCACAAACTACAGCGAATGTTTCTCCTTTATTGAGCTCATAATAAATACTGACCCTGTGTAACACACTGTGGATGATACAAAGATGAATATAAAATTTATTATTTGTGGCTCTTCTTTCTTCCAAAGAAAATTTCTAACATGATGATTATGAAACACAGTGTGGAGGTTTCCTAAGAAATTAAAAATAGATTCACCAGGACTGGCAGGTGGCATAGTAGTTAAGGCGCTGGATTCTCATATGGCTGAATGCAGTCCGAGTCCCAGACCCTGTGGCTTGAAACTCATACCAGGTGCATGTGCATGTGTTCCCTAAATCCTGAGAGGAGAATGAAGGAGAAGGGATTGCAGTGTGGCCATCCTTCCCCTCCCCCAGGGGGAGGATTTCTCACTTTCTCTCTCTCTGCCTCTCTCTGTCTCTCTGGCAAGTGCATACACCCTATAGCAAAAATGTCTCTCAAAAAAAAAAAAAAAAAAAAAAAAAAAGGAAAGGAAAGAAAGAAAAATAGATTTACCACACAATCCTGCAATCCCTCTTCTTGGTATATGCCTAAAGGAAATGAAATCACTACCTAGTAAAGAGCCACACTCCCATGCTCACTGGAGTACTATTCACAATAGTGGATATATGATCTAAGTATTTGTATTCAGATAAATGGATAAAGAAACTGGCAGGCCAGCAGGTGGTGTGGTGGGTAATTCCATTAGGCCAACTTCCTGGTCCAAGTACTGAACCTGGTGGCCTGAAAAACATGTCAGGTGCTTGTGCATGTGTGCCCAAAATCCCAAAAGGAAAATGGAGAAGGGTCTATAAGAAATCACCCCCCAGAGGGGGTGGCCACACCACAATCCCGTCTCCTCCACTTTCCTCTTGGGGTTTGGGGCACGCACGCACACATCAGGTGTGATTTTCAAGCCACAGGATCTGGAATGCAAACTGCACAGCTGACCATGTGGGCTCCAGTTCCTTAACCTCCACACCACCTGCTGGTTCACTGGCACATGTATTAATATTGGATTTCAACTCTTTTTAATACCTTGAGTCAGGACCTGGAATGGTCAGGGAGACAGTTACGTGAAGCTCTGAAAACAGCCACAGCCACAGCCTGCTCAAGCTGGGCCTTGGTGGGAGAGCAGTGATGGGTGGGTCTGCCTAGCCAGCCAAGATTCTCAGACACGCTCGCAGGGGCTGAGACACTGCCCTTCCACCCCAAAGGACTTCCAGTCACTGACCTAATGCTTACCTACATCCTGAGTGTCTAGAGTTTCAGACAATTTTCTTTCTGATGCTCTCTATAACACCTACTGCAGGAGACAATCGAGACATTTTACTGACACAGAATAACCTGATTTAAATTGAATAATGATGCAGTCAATAGAATACCAACAGATAGCAAAAATGACATAGACTGTTATTTTGCTATTAGTATTTTGGCTGGTACTTTTGTCTTTCTTCTTAGAAAACATGATTGGAATGAGAGAGAGACCTGTTAAGAGAGACTTGAATGTGCATCCATGTTGCAACCCATCGTTTTGAAAACAGAAATCCTTACTATGATTCATGCTAAACAGCAACAACAAAAATCGTTTATATAATTGAGCATCCTGAAGCAGAGAAAGGACATGTAATGAATGAGTAGCAGTTTACAACTCTTAACAAGGTGTGGGAGAAGGCAAAATGGCCTCAGGATGTCTTGAATCTATTTACTGATTTTAACAGTCTAAGCTAAGGGGAGCACAGATATTTCTCTACTGTGAAATGGACTGACCCCTCTGTAAGGTCATCAGGAACATTCCAAATGGGACACACACACACTCACACACACACACATGGGAATCACCTTCTAAAATGACTCCCTTTGACTCCAAGAAGCTAAGCCAGTATCTCCTGTAAACTTCCAGACGTATCTGCGGGTCTTCCTTATACTGGCCCCACTTTCTCCCAGCATATTTTCAATATTAGGTGTCACTTCCACTTGTTTTTTAACCTCATTCCTGTGTTTGTGTGTGTGTGTGTCTTACTGTTAAAAAAATATTCCACCAGCTACACAATAAGGTATTTCCCCTTCTCCTTTATTTTTCTATTTTTTCAAATGTCTACTAAAAACACATATTATTTTTTTGGTATAGTACTAAAGCTAAATCACTATAAAGGACTAGAGATGACTGAAACAGATTGGGCGGTATTATACATTCTTAATTCCTGCCCAAGACTAGTCCCCATCTTCTCCCCCTTTCGAGGCTTAGCATATTTGTCAGTTCCTTGACTTGAGAGTGTGCGCCTACAGGGCAGATGTGATGTGCTGTTCCGTCATTTTGCATGGCTCAGAGCGTGATGCTGGTGCTCACAGAAATGTGAAACATAATACCAATAATAATTGCATGCAGTGCATTCAGGAAACGTTCATTAAATAACAGTTATGTACTAGCAGGCTTTGTGTCTTCCCAAGAATATAGATTTGTGAGTGAGTGTGAGTGTGTGTGTGTGTGTGCTGCACCCAAATACACCTAAATGCACACACTGATTCAAGGCAAATGCATAACCCTTTTCTCCTTTGTTTCTAGATGTTTGATTATGGTCACACTGAACACGAAATCTCTAACCATTCCTCGCATAGTATCAGCATGCCATATGTGTTGGTGGTGCGTCCAGCTTTGTGTAGCGAACATAGGAGAATGGTCTGAGGGATCAACTCTGAGTAGAGCTAGCTTCATCAACATTTCTAAAATCCATTTGATCGGGTATTTTATTTTTAGGTAGATTTAATGGATTTAATTTGAAAACTCAGCCCATCCTTCTATAAGTCACTTACTAACTGGCGAATAGTAGTGAACTATGAAATGTTTCATGACATTTCATTTGTATTTTGCCTGCAGAATTCCTGGTGTGTATCACACGAGGTATCACAGGTCTTCCTGTGCCTCCTTACCACTCTCTTAGGGATGGTAAGAACAGCATCCCGATCAGTCAGTTTTTATGCTGGTACGTGACTCAATGGAATAAAATAAACATAAGCAACAAAACCTAGAATGCATTGCTTTGGCCTTGAGTGATTTTAGAAGGGAAACCATGCAGGTGATATTGCTATCTTCTCTCTTGAATAAGTGTTTTATAAACAATCAGAGATAGCATTTTTTTTTTTTTGAGGTTTCTTTTTGCCTCTATAGCATGGGGGAGAGGGGAGAATGACATTTTTATTGTTGATTTTTTGAATCCCTAAAAGGCAGCCCTGCCCTACTTTCACCTGAACAGAAGTCTTCACATTTGATTATCACATTCAGAACAAAGGCTGCTGCGCGTGAAGTTGCAGTTGCTCCAAAGAAAATCCATCTGATGCTGGGTGGTTCTGTACTAAACAGACTCTAATTTGGTTTGAAAAGAAAATTAACTGCAAGCAAGAATTCAGAAAGAGAAATAAAGAAACTAGGTTTTCCCTTGAGTCCCTGAGAGAAAGAATGTGGGACATATTATAAAGCTTTAGGATGCAAAATGTGTTTCTTCTATTTAAAAAAAAAAAATGTTTCATGAGGACTTACTATGTATAAGGCACAGTGAGGGACATCTTCCATGAATTATTTCACTTGATTATCATAACGGTTGTACAGTGTAGGCGGTGTGGGTCTCAATGTTGCAATGGATGAAAGGATTTAAGGCTCAGAGAGGTCATATATTTTTTCCCAACACAGTAGTCAGCTTGTGGAACAAACATCCAGACTTAGACAAGGTAGAGTTTCATTGGACCATTTTGACTAATATTTATTTATCAAATTAGCCAGTAAGAGAAACTCAGCATTTATAAATATTATAGGCCAAGTAAGATTTCAAAAATCTCAATTAGATATTCTGGGGCATGGTTCATGGCCTACTTCTCTTTTGCAGTGAGCTCCTGGCTAGTAGATTGAGGCTAGGGTAAGGTGAGACCATGTGAAACCCTTTCTTTAGTCTTCTCAGCTGTTTGGTAGAATAGTTTGTAATGGCTGACTCCAAGAAATGTTGGGAAGAGAAATGGATCAATTGATTAATAAACCTGTTTTCTATTCATAGAGATAACTATAAATTAAATTTAGGCAAGAAAGATGGAGTTGATAATACTATGTTTCGGTTTCTCTTAATCTAACAACCTCTTTAGTTGTCCTCTGTCTCTCATCTCTCATTTCTAGCTCATGGCCGGCAAGCACTCTGCTTTGCTCTGCGTTGCATTGCTGGATGACACCTGGAATTGCAATGAGAAGGATGTGATGAACCTGCCACAAGGTAATAACATGCGGGACAAGGCATAACTGTGCCGCAGTGGCAGCTTCTCTTTAGAAAGCCATGTATCCTTCCCCCCGCAGGAACTGTCGCACTTCTCTAATGAAAGAACTTGAATTTGGGAAATGACTTCAGTTCCATTCTAGCTGGTTAGAAAAAACTAAGAGATAATTTTAAAGAATTTGAAAAACAATGAACTCTACTAACATATGACTTGCTTCTCAGAATTAAAAAAAAAATGTCCATCTGCATTTACCATCCACGCTTATCTTTAGACTCCCTACAGCCTTGTTGACTTACATTCAAAGGCATGAGTTGAGCAAACGCATATGAACACACGAAACCGGAACACAACACAAATGAACACAAGTTACTGACACCTGCAAGGGGGCTTGCACCCTATGAGGCATAGTTGGTTGGTCTGGCATTTAATGACCCACTCTTTGTTAATCAAGGCTTACTTTCATTCTTTGCCCTCGCTCTTAGACCTACAGATTATTTGTGTCCAATAAGTCTCTTTGGAATATGAAGCTCATTTTCATTCCAAGGGGAGGCAACTGGGTTCTATAGATAAAGCATCAACTTTTTTCGTGGCTGGAGGTTAATAACGAATCCCATTTGTTTCCTAGCACGTGGCGGCAGGAATCAAATGAAGCAAGAGACAGTGGAGACTTTAACTCTCCAGAGACAAATGTGGGTGGTTTGGAATATTTAATTTGTTTAGGCACACTTCCTTCCCATTCTGTGTCTCAAGGGCTCGCTGTCGTTATACCCCACAATTACATTTTTCCTCAGAGTAACCAAACATGAGGGTTAACTACCAGTCAAAATATGCCAAGCCCTTACCTAACTAAATAATAATGATTACATCTGAGATCATGGTGATAGCAATACAAATATTGAATGAGTAGTGTCTATACATCAGACATTCTCCTAAAGGCTTCACAGCTATTTGCCCCTTTATGTCTTACTGCAACTCAATGAGGTAAACAGTTTTACTATACTTTTTTTTTTTTTTTTTTTTTTTTTTTTTTATAGAGGTCTTTGCCTTAGAGTGTGTGCACTTACTAGAGACAGAGACAGTGAAAGGGGAAGTGAGAAATCAAGAAATCATCCTCCTGGGGGGAAGGTCACACCACATTCCCTTCTCCTCTATTCTCCTCCTGGGTTTTTGAGCACACGTGCATATGTGCCTGGCATGAGTTTCAAAATAACTGGTCCAGGACTCGAACCTCAGTCAGCCATGTGGGAGTTTGGCGACATAACCACTATGTCATCTGCTGGCCCCCGTTTTACTATACTTTCTTATAGATAAGGGAACTAAAGCCTTCCTAGAAAAATGACATGAGAAAGAAAATGACCAGTAAATCAATTTACATAAAACTGTAAATGGCTGATAAGGAATGCACTTGCTACCTTAGAAGACTTCCTCATTGATAAATTTTAATCCATAAAAAATTAGAAAACTTATGAATTGCTTAGAGAAAAAGTGTTTGAAAAAATAAAAAAACAGTACCCATTATAATAAAAGCTCAAAGCAATAAGGAATACAAGGGAACCTCAACTTAATTAAAACAATTTACCAAAAACTAAAGCTGACATTCCAATTAATAGTGAGAAACTGGACACTTTTTCAAAGATCAGGAATGATGTAAAGGTGTCTCTTCTCACTACACTTATTTAATACTGTTCTGGAAGTCGGAGGTGGTTTAAGAAGATAGGAAAGAAATGACAACAAATACATGTCAGAAAATTAAAAAAATAAGGCTGTTTGTTCATGAACAACATGATCATTTATTTAGAAAATTTCAAAGGATGAATATAAAAAATTGAAAAATACTTTAAGAATAAGCAATTGTTGCAAGATATAAGGTTAATATACAAATGTCAATTATTTTCTTATATTCCATCCACAAACATTTAGAATTTAAAATAAATAAAAACACTGCATGATAAGAACAATAACAACAAAAACAGAAAAGAAAATAAAGAAAAGGAAAAGAAAGATAGATATAGACATGAATCTAACAAAATATTTACAGTATTGGTATGGGCAAAACTACAAATCTGATGGAGAAAATCAAAGATTTAAATAAACAGTGAGATATTACATGTTCATAAACGGAAAGACTCAGTAATATGTCAAGGCATCAATTTTTTCTAACACGATATATAAATTCAAATGTCTTCATCAAAATCTATCAAACTATTTGGTAAGGAATTGTGTCTTTTCAATTTTTTTTAAGGAGAGATTTTTGCTATAGGACATATGCACTCACTGGAGAGACTAAAGAGAGAGAAAGGCAAGAAATCACCCAGCAGGGAGGATGGCCATACCACAATCCCTTCTCCGTTCTCCTCTCAGGATTTGGAGCACACGTGCATATGCACTCGGTGTGAGTTTTACCGTCCTGGGTCCAGGACTCGAACCATGATTGACTACATGGGAGTCCAGCAACGTAACCATTATGCCATATACTAGCCCTGGGAATTGTAAGTCTTATGTAAAAAGGCAAGTCTTAGCACGCCCAGTATTATACTGAATGACAAAGATGTTAGAGGACTCACAATACCTGGCTTCAAAACTTACTAAAACGTTACAGTAGTTAAGACAGAATGATAATTGTAAAAGAAACGATTCATGAAGTAATATGAAAGAATAGAAAACCAAGAAACAGATTAACATAAATATCATCAACTGAACTTTAACAAAGAAGACAAAGCATTTATTTTTTAATAAATTCTACTGAAACTATTGGACATTTACATCTTAAAAATTAGAACAAGAAATAAACCTTACACCCTTCAAAAATTAATTTATAAAAGAAAATATACTTAAATTCAAAATTTCTGGAGGAAATCCTAGGAGAAAATTCTATGTGACCTTGAATTTAATGATGTTTTATATATGACACAAAAAGCACAATCCATGTAAGCAAAAACTAGTAAGTTAGAGTGAAATAAATTTAAAATTTATTTTAAGTGGAAGACACTGTTAAGAGAATCAGATGACAAGTAGTAGGTTTTAAGACAATATTTGCAAAACACGTATCTGATAAAGGACTTGTCTATGTACAAAATATACAAGTAACCTTAAAACTTAAAGCAATCACTCAACTGTTACTTGTGGACCAAAGTGGGACCAGCAGATGGTGTAATGGTTATGTTGCTGGACTCCACGTAGTTGAGTGCAGTTTGAGTACTGGACCTGGAGGCTTAAAACTCACACCAGGCACACGTACGTGTGTGTGCCCAAAATCCCAAAAGGAGAATGGAAGAGAAGGGATTGTGGCATAACCATCCCCCCTATGGGGGTGATTTCTCTCTTTCTCTCCTGTGAATGCACATAACTTATAGCAAAAATCTCCCTAAAAAAAAAGTAGACCAAAGATCTGAACAGACACCTCAACAAAGATACAAGATAATAAATCTACTTGAAAAGATGTTCAATATCCGTATGATGAATGATTCATTTGAAAAATGCCAGTTTCATTTTCCCTGTGGATCTGTGCATTCAGGGCAGAAGTCCATGGTTCTGACTGCTTGGGAAGGCTGAGGCAGGGAATCGTGGCGTGGGACCCCTGTTGAAGATGCTTGTCATTATCTCTCTCTCTCTCATCCTTATGACAGAAATTTTTTAAAAACAGTTCATGGGAGACCAGCAGTTAGCGTAATGGCTATGTCGCTGGACTCCCAAGCAGTCGACCGCGGTTCGCGTCCCGGACCCGGTGGCTTAAAACTCACGCCGGGCGCTGTGTGCGTGCGTGCCCAAGATCCCGAGAGGAGAATGGAGGAGAAGGGATTGTGGCGTGGCCATCCTCCCTGGGGGGTGATTTCCTGCTTTCTGTATCTCTATCTGTCTCTGTCTGTCCGGCGAGCGCACACGCCCTATAGCAAAAACCTCTCAAAAAAAAAAAAAAAAAAAAAAAAAACAGTTCATGGAAAGTGTATATTATTAAAAACTCTACATGAACTTCAAATTTTTTTTTCTTTTTCTTTTTTTTTTTTTTTTTTTTTTTTTTTGGAGAGGTTTTTGCTATAGTGTGTGCGCGCTCACCAGAAAGACAGAGAGACAGAGAGACAGAAAATGAGAAATCACCCCCCAGGAGAGAATAATGGCCATGCTGCAGTTCCTTCTGCTCCATTCTCCTCCGGGATCTTGGGCACACATGCACACACACCTGGTGTGAGTTTAAGCCACCGGGTCCGGGACTTGAACCACAGTTGACTACATGGGAGTCCAGCGACATAGCCATTATGCCAACTGCTGGACCTCGGTTTCAATTTTTTTTGCACCAAAATAAACTCATATTTTAAGTTAATTTTTCCATTAACTTTTAAAGTCCTCTTGCATAATGAAATGACTAAAATCCAGAAACCTAAAATACCAAATGACAAAAAGATGTGGAGCTCTCATTCTTTGCTGATGAAAATTCAAAATGTATAGCCAGTCAAGATAGCTTGACAATTTTTTACAAACCTAAACAGAGTCTTTCCATACAATTCAGCAATTGGATTCTTGGGTATTTCTCCAACTGGTTTGAAAACAAGTCCACTGAAAAGCCTTCAAATGAATGTTTATAGCAACTTTATTCATAATTACAAAAACCAAAAGCAACCAAGATTTCATTACATAGGTGAATGAATAAACAAACCGTGGTACATGCAAACAATGAAATATTTCTTATTTAGCTTTTACAGCTTGAATGAGATTTCAAGCCATAAAAGGTGTAAATAAATCTTAATTATGTATGGCTAAATGAAAAAAAGTCAGTCTGAAAATGTTATATAGTATATGTTCCCAATTATATCATATACTGAAAAGGCAAAACAATAGAGATAGCAAACAGATCAATAGCTTCCAGAAGATTATGGAAGATAGGACAAGAGAATCAAACTATGTAACAGATGCAAGGAAGGCTTTACGGAAGTGGATGGGGGAATATTGTCCAAACCTAAGTAATTGTGGACCTGAGTGAGATTTGTAAAACAAAAGATCAAAGGAACTATACAAAGGACTGTACTCTAGTTGATAAAGGTCTTTACATGGGGTATACGAGTTAACAATTTTGATGCCAGTATACATGTACGCTGGAATTGAACAATTAATCAAGTAAATAGCTACTTGTGGGATGCAGGCTTCTCACTATTCTCACTATTGGAGTAGGAAGATTCAGACAGCAAGGGAGTGGTCCAAGTTGCTTATTCCTACCTCCAGCCAAAAGGCAAGCCATGCCTAAAATTCACAGACTTTTTTTTTTTCATTTTTTAAATGATCTGTTTATAAGTTATCTTAAGCATTCTGCTTTCTTTTATTATAAGAATTACTATGTAATAAATTATTTAAGTTTAATACTAGTAACTACCATTGTCTATACTGTCTTACTTTGCCTTGGTGACAATCTCATGAGAAAAGTGGTATTCTGATTCTCAAGTAGTTAATACTCAGGATTAGTTCTATTAAGCAATTTATCTTGGTGTAGAGCTGATTTAGTCATTTTTTTAAGTTGATAACTATCTTTTTAAGTTCATTTTATTTGTTTTATTAGTGATAGAGAGAGAGAGAAAATGGTACTCTCAATGATGGGGTCTTGCCACACTATAATCTTCTTTTAGTCTCCATCAAGTCAGGGTCATGGCATGTTCAGAAAGACCCAGGATCTGAACCCAGGCCTCCCACTAGCTCCAGTATCATGTACCAGTGCCCTACTGCCTGTATCATTACGGTCAGGCCAGGATGACAATTAGTTTTTATGATTTTGTTATAGGATGGGTGCACTCACCAGAAAGAGAGAGAGAAAGACAGTGAGAAAGCACCCCCAGGGGGTAATGATCACATCACAATTCTTTCTTCTCTACTCTCTGGGATTTGGGGGACACAGGCACATACACCAATAGTGCTTTTCAAGCCTCTGATCCTAGGACGCATACTGTGCAGCCAGCCATGTGGGACTCAACTGCCTTAACCTTCATGACATTTGGGTGGCCCAACACTTGTTTTAGAGCAACTACCAAGAACCAGTTCTTTGGTGGTTATTATGATTGCTGCTGTGCAAATCTGCAGGGATCAGGTGCCATGAGAACCCAGACTTGTACAGAAGATGTCATGGAAGGACGTGTGTCAATGGGTAATTAAAGTGTCAGCTTTTAAAGGAAATGAACCAGGTTAGGGTCTTTGTTCAGTAGAAAGTGCAAGTCTCTTTGAAGAAGGCACATGTATGTGAGGACACGAAGGATGAGATTCCAGAGTTCATAAGAGTGGAGAGAAAGATATGAAAATCTTTTCCTGGAAGAGAGAAGAGAATATGAGAAGATTCCAAGGCAGAAATTATCTCGGTATTCTAAGACTAATAGAAATTCATATATGGAAGAGCAGGAATACTGTCATGGAATTCTAACACTCCATACTCCTTGTTTTCATCTAAGCCATTACATGACAGTCTTTCTTTCAAATTTTTTTCTCCTACATATAAACAATATTCATTGTATAAAAACAACAAAAGTTAGAAACACACTAGAGAAAGTGAAAATAACCAGTATCCCATGGTCCACATATGCACAAGACAATCATTCTAGCTTCCAGTTTTCCGGTGTTTTTTTCTCTATCTGTATCTGTCTTTGGATGTAAAGTATTGAGATCAAATTGCATCCTTTGTAAAATTATCAGATATTTAGGATTATTAATGTATTGTAAAAATTTATATTATCAAATATTATATTGACACTTTGTTTGAATGACTACTACTTATAAGTCAATGCATGTATGTGCTCTACTTTATTTTTTTGGAGAGGTTTTTGCTATAGGGCATGTGCGCTCACCAGAAAGACAGAGAGACAGAGAGACAGAAAGTGAGAAATCACTCCCCGGGGGGATGGCCACACCGCAATCCCTTCTCCTCCATCCTCCTCTCAGGATCTTGGGCATGCACACACACACGCCTGGTGGGAGTTTAAGCCACCAGATCCAGGACTCGAACCATGGTTGACTACATGGAGTCCAGCAACATTGCCATTACGCCAACTGCTGGTCCTGTGCTCTACTTTAAAAAAATATCCTATTGCTGATAACCTTTATATGGTTTTTTTAATTTTATACTATTGAAAATAAATTCTAGGTGAATCGCCAAAAGCGGTATTTTCTTCATATTTTTAATAGATTTTTCAGAGTAAACTTTTTGTTTACTTGCTGGAGGGAGCAAATGTCCACCTGAGAGGGAAGGATACAGCACCCCAAAAGGGGCGTGGTCGTGATGTGGTCCCTTCTCTTCCACTTCTCAGTCCTATTAATTTGGGGGCGTGCATGTATACATGGCCCGGGTGTGGGTAGGATGTTTTTCCATCCACCAGGGCAAGAGTTGAACCTTGTTTGGCCATAAAAGATATGGCTCCCTTAACTACTAGGTTAACAGGCAGGCCTTCACAATCAGTTCCTTAAAGTGGAAATGTGGAAATTCTCTACCACAAACAGAATTATTTTTTTTGGGGGGGGGGGAGTTTTTTTTGCTGTAGGTGTGTGCACTCACTGGAAACACAGAGATAGGGAGAGAGAAAGAAACCACTCCGAGGGGGAAAGCCACACTGTAATCCCTCTTCAGTCTCCTGTTGGGATTTTGGGCATGCAAGTACATGTGCCTAGCAGAGTTTCCAACCGCTGGGTCCCAGGACTACAATGTTTGGCCACATGGAAGTCTAGTATCTGAACCACTACAGCACCTGCTGGCCCCTAAATTTATATGTAATCCAGCCACCTTAACCTCCAACTTCAGCTGCTGGCCCCAGAATATGTATTTTTAAGTCTGCTTACATATATTGCTGGTTGCCCTACAAAGACATGCTGTTGATTTACTCTACATCAGAACTGTGTGAGACCTGGTTTCTTATGTCCTTGGGTACCTGGAAAGTTCTATTTGCTTTTATTATTATTATTTATTTTCGTAAGTGAAATCCAGATACAGAAATTTCATTTTACATGTCCATTGACATTTTACGTCTTCATTGTGAATTGTTTATATTCTTTGTTTATAGTCCTACCGGATATAAGGTAATCAATTATTCAAGTCAGAATTAAAAGTAATCCCTTTTCTCTATTAATTTTAAATGGCTAAGTTAGATGCATACACATGGCCTATTTTTAAACTGTCTCTTGCATTTTCTTGATCTCTGTTCTACTTATTCTGCTACAATACTGGTTAATGTATTACAGCTTTATAACATACTTTAATAGCTGATTATGCTAGTCCCTCATAATTCTTCAATTTTAAACTTTTGTTTTCTGTTTTTATATATTCTTTCAAATAAACATAATTTCTTTCATTAAGCTTATAATAATTTCATATTATTTTTGTTTTGAGGATGTAGTAGTCATAAACTAACTTAGAAATAATTGAAAATATTTTTAAGTCTACTTTTATATGAAAATATAGTTATATATCTGATTTTTCAAATCTTCTTGATATCCAATGTTTTTAGAGCTCTTCACATGACAGAGAGAGGGACCAGCAGTTAGCATAATGGCTATGTCACTGAACTCCCATGTAGCTGACTGTGGTTCGAGCCCCTGACCCAGTAGCTTAATAGGGGGCACGTGTGCATGGGTGCCCAAGATCCCGAGAGGAGAATGGGGGAAGAAGGGATTGCGGTATGGCCATCCCCCCCGGGGGGGTGATTTCTCACTTTCTCTCTCTGTCTTTCCAGCAAGCGCACGTGCCCTACAGCAAAAACCTCTCCAAAAAATTTTTAAAAAGATAGACAGAGAGATAGAAAGTGAGGAACCAGCCTGCAGGTAGATGGCTACCCTAAAATCCCTTCTCCTCCATTCTCCTCTTGGAATCTTGGCCATATATATATACACATACATACATACATACATACCTGGCATTTGTTTTAAGCCAAATTCGGGACTTGAACTATGGTCGGCCACATGGGAGTCAGTGCCTTAACCACTATGCTACCTGCTGGACCCATTAAATGTGTTTTTGGATCCATGCAGTTTCTCCTCTCTCTCGATACCCTATTTCCTTGATGCTAGATTCTAAAGTTGGTTGTCTGTGTTTGTATTTAGTGTTTTCTCCACTTCAGGAAAAATATTAATTAATTTCATCATTTCCATTTGTTTTACTCGGGCACTTGAGGTAATTCCATATTTAAATATATAATCAATACGTTTTATTTTTCTCATTTAATATGTAGGAACATCATTTACTTTTGTTTCATTATCACATGGGCTCCAGAGTGAAGCGATACTACGTGGCATCAGTGCCCCGTTCTCCTTCTCCTGCCCACAACTACACGAACTGACATTAGTCGCACGCTTCCTTTGTGCCCGATTCTGCTCGGAGTGCCTTCGTTTTCAGTCTTAATGTGACTCCGTATGTTAGGAGCAACTTTTCTTTCCACTCTTCATAAAAGATACACGGAGCTACGGAGAAGCCCAGTGAGTGGTCCAGGGCCACACGGAGAGTTAGTGTGGACTCAGAGAGGTCGATCCAGAGGGCCTGATGCTAGAGCCCAGGTCCCTCACAGGGTTTCACAGCAACAATCAGACGGATTATGTGAGGGATAGGAAAGGAGTAAGTAGGGAGGAGCAGGGAAAAGAACCATGCATTTGGTGTACGTAAATCCACTATTAGCTTTAGACACTTTCGTCTATTCTAAAACTCTAAATTCCTGAAATGTGACTTCATAAGAGTGGTGGTTTTCAGGCAACATCTTCCCACTTGGTTATTTAAATCCCTTATAAATGTGATTTTGATACTAGCATGTATAGAGTGAGATGCTATATGACAGTTAACTTTTGTTTTTAGCATCCTGATTTGCAATTGCCAAGAGATTCACATATTTTGATTTCATGAAAAGAAAGAACAGTCATGGCATCGCCAAGTGGGGCATGAGTGGACACCAAGAGGGAGAGAAGATAAAGAGATTATTAAAATAGGCCTCTTCAGTCCTCAGCCAAAGCCTGTACACGGTTACATTCAATAACATTCTAACAGTCTCCCACAGTCCCCACTTTTTTATTTTTTCAGAGAGGTTTTTCCTACAGGGTGCATGCACTTGCCAGACAGACAGAGAGAGACAGAGAGAAAGAAAGCGAGAAATCACACACCAGGGAGGATGGCCACACCGCAATCCCTTCTCCTCCATTCTCCTCTCAGGATCTTGGGCACGCATGCACACGTGCCCGGCGTGAGTTTTAAACCACCAGGTCTGGGACTCGAACTGTGTAAACTACATGGGAGTCCAGCGACATAGCCATTACGCTAACTGCTGGTCCCCCACAGTCCCCACTTTGTCAGTGGGTTCCTCACAGAGGCCAGTGGAAAGAGCCCGGTGAATGATGATTATGCTTAATTATGCACAGTGGCTCGTTTCACTCTGTACCTGGGCCCGTGAGATTTGGGTCCACTTCAATTTATGTTACGCGCATCCAGAACAAAGAGTACATGAAGGTCAGGCAGGGTTCTTCCCACTGACGGCACCTGAGAATTTAGCCAAAGGAAAATCACTAGGGAGACACACCCAAGAGAGGAAAACAGGCTTCACTACATCTCCAAGAAGTATTGGCCTACCTTAAAGTTTTATAGATTTTAGCCTACAAACCATCACTATGGCCCACATGGCGGGAGAGAAAGGAGAATGAATCTAGAGTTGGTTATGTTGAGAGATTCGTGGAGGAAACAAGAGACGGCCCCGTGCTCCTTCTTGCTGCTGCAGAAACAGCTTCAGAGCTGATCCTCCCCACTCTAGCCACTGGAGGTCTAACATTCATTATGAAGTTGGCCTGCAGCTTTTCTGCGACTCCAATGGAACCCACTAGCTCATGGCCCCAGAGTCCGGACTGGGAGATCTTTATAAATCTCCCGTCCCTGCTTGCTCCTTCTTGTGCTTATTCCAAAAAAACAGTCTGAAAGGAAGCACGGTCGCTAAACACTGCTTTCCCCATTCAGTATTCCTTAGAGCTGTCCTGGCCTTTGAGACGGCTGTCCCCTCCCAGCCTGAGAATGAGGCCCTTTGGACGAGGCCGGGAAGGAGACTGGCTTATTAGACAGAAATTGACAGTCACGGAATGAAGGGCATGAGGGACCCCTCAGAAACTCACGTGGACGGCTGTGGAAGGGTTAGCACGGGGAACACACTCAGGAGGCCCGTGGGCATACCTCCACAAAGGGCGAAACACGGGAGGGCGCTGGGGGGCGGGGGCAGAAGTCCCCATTACAGTCGTACGTTTTATTAGTTCTGATTTGGCATTCCCTCTCAATATTTTGTGTTCATTTCCTCTCAACTCTTTAATATTTATACCATTCAAGGCATTATATACCCCATGATGAGTTGGCACGGCAATGTTCCGTCTGCGGGAATCTGTATGCATTTATATTGCAAGCTGCCCCCTAATTGGTTTTCATCCAAGTAATCCCACAGAGGATAAGGTTACATGCTGAAAAGGGCTGAGGTGAGAGATTGGGTAAAAGGGGACTATGAACTCCTCTCCTGGCCTTATTAGGATGCTGTGAGCATCTGCATTAAGGAGAAAAAGATGTCCAAATTTCTGAGGTTCTCGCAAATCATGAATAAGCATACAGTACACCCCAGAGCATGCCCACTCGCCAGCGAGACAAACCATTTTGGGGGTAACTCCACCCACTCGTGTGATGACTAGGATAACACAGATTACAGAATATTCAGTTAAAGGTCGGTCATGAAGACAAGGAATTAGGGGAAAAAAATGAAAATTATGTATTTAAAAAAATTATGTATTTGTCTGATTCCCAGAAATCTGGAATTCTGGAGGGAATGAACTCTAAACATTTTTGCCCATGTTTAAAAATGAGGTTAACTAAAATTAACTACACTTCTGAGTGTTTCTATTATTGTTTTTCTCTCCCACGGGCCCCTTGGTTTCTTTATTCATCTGTAGCACACATGAGAACGGCAGTCGTACGCAGTGTACGTGTTTTTCTCAGCGTGCAGCCTGTCTCGTTGTAGATGGGAAGGAGGCTTTTGTAGGCCCTGAGTATGTTTCCCTAACATGACTTAAAGGGGAAAATATTAAGATGTTATTTTGAAGTTTTAAAACATGTGACGAAAGTTTACCTCTTGGAAAGAAATATTACATTTCCATTTACATAAATATTGCAATTGTCTTTCCTCGCTGGAAATAATGTCCATTTTTCACTTGCTATCGTTCGCTGGGCTGATGCCTTGATTAGGATAATTTGTTTCAAGTGCACTATGGTATAGATAACAGATTGCACAAGAAGGACTGGCTGTTCTATATTTTCCACTATAAAACGAGAGTGCCGTGCGTGGTCATCGTGCTTGTTTTAAAAGTAATTATCGTTTCCCAACTCCAATTCCCTCTTAGAATAGGAATCCGGAATTAGTCTTTCTAAAACAGAAAAAGAGACAGTGGTGTAATTGTCCTCCCTCCTGGGAAATATGCTTTTCCTTAACTACGCAGAGCAACACGAAAACGTCTATAAATAATTACAGTAACAACATGCTATGTCAAGTAAATAAAAACATGCTATATATTTAGAAATAAAGAGTGTTAGAACAACACTTTGCAAAACTCTGCATCAGAGTACAAAGAGGAAACCACGCGAAGAACTGGCAATAATATAAGAAGGTGAAACTCCTTCTAAAACCTCACGTGGAATTATCTCACTCTCCGGCTTATATGTCAAGCGACTGATTTTATGATGGCTTAAGTAGAAGAGCCATATTAAAACAGAAAGACTATTTTTCCACCAAGAATCTTATAGGCTCAAAGGCCGTTTAACTTAGCTCAGTCATCTAGTTTATTTTGCATTAGAGGAACTTCTCATTTAATTTACCAGTCCATAATAGGTAACTTTTTCAATATGGAGCTAAAGGTCACTATTATATGTAAGGAAAATTAAGCCGATGTTCCTGGTTGCCTTACAGTTCTCCTAGTTCAACTACTCCAATAAATGAACATGTACAACAAGCCGAAGGGCTTTTTATTACAAATTTAATTCATTTCTCTAGACAACTGTGAAATTTGCCATTGACATTAGTCATTACCCCAAGGCGAACTAAAAGATGATCTCAGTTAATAAATGATCCTTAACAAGGAACGCGCCTATCTCCTGTGATACTGGTGCAGGCACACTTTATTAATGCAGGGCTTGCTTCCTGCCAGAGCACCAGCATTCACGGCTATTCCGTGTGCCTGTTTCCTCTTCCTGCCCCTGATATTAATAATTATGCAACGGGATAATTAGCAACACAAAGAGATAGTACTATGAGCTTGAAGCTAGATTTTCAGCGCGTTAACCTTCTGGGAAATGAAGAGCAGAAGCAAAGAGTCTAGCCAAATAACCAATGCAGGTTGATTTCACAGTGTGTAAAAGGCTAATTATCTGTGAAAAGTCTGACCTCAAGTAACAAAATTACAGAAATGTGCAGGCATTTTATTTTAAATAAAACTCACAGACACTATTTTCTACTCTAAAGAAACCTGATTAGCAAATGTATGAAAGAAGAGATTTGAAACTTAAACAAAAAGGAGCTCTGAAGGAAATGATGGTATCTGGAAATAAATGTTAATGATCAACCCAGACACCTGAGAATGTAGGGTAAAAATAAACTCCTACTTCCTTTCCCTACCCCCGGCTCGCAGCCGTTACAATGAAGAAGGGGAAAAAAAAATACACTCAGTATGTGACAGAAGTAGGTTAAGTGTATTTTGTTTACTGGAGACAGGCTACAATAAAAAGCAGAAAATATTACTACTTCTTTACAGATACCATATGTAATTCATTCTGATATAGGAATATTTATCCACTAGCAGTAATAACAAACCACAATTTTTGTCATGAAAAAAATAAATTGTATTTGCAAAAAGCAAACACATTACAGAGTGTGTAAAAATGCAATATTCCCATTTTCTAGTCAGAGTTCCAATTTATTGAAGTAACAGAGCAGAAAATGCACTGACAGCTGTTACATTTTATTGCGAATTAGTATATACCTTTTATATCCAGTGAGCAAATGCATGATACATTGTATTCCAGTAATTGCCACTGGCTTTCCAAATGGAAACCGAATGATCTTAGTGCAATTATACTCAGGAGAGTACACACAACAACCTCCGGTTCTACATTATAGCACTTTAACAATTCTAATATTAAGTATATTTTCTTTTCCTTAAAGAAAAAGATTAAAAAGGTCAAACTGGACTTAGAAAATCAAAAAGTAGTGTGCAAAGGGTGTATGTTGTCCCTCATTAACGCTGCATGACTGTTTTTCAAATATCAGTTACATATAGTAGGGTATTGTAGCTTGCAATGCTCAGGAAGGTTAAACAAAGTTTCTTTCTTCTTCAGCCTTCTCTCTTTGTTTATTGTATCAATGTTTTACTTTCCCGGCTTGGTGCCTTCTCCATTCCCACTCTCAGCCACCCAATGTGGGGGTTTCAAGTGAGGGGGACAGGGGCAGGTGTTGGAATGCTTCAGAACATGAGCTCTCCACTGAGTTTTCACTTGACCCCCAACAGCTGAATCATCTTTGACTCCCTTCTGCCTCCTTCCCTCCTGGCTACTGGTCCTGACAAGTGTGTGCATTAGCGACAGTCCTGAGGAGAGAGTGCCATTTGTTTTCCGAAGGGTTAACTCTCATTTCATAGCTGATCTTTGCTAATGCTTACGACTGCGACTGAGGGTTAACAGGTACACGCATTCACCCATCTAACCAACTCCCCAGTTAGTTGGAACTGATTAGAAGCAACTTTCTGGCATACCTTAAGAAACCTATTTTTTCCCTAATTTTGCAAACCTTTATGATACATTTAAACCCCTTGGCTTGGCACCCCATCCTCTGGCAGCTTCTCCACCTTCAGTCTCTGTGGTGAAGCTTCAATAAATCCGGCTGTCTCCTCCCCTCTAGTGGCTGCCAGCCTGCCTTGCAGCAGAGGAATAAGCCAGGTCTGCAGAAGACCCACAGAGGGGCATTTGTACAATGTTTTTGGCTTACACAGTAGAGGAAGAAAAAGTAAGCAGCCTATCATGGCAGAGAGTAAAATTTATCAAGCATTTAAAACAATATGCTCGTGGCAGCTACAGCTTAATCAACACCAACCTGCTAACATAGATTTGCAATTTGAGCCGGTTATTAGTGATTGAATTAACAGCATGTCACAACTTGTAACTGGCTTAATAAAGAAACCAACTAATGTAACAAAACTGTAAACAACATGTAATAGGACAACCCCCCCACCCCAAAGCTAGAATCAAAGTCCCAGATAGTTAAAACAGGAAAGCAAAAGCAACTTCACGTGCACTTTGAGGGGCTGCCCCAACGCGACTCGGGACTCCCTTCCACAGAACTCAGCGCACAGCCAGTGCAGAGGCCTTTGTACAGAGACGCCTTCAGAACCAACCGTAGCCACAACACAAACAACCAAACTAACGGCATCTCTCAGCGGATGTCGACAGCAGCGGTGTAACAAATAAAGCCAGCAGTGGGCCCTCGGCCATACCACTGCTACCTTCAAACAGACCAGCCTCAGCTCACCCCAGGCCCTTACAATCGTTTCTAACCGCAAAGATGTTTAGAAACGTGTTTGAAAGAAAACGTATTGAGCTTAACACTGAAATCCAAAGCATATACCTTTTTTGTTTTCCTGTAAAAAGTACTGATATTATGGGTTTATGAATTTAAAACATTTTAAATATAAGTTAAAGAAATTATTACCTCCAATGCAATGCAAAAAAGGAACAAAAGCAAAAATAAATACTTATCCCAGAAGCCTCATGCTTTTTTAAAGACATTTTCCTATGAAAGAAATATTAAGGTTCAATTTGGGATACTAATCATGCCTGAAAGTATGGAAGTTTCTTCATGTATTTTGAGGAAGGGCCAATGTACATCTTGTTCACTTTGTAATTATTTCGATTTAGCATCTCACACTGTTCCTCCAAGTATCTTCTGAAGGGAAGATAAAGTGGACTTATGACTTACTTATTCTTAACAGCTTCGATCGCTCTTTCTCAGGGACAGATCTTTTGAGGAATTAGTTTAGATTAATGTGAAGGAAATGGGGAGGAACTCCATCTTATCTATGTAGAGGAGACGAAATGCTGATTAAAATGGTAGAGTGATTTTTCTTAAAGAATGTTTAATGTCTTTTTAATTTTCAAAAATTGATATTGATTCCCAGTAAATTGATAAAATCAAGTGTTTTTTCAATAACATAAAAAACAATATGCAAATATTATATACAAATAAGGCAAGATGTCCTTCTCCATGTTAACCTGAATCCTGGTATGAAATCTCTCTGAGTATCTGCAGGCAGCTAACTAAGGAAAAATCAAGAACACTTATCTTCTGCCTCACTGAAAAGGGTCCTGCAGGGGCTGATCCAATCTCAGCAGGGACTGAAGTAAGGAAGTTCCTTGGGGATTACATTAGATCTGAATGAATGTGTGGAGCTGGAGCTTGGGGAAATAAAATAAATCAGATATGGAAAGACGTACATGATCTGTCACAATAGACTTTTTTTATAAGTAAAATCAATGAGAATTCTAAGTGATGATAATTTCCTTTCTAACACATGCAGTAATACAGTCAATCTGTTTTATTTTATTTTGATTTTGATGGGTTTTTATTGCCCCAACCCAATGGCATCCAATGGATTGCAGGTGAGGAAACAGTGACCCAGGGGAATGAGGTGACCTGCTAAGGCACATGGTGCATGAGCACAGATCAGAGCCCAGGCTTCAATCATTTGCTTAGAAATTATTTATTTAATTTTATTTGTCATTATCATTATTATTTTCTTTTTAGATAGATTGCTATTGGGCGTGTGCACTCACCAGAGAGACAGAGAGAGACAGAGAGAGACAGAAAGCAAGAAATCACCCCCCAGAGGGGATGGCCACACCACAATCCCTTCTCCTCCATTTTCCTCTCGGGATTCTGGGGACACACGCATAAGCACAAGAGCCTGCATGAATTTTCCACGGTTGACTATGTGGGAGTCCAGCGATGTAATCATTATGCCATCTGCTGGTCCAATTATTATTATTTTTAATTTGTTACAGGGCAAGTAAACTCATGAGAGCAAGAGAGAAAAAGAGACAGAGAAAGTGAGAAAGCAAGCCACCAGGTCCAGGACTCAAACCGTGGTTGGCTATGTGGACATCCAGTACCTTAACCACTTGCCACCTGCTAGTCCCAAAGCCCAGTTTTTAAATGTTCTTTCCTGATATAAGATAAAAAGCTCCACAAGACAAACTATGATAGTTATCTAAGTGGATGTTTAACTTCAAACTTTCTCCAGCACTTAATATGTGTTCTACACTAGTACCAGTAGTTGACATATAAACAGAAAATCTAAACTGATTTTAATATTCTCCCTAACAAAACGAATTAGAAGAGGCTTCCGAAATTTGTGAAATACCTATCCTAAATCTCAAAAAAGCTAAATTAATATGTATTATCTAAAGATTTACATAAACTACATTATTTCCATTATTCCATTATTTTTTGCCAACCGGAGTCAGTTGTAAATGTTGGTATAAAGGATTAATATTAAAAGGTAAAATATTTCAGATGAACTCGTTTTCACTTTTTCCACTTATACAATAAAATTGTATTGTGAAATTTTTGTGTAACTCATTTTTGTAATATCAGAGAGAAGGGATATTTCAGATATCAGGAAAGCATCCAGTTGGGAAAATCAGTGAATTAGATTGATATCTCTTGTCACACCTCTAAAACACTTTTTTGTCTTTATTTTAGATTGTGTGTGTGTGCATGTGTGTGTGCGTGCACTCATGTGAAAATGAGAGAGAGAGGGAGAGAGAAAAAGGGAGGGAGAAAATGAGCACCCACAGGATCTCCTCGTGCCACGATCCTGTCCCAGTTCTCTAGCACCTCTGATCTTGGGCATCCACACACGTGCCCTGCATGTTTAAAGCTGACCCATTAGGGACCCCAACTGTGGTGACCATTTCAGATCCAGTTTCGCTAAACAGAGAATCTCTGCTGTGCCTCAGTGCTGACCTTCACACCATAATTTGAATTTTCTAATACGAACAGTGGCCACTTATGTTAAGGAGTAGATTAAGTTTCTCAGAAGTAAACAATAAACCCTCAATTTATGCTTGGAAGTTTTTCAGAAAACATAATAGTTTTTTATGCCCTTTGGGAACCCACTTTTGTCTCTGATATATTTATTAAGCTAATATTTGTTTAGTGCCAGGCATTGGTACTTGGAAATCAAGATGTTTTGATGAACTGAAGCAAAATCATACTTACATAGAGGTTAGAATTTAGAGAAAACAAGTACAGATCAAATAGTGACACAATCACAAGTAGGCTTGTCCTTTCTGAAGTGTTATTTGAGGGAAAACAGGATAGTGTTAGGAGGTCTTATAAATGCCGAGCGGTATTAAACCTGGCCTCAGAGGTAGGGAAGGATAATCCGATGAAGTAATGAGATCCTCAAGGTGATTGCCAACGAAGTAGGGAAGGCTGGCGTCACAAGCAATGTACAGGAAGACCGCTCGGGCCAGCAAGGCATGCCATAGGTCAGCATGGAGAGGAAGCCCCTGAAGCCCGGAAGCAGGTAGGTGGGACCAAAGTACAAGGTGAGAGAAATCACAGCAGAATGTCACCCCCAGAGATATGGGTCAGACAGGGATAGCCCTGGAGGCCTCACTACTTCAACGTACTGGCCTTAATTCAAAGATAGATGGAAACCTTCCAGGTTTGAAGGTGAGAGGCTTGTGCCCACTCTGCTGTGGTAGAAAGAATAACTGAAAGGGACAAAGGCAGTGCCATATATAGTCACAAATCCTCCAAATTATTACTGCTGAGTACTGATTAGCATCTTGTATAGATTATTTCTCTAATTTTCTGGTTTCTGTTGATTTTTTTGAAACAATTTAGCATTTGACTTTCAAAAAAAGCAGTGAGGGAATCGGGTTGGGCGTCATCATTCTCTACAAAATAGACAAATTAATGGGACAATGGAGAGTGGAGAACCAATATTTTAAATTCTTAACTCTCTCTCCACCATTTAATAACATTCATAAAGTTGACATGTAATTAGTGTAAGTTTTCTTTTTTAAAAAAGATGCATCAGAAGAAGACAGTTTTCTTTTAAAATACATTCTCCCTTTATTGTGAGAGATTTATTGGTTTAGCATCTCTACATTCTGTAGCTTGGCCTGGTAAGGGGATTAATGAGAGTAGGTTTATTAAATACTTTTCAAAGCTTCATTGGAAAAGTCTGTATGAGTACAAAGCTTCCATTTGTTTTCATCATCACAGTGTGGTTTAGAGGGCACCTAAGTTTTACTTGAATGTTTGCACTTCAAAAGGCTGGGTACATATCATTTTTCTGAAGCAAAAAATAAATAAATAAATAAAAAATTCACTAATACCAAGAACCTGGTTTAGATTAAATAGAGAAAGGGAAACATAAAGTAATCATCTTCATATACACACTCTGAAAGGAACCCTGATCTAACTTCATATAAATAATTCACCCTATATCATAAATATATATTGATATAAATAATCCAATCCATGCATCAAACATGTTTACCACATTTTTAGTTAGGTACACTTATAGGATAAAAATACTCAAAGAATGGAATTTTGCAAAACTCAAAGAAGTTACATAAATACTGTTGGCTAAGATTGTCTATTTCTGTCATAAAAAATGTTTTTACTTTTATTTATTCACTGAGGAATAAGAACTTAGAAAGTACAGGTTTTAGGTCAAAGGAAGATATTTTAAGATGAATGAGACTCAGTCCTATAATGAAAGAGCTTATGAAGTATTTTATATTATGTTTTAAAGTAGATTTGTCCATTAGAAATACACTTTGAAGAGAAGAATTATCCAGACCAGCAGGCTATGTGAAGCTTAACGCAACTGGGTCCCACATGATCATCTCTGTGGTTCGAGTCCTGGATGTGGCAGCCTGAAATCATCCTGGTGCGTGTGAGTGCATGCCCAAAATTCTGAGAGGAGAATGGAGAAGATGGGATTACGGGATAGCCATACCCCCAGAGGGGAGTGGTTTCTCACTTTCCTCTCTCTGTCAGTCTCCATCTATCTCCAGGGAGAGCACATGCCCTATGGTTAAAAAAAAAAATCAAAATTTCAAAAGCTCTTTTATGTAATTTTTTAAATTTGCCAATGGGTATGAACACTCACTATAGACAGAGAGAGAGGAGAAGAGAAAAAGCATCCCTCAATGTGGTGTGGTTTTACTGCAGTCCCTCCCTCCTCTGTAATTTTCTATTCTGTCAGGATTTGAGCACTCATGGGCAACCACCTGGAATATTTTTCATGCCACTTGGGCTGGAATTTGAACTGTGAGTTTGGTCATGTGGGATCCAGCTCCCGTTTAACCTCTAATCCACAGAACTGGCTCTTTTATGTGTTCATTTATTTATTTTTTGAAAAACAATAAAATAATACCAAGGTGTATTTGTTGGGCACAATGTGATGCTTTGATCTATGTATGCACTGTAGGAAGATCCAATGAAGTTAATGAACATATCCATCATCTGACCAACTTATTTTTTTGTGATGAGAACATTAAAAATATATCTTATAGCTATTTTGAAATGGACGTTATTATTAACTCTGGTCACCAAGCAATGCA
The DNA here is from genome assembly GCA_026018925.1 of Tupaia tana. Classification (NCBI taxonomy): domain Eukaryota; kingdom Metazoa; phylum Chordata; class Mammalia; order Scandentia; family Tupaiidae; genus Tupaia; species Tupaia tana. The sequence continues at coordinate 135,019,125 of JAKSZU010000003.1, forward strand.
ATAGATGACTAAAACTTATTCCTTCAGTCTGAGCCTTTTGACCCTTTGATCAACACCTTCCCTCTCTTCAGCCCTCTCCCTCCTCTCCTGTTCCTGGTAACCAGGATTCTGTTTCGTTAAGACTGACATTTTTAGCTTCCACATATAAGTGAGATCCTACAGTATCTGTCTTCCTGTGCCTGGATCGTTTCACTTGGCATTGTTCAACTTTTGATGTAAGTTGAGAACATGTAAAATTTTGTCCTCATAAAATTCTTATAACAGGTATAGAACCCTTTCTTAAATATTGAGCACATTCTTCTAATACTTTTGTATATAATTACAAATAAATTTTTACTTTGTAAATCCTCTGAAATTTTTGAGTTGAAGTAGTAAAGACTCAGAAATCTGTAGTGCGTTCTCCCCTCCTCCATAAATTATCAAAAGGCTAACACTATGTGTATTTTGTCTCAACATGTTATAAAAGTTGACTGCACACTAAACATTACTGTAACTAGAGAGAACTGTAAGAGAACTTTACATTCCAGCTCTTCCTATTATCTTCCTTTCAAATCATTACCATCCTCAACTTCTCCCACCACATAAAGTTTTTATTCAAATCCTAACAAAGAAACCAAATTTATGTCTAAAAACTTTGTGCAAACTTAATACATCATTGCTATTGCAAAAACACACAAAAATCCAACATCGATACTCTTTCACAAACCACAATAAAGAACAAATTAGTTAATGATTTTTCATTCTAATCCGAACTGTTATGTCATTCATCTACTGCTCATTCATTAATCCACTCAAGGCTCATTCATTCATTTAGTCAGTCAGTGACACTCAGTGAGTGTTTACAATGGGTGAGTCGCTGCAGTATCGGTAGAAGCTACAAGGATATACATGAGCTAATGTTTATCCTCTGGAAACTCACATTCCAGTGCAGGAGATACATTGATAAACATAATTGTGGTATAACCTAGAGTTATAATTGACTTACATTATACATAGCATGATGGGAGGATTAGGAAGAATTTTTTTCTGTGCCCTGGAGAGGTTGTTGATCTTGAAAGATGGGCAGACATTTTCTAAGAGAATTAAGTAAAAGATTGAAAGATGGAGGAGTAAGTTAAGGGCTACCCAATACATGAAAAAGCATGAAAACAAACAAAAAATCACAAAGAATAGTGCATCTTTAGAGAAACAGAAGCTGTTCTATTAAGCTGGTGCATAGGACACATGGGGCTTTCTGGTTATTCTTAGAAACATTAGACAGTTGCAAACTTTTTCTGTCCCAGGGCAAGATTTTCTAGTTCTCTTCTTTTCTTTTTGGCTTGTCGTCTACTTCCTTCTAAGCTATGCTTATCAAGATTTCATCAACTTACTTTACCTTTAAGACCCTATAAATGTTGAGACCTCACTCAATGGTATTTATCTTAGAAGCTCACAAACAGCCAACATGAATGAAGATAGTCTTTCAGAAAGAACATGGTAGGCAAGGACTAAATGAGAATGGCATATTAATGTAGCAAAATTATGTCCACAGGCATTAAGGAGCCATCAAACATTTTTAAAAGGTTTTCTTTGACACAATCTCAAACGTACAGTAAAATTGCAAGTATAGTACAAAGAATACTTTTTTTTTCCCCTGAATCTTCTGAGGGTAAGTCACTGACAGGATGCCTCATTACCACTGAATATTTTAGTATGTATTCACTACAAATAAGGACATTCTCCTGTATAACTACACTGCCATGATCAAAACCAGGAAACTAACATCAATATACTCTTAAAATTGAATAGGTAGAACCCCATTTAATTTTTGGCAATTGTCTCCCAAAATGTTCCATTTAGTACAAAGATCAAATACAGAAACAAATGTATTCAGTTGTCATGGCTGTCAATCTGGAGTATGTCCTCGCACTTTCCTTGATTTTCACAAATGTTACGCATTACATATAGGCCAGTTATTTTGCAGAATGTCCTCGATTTCATATTTGGGCCCCAGTTGTACAGAGGGGAGCCAGGGTCCTTCATTGCTTCCCATTGAGTGGTCCCAATTTCAATTTGTCCCATTAGTTATTTTTGATTACTCGATTAGCGTGCAGTCTTCCAGACTTCTGCAATGTGACACAATTCTTTTTATCTGTGTAATTCAATAAATATTTTAGGGGTGACATTTTGAGATGATATAAATATCTGATTCTTCTTCAAAATGTTTATTGATTTGTTCATAATCAGATGGATTCACCAATTCCTAACTTAATCACAGGGTTATGACCTTTCATGACTTTATGACTTCCTTCTTTCTCTTTTTCTTTCTTTTTTTCCTCTTTCTTCCTTTGTCCTTTCTCTTTCTGTCTTTCTTTTCCTTTCTTCCTTCTTCCTTTCTTTCCATTTTTTATGATCTAGACAGAAAGAGAGGCAAGCACCCTTGACAGGGTCTTCATGCCTTAATCCTCTCCCCAGTTCTACAGCCAGACAGGGGCATGAGCATACCAGGCATGGTCAAGTAGACTGAAATATGGCCATTATTTGTTTAGACAGTCAACTCATAACCCACTTGGCCAGTGAGAAAACTTCCAAGATGTCTTCCATCTTGTGATTTTGACAGATCACAGTTATTTATGAAGCACTTCCTTGCTAGAGACACGATAAGATGTTCTGGGTTCATGGTTTTCCTTTCCTCACTAAGCACTTGGATTCAGTCATTTCTCCAAGGATCCCTTACCTGTGGCATGGTATTCAGAAGTCAAGGCCTACATACTGGCAATGTAAATGGATCTTGAAATGACACTTTCTTCAGCCCCTATAACTGGACATAAAATAGTTTTTATACAGACACACTTACTAATGCATATGTATAAATACCACAAGAATAACAAAAGAGAAAAAGTGGTTGATAAAAAATATTAAGGTTCATTTGAGAGACTAAGTGAATTTCTCAAAATTGTGAATACATAACAGAGACAAGGTTATCATTTGGTATAGGATTTTGTTTGATTTTGTTTTAAATTTGGGAAAGAAGAAATAATTTTAGGTTTGAACATGTAGAGTATTAGAAGTTAGCAAGAACATTTTTTCAATTTGAGTACTTTGAGTAGGCTATCTGTATATCTATATCAACAAGAAAGAGTTCGCTACTATCTCCATTGATCCAACATCCCAGGATACATTTTAGTTTCCACACTTTATGTGTAACTCTCTTCCAAACAGTGAGGAAAGTGCCCCTCTTGTCTGAGCTACACAACAACGATCTGTCGTCCTATATGTATCTCAGCTATTTCCACACCACCATGCCCAGGCCTCCCCATTCTCCACTCTGACACTCCTGCCTGATTTACTGCAACTGCCTCTTCCTTACCACGTGAGTGTCTTGTGCTGCTTAAGTTTCAACAATCTCTGCCATCATCCACATAGAGATGTGGTCAAAGGTTTGTTTTGGGATGATGACCATGGCAATAGTGTCACTAAACTGAAGGAAGAGATCAACATTCGCAGCCCCAGAAAAATATTTAAGGCAAATATTAAGGCAAGATAGAACTAAGAGAGTGAGGAGGGAACAAACTCAGGATTGCTGATAGATACCACTAACAATATGAAAAGAGAAAGAGTGGTTGATAAGAAAAAAATCAAGGCTCATAGTTCGAATGGCTAAATGAATTTCTCAAAATTGTGAATACAAAACCGAGACAAGGTTATCATTTGTTGCAGGAATTTGTTTGATTTTTTTTTTTTTTTTTTTTTTTTTTTTTTTTTTTTTTTGGGTGTGGGAGACACAGAAAAGAAGACATCACTTTAGTTTGGACATGTGGAGTATTAGATGTTGGGAAGAACATTTTTTCAATCTGAGTGATTCGTGTAGGATTCTGGTTGTGTTGAATTGAGGAATGGATGAGATTTAAATGTCTTGTAATGGCAAATTGAAATGAAGAATATCTTGTTTGTTCTCTCAAAAATTTTTGTTGATTTATTCTTTTATTTCAGGACTCTAATTTCTTCTTTCTTCTCTTAGGTAAAGACAGTTATGTGATACTCTTTCTACCTAAATATACATATGTATATGTATGTGTGTGTGTGTGTGTGTGTGTATATAAATATATATATATATATATATACACACACACACACACACATATACAAACATATTTCTAAACATATATATCTATATTTATATATATTTCTAAATATATATTTTACATATTTCTAAATAACTATATTCTTAAAATATATTTATATATTACATATATTTCTAAATATATATTTATATATATTTCTAAATATATATATTTCTAAATATTTATATATATTTCTAAATACTAACATGTATTTCTAAATATATATATATATATATATATATATATATACATATATATATATTTCTCCTTTGATCTCTGTCACTCCTTTCCACCTTTTCTTATTGTCTCTCACTTACATCGGTAGCTGAAGTGATAAGGAGCCAGGTTTGGATAAGAAAAGGTGCAGTGCTGTGCAGTGGTGAAATGCTCTACTCTGGGAGACTGACCCACATAGGAAGGTTCTGGAGTCATGTCCAGAGAGCTCCCTGAGGATCCTGAGCCCGTATTCCAGGCTGACTGCACCCAAGATCCTGCTGAGTTCTCTTTCTCTTTCTCTCTCCTAGAAGAAATAAATGAACTTTTAAAAAGAACAGATAAAAAGGGAAAGGAGAGCAACATGAAAATCATTCTAGTTATAGTTGTCCTCCTTGAGCCCTGCATGTTTCTGGCTGACTTAGTTTCCTTCTGCTGATACGAGACATTAGCCATAGACTCACCAGCATAAAACACCGTACCTGCACAGTCCACAGTTCGGGAGCCTCGGGCCTAAAGCCCAGGTGTTGGAGGAGCTCTTCCTCTGCAGGCTCTGGAGGAGACACCCTCCTTGCCCTCCCCAGCTTCCCTAGGGCTGATGGCATCTTCCTCCATTATCAAAACTGGGTCACTCCAACCCCTGCTTTCCTTTTCATTTCTCTCTTTACTATTTTGTTTTCTCCTTTTATAAGGATCCTTGAGATTATCCTGGGTCCATTTGGATAATCTGGGATAACCTCTTCATCACAAGATCTTTATTCACTAATTGTCCAAGGTAACTATTCAAACTATTTACTTCCTTTGTGTATGAGTTATTAGCAATGTAAAAGGAATGCTTCATAAAATGTTTCTTTTTTTTCCTGACAATCTATATATTCCTGAGTAGTTGCAATGGTAATCTATAGGTTTCTAAAATGAAATTAATCCATTTTTTTCCTCTTAGGACACACCAACTCACTGAGATACAAGTAAAATTAATCTAAAACATGAAACTAAAGGAAGTTTTCAGTTTTCTTTTTTCTTTTCTGACTCCAACACTTGATTTTCTCAGAGGGGACAGAAATGTCTCTGTTGCATATAGATAACTTCAATGATAACCTAAAGTATAGCCATGTCTATTGTCAACATGACCATTATCACCATCAACTTTTGTGTCATGAATACCATTGATAGAATTCCTGCCACTAGACTGGCACCTTGCTGAAGCCAAAGCATGTTTCCTTCACACAAATTCTGTGAGTTCTTTGGTCATTTCAACCTGATTAAACATCATGCTGTAATATGTTCATATGATATCCTAAACTTTAGGAAACATGCATGCTGATCTCAGACGTCACCTCCTATATTTTAGATAGAATGGACTAAGTGAGAAAACACAAGTGTGCATGTGACCCCTTATGCATATCTCCCTGACTAACCTTTAACATGAACTCTGTGATTGCATGCAAGTAACATAACTTCTATGAGTTTTAGAATGTTCATAATACTGATTTTATGACAATTTTAGGTGAATTAAGTAATGTTAAAAACAAACAAACCAAAGCATTTGTTCTCTTTCAGTTCTCCTCTATAAGAAAGCTGAATACAAATACTTTTGGAAAGAACAGTTTGTCAGCAGGTGGTGTAGTGGTTAAGGTGCTGGACTCTCATTGGCTGACCACAGTTTGAGGCCAGTGTCTTGAATCTCACCCGGTCTACGTGTGTGTGCATGCCCAAAATCTCAGGAGACAAATGGAGGAGAAAGAATTACAGCATGGCCTCCCAGGAGTGGAAGAGATGGATTTCTCACTTTCCTTCTCTCTGTTTCTCTGGTGATTGCACTTGCTCAGTTTGACAAAGAGTAGCAAATTTAAATCCTAGAAAACTTGTTTCTTAAAGTCATTTTAGCTTCCATTCACTAGCTGTGTGTTTCTGATGAGTTTATTAACCCTCTCTCAATGTAATTAGTCTGTCTGTATGCAAAAGGGATATACCTTATACATAATACTTTATATCCAAGTTCTATGAATTTTAACACTAGAGGCAAATAGGAGCTGTTCCATTATATTAATGCAACGGTTCCATTTACTGTCCCTCCCTTTGGCCTCCCTGAAGGTGGCAATGGCAAGAAGTTAGTTTGAACATGAATACTCTCACCCTGATGGGAATGTGGAGAAAGATGAAGAAATGAATACATACACTCTGAACTCCTCCCATGTAGCATCACAAAGAATCCAATAAGCAAAGAGCTGGCAACTTCCCCTGGTCTGAGTGGACAAGGTCCTTACCTTTTCTGACCTTGAGTTTATAATCTGTAAAAGTATGTGCAGTTCTTGCCTTCTTTACGTCAGAGTGCTACCAAGTCTAGCCAATGCAGGCATGTAAAAGAATCACCTGGCAAACTCTTAACACATTAAAAAAAAAAAAAGAAGAAGAAGAGGAGGAGGAGGAGAAGGAGGAGGAATCCATATCATCTATCTTCCCCAACTATTATTAAAATATTTCTTTTTATGCTAGAGGATGTGTGTGCTCACCAGAGATACAGAGAGAGTGATAAGAGAGAAGTTAGTACTCCCCATAAGGCACGGGCACACTACAATTCCTTCTTTTCCATCCTTTCAGGATTTGGGGCATATGGGCATACAAGTTCTTCATGTTCCCCAGGTCCAGGACTCCAGCCAGGCAGTTGGTGGGATCTGGCTGCCTTAAACATCAGGTCATGGAGCCTAGCCATTACAATGTTTTGAAGGCAAGGGGATCATTAAAAAACTTGAAAATAGAACCTCAACAGTGTGTGCCTGTGTGTATTCAATCACAATAAACCAATCCCTCAAAGCTCTGAAATCCAGCTTCTGTCAGCCTCTGCTGTGGCTGGTACTGGGCCTCACAAGCTCCCCATCTGTAGGAGTGTGGCTGTACTCTACCCAGCCACTCCCCTCCTTACCCGACCGAGAGACACTTTCTATCTGACCTTAACTGACCACAGAAGATGTCCTAGGACTTATTTTTATTCTGACACCTCCAGAATTTGAGTTCACATCACATAATTTAACACTTAATTGTATTTTAAAAGTGGAATGAGGGAAGGCATCCAGACAAAAATTCCATTTATTTTAATGATAGAAAAAGTCAGAAAAAGAGAAAGGGGAAAAAGTGATTTCTATTAAGTGTGGCCTACCTCACCAGAAACAGACCAATCAACCATGCGATTTTTATTTATGCTTCCTTTTCATTTCCTGAGGGCAAATATATATTCTAGCCCTTTGATGATGCCAAGTAGTGAGTAGCCATAAATCACTAGTGACATGCTGGAACCAAGCTTTTTAGGGGGCCAGAATGTCTGGAGGATTATTTTCAGCAGTATTCACAAAATAATGTCACTACTGAAAGAAATCTAGAAAAGAGAGGGATATCTATGTCAGATAATATTTCAAGGGGTGTTGTTTAAGATTGAATAGAAAAAATATCAGTACATTTTTAGTATCTGAGATCATTTGATTGGATTAAATAATAACTGACACAGTTTAAGCTTTCTAAATATTTCTTCTACATATATAGCCAAGGCAAAAAATTTATGTCAGTTTGGAAAAGTAAACATTTTATAATTTAAACATCCTGGTTATTTTCCCTCAACATTTGAATCAGCCTAATGTATTGAGAGAGAGTGTATTTTAGAATATTAGCTTTTGCACTTATTATCTGTTTCACCTAGAGTAAAAATTCAAATTCATTGAATCTCAGTTTCTTTACTGAGTAGTGGGAATAATATTTACTTCATTATATTGCGAACTGATGTGAAAAATAAATGAAAAATTAAACATAATCACCTGGTGTTTTAGTATCAAATGCAAGTTAGTTACTTCATTTCTCTTGCTGATATGTCACATGTTTATTATGATAATACAGCTCTCAAAAATCTTTAAATGAAAATTTTAAAAGACTCACTACTGGAGTTCATTATTTAGAATTGCCTTTAGAGTTTGAAACACATTATTTAAATTTTTATCAATTCTTATGTGGCTTTTTTAAGCAAATTATTTCAATACAGGAATTTATATCTTATTCACACAATAATAGAGATTTCACAGAATAACAATCACAGTAATAATAAGTACTCTATAAAAGAACATGTATTATAAAATGCCAAGACATTTTAACTCCTTCTCTGGAAGTATGAGATAAAAATTGCTGGGCTGGATGGCAGCACAGTAGTAAAAAGTGGGGCAATGTGACACTGGCCCACAAGAAAAGATTTCAGGTTTGCATTCAGGGACCTTCCTGAGTATGCATGCAAGTGTGGGTTAATAATCTGGGGCTGTCTGGGACTGGGAGTAGATCATGGTGTTGAGATCCTGTTGAGGGTAATGTCTTTCTGTCTCTCTGTTTCTCTCTCTTTTTTTTCCTTATGGAAGAAATAAATACAAACTTTTCTTAAAAGGTCACATAACATTCTGACATAGATCAGACTTAAAATTGTACACACATCATACATCTTTCCTAGCTAAGATGCACTCAGGCACAAAATGAATTAGGAAGTAAATTTGAGTAATCAAAGCAAAATGATAATCAGTGGACAGCTGAGCTTTCAGTGGTCCTAGGAGAAATGTTTTAAGTGACTAGCATATCACTAACTATTGAATTATATTAAATACTAAAGATGGATATTTTGTAATTGACCTTATTATTGAGAAAGTTATAGATTCACATAAAGTGTGAAAATTAATATAGAGGTACTCCATCTACCTTTTACTCAGTTTTCCCCAATGATAGCATCTTACAAAACTATGAAAGTTAAAAACTAAGATATTGACATTGGCATGGTTAAGTTATAGACCATTTCCACCATAGAGATATCACATGTGTCTCTTTTGTAACCACATCTATTACCATAAACATCTATTCTTATCCTTAACATCCTGACAAACACAAATCTGTTATCCATTTCTACAGTGTTGTAGTTTTGAAATGGTATATAAATGAATGAAATAATGTAGGATACGACTTTTGGGGATTTGTTCAGGATAACTGTCTGAAGATTTATCCAGAGTGGTATATCTATTTTTTGAGCCTTTTTATTGCTGAGTAGTATTCTTTGGTGTGAATGCATTCTAGTTTGCATAACAATTCACCCAGAGAAGTACATGAGAGTTTTTGGAGCATGGGACTACAGTGAATGAATCTATCTAAACATTCTGCTATAGGTTGTTGTGTGAAAATAAGTCTTCATTTCTTTGAGATAAATGTTAAGTAATGCGATCGCTGTTTCATCGATAGTTGCATATTTAGTTTTTGATTGTTTGTTTGCTATGGGAAATGTGCCTTCATGGGACATGTGTCTGGGGAGAGAGAAAGAGAGAGAGAGAGAGGGAGGGAGGGGGAGGGAGAGGGAGGGGGAAAGGGGAGGGGAGGGGTGAGGGAAATGGGGAGGGAAAGGGAGGATGGTTGTGTCATAATCCCTTCTCCTCCATTATACTCTCAGGATTTTGGACATGAATGCACATGTGACTAACGTGATTTTCAAACTTCTAGGTCTGGGACTTGAATTGTGCAGTCAACCATATGGGACCCAGTTGCCTTAATCTCCACCCACCTGCTGACCTGCCACTCTCTTCCAGAATAGTTGCACCATTTTACATTTCTCTAGCAAGATACGAATGACCCGATTTCTTCACATACTTCACAGCATTAGGTGTGGTAAGAATATAATATTGCAGTCATTCTGATAGGTATACTGACATCTCATTATAGACTTAATTTGTATTTCCTAATGACTCATTAGTCATGATGGTGAACATCCCTTAATGTGTTTGTCTTCTATATTTCATGTAGAATATATCTTCATGTATTTATATGTTAAATACGTCATTATCATTTGTTTTACTGTTGATTAAGTTTTTTAGTTCTTAATGTAGTCTAGACTCTACTCCTTTGTCTTTGTGGTTTTGTGATTTGCAATATTCTCTCATATTCTATAGTTCTTCTTTTATTCCTTTATTTATTTATTTATTTATTTGGAGAGGTTTTTCGCTGTAGGGCGTGTGCGCTCACCAGACAGACAGAGAGAGACATAGAGACAGAAAGCGAGAAATCACTCCCCAGAGGGGATGGTCACACCGCAATCCCTTCTCCTCCATTTTCCTCTCGGGATCTTGGGCACCACACACACGCGCCCGGCGTGAGTTCTAAGCCACCAGGTCCGGGACGCGAACCGCAGTCGACTACGTGGGAGTCCAGCGACATAGCCATTACGCTAACTGCTGGTTCCCCTTTTATTCCTTTTAACATGGTTTGTCACAGAGAAACTGCTAATTTCTTTTTTCTTTTATAAATCATGCTTTTGGTAAAAGGTTCAAGAACTATTTGCTTAACTCTGTCAGACCAAAGATTTTACTCTTATATTTTGGTTCAAAAAGTTTCATAGTTTTATCTCTTACACTTAAGTCTATAAAATATCTAGAATTACTTTGTGTATAAAGTATGAGACTAAAATTTGAGTTCAGTTTTCCCCCATGAATATTGAATTGTTTCAGGATCATTTGTTAAAAAGACTATCGTTCTCCATTGAATTGTTTTTGGATCTTTGTTGCCTATGTCAAAAATATGCATTTACAGGCATATTTGGATGGGTCTTTTTCTGAATTGTCTGTTTCTTTCCAGTGATCTGTGTGGCTTTCACTCTGGGGATACCACAGATTCAATTATTATAGCTACATGAGTCCTGAAATCACATAGAACAATTTTTCCCATTTTATTTTTTCTTTTCAAAATTGTACTGACTATTCTAGTTCCTTTACTTATCATATACATTTTATAATAATATTGTTTTTAAAGAATTGCATTAAAATTGCAAATAATTTTGTGGAAAATTGGCATTTTTTTAGTTTTTGCCTCAGAGCCTGTGTGCTTGCCAGAGAGAGTGAGAGAGACAGAGAGAGTGAGAGGGAAAGTGACAAATCTCCCCCTAGGGGGAATGGCTGTGCCACAATTTCTTCTCCTACATTTTCCTCTTAAGATCTTGAGCACTCACACACACATGCCCAACCTGAGTTTCAAGCCACTAAGTCTGCAACTCAAACCTCAGTCAGCCATGTGGTAATCCAGTGACATAATTGCTACACCATCTGCTAGCCCTCAAAATAATGCTGAATTTCAAATCCATGAACATAGTATGCCTCCCCATTTATTTCAATTTTTCATTGCTCCCATCAACATTGAATAGTTTTCAGTATATTAGAACTGTATATATTTAGTCAAATTTACACAAAGTACTGAGTATTTCACCATAAATTCAATGTTAGCTATGGGTTTCTTTGCTAAGTGTTCTTTATTACAGTTCCCTCCTTTTTAAGAGATTTTATCATTTATGGATATTGAGTTTGAACAAACTCCCTTCCTGTATTAATTAATAATAATAAAAATTTTTCTTTTAGGCTGCTAATGAAGTGAATTATATTTATTGATTTTTAAATATTAAATAAATTAGAGTTCTTTCTCTAGAATAAATCCTAGACAATCATAATATATAATTTGATGTACTGCTGCATTCTATTAATATTTGATAATAATTTATTAAGTATTTTTGTGTCAATATAATTGAATCATATGAATCTATAGCTTTATTTTATTTTGCTACTTTTCTCTGTCTTTCTTGTATTATCATTGTGTGTGTGTGTGTATGTGTGTGTATTTTATCAGAGTAATCTTATCAATCTAAACTTCTCAAAATAAAGTCACTGTTTCCTGGGAGGAGTTGTGTAAAACTGAAGTTAATTCTTTAAAATTTAGTATAAGTATCCAGTGAAATTATTGGGGCCTAAAGGTCATAAAAGTGCTTCAAAAATGACAAGGTTAGGGTTAGGGTCAGGACTGGGGCTACGGTTATGGCAGAAAGATGCCAGTGCACAATGATGGAGCCTTATGAGAGACCTTTGCTCAGACCTTGAATCTACCTGGAGTTACTATACATGCCTTTGTCCATGATCCTGGCTGGATGAAAGCTAAGGGGAGAATCATGTCATGGCAAGATGCTTTCAAGGGTACCGTTATCTCTTTCTCAGGAGTGAAATTATATAAACTTAAAGAGTAATTATTCTTTGGCCTTTACTCATTCCCAGTGAGGGAAAATATCTCTATGTACTAGCTAGCCTTCACACAAAGGATCCTTCCTCCATTATATCCTATGGGTCACCTGGGTTGGTTTGTATGTTTGTTTTCAGGAAAAAAGACAGTTTTCCTCATGATAAATATTACATCACACCCTTATAGAAATAAGTTTCAAGGGATTAAAGCTGAGACAATATGCAGAGGTTTATCCAAGTATTAAGAATAAAATAGGGATTTTTTTAGTATTTTTTGTTTCTGATTATAAAATAAAAAAGCTAAAATAAAGATCTTAACATAATATGTACAAATGAGTATCAGCTATATGAGTATCATACACACACACACACACACACACATATGTGTGTGTATTTCAAGGCAACAATTTAATCTTTTTATTTAATTTTTTTGTTGTTACTCAATTTTACCAGTGAGAGACAGAGAAAAGGAGAATGAGAATGCAAGCCACCAGGTCCAGACTTGCTGTTTCAAACCTCGGTCAACCATGTGGGAGTATATTTAAGAGACATTCAGTATCTCTCGCTCTCTCTTCCTGTGTGTGCGTGTGTGTGTGTGTGTTTGTGTGTGTGTGTGTGTATGCTTCTAGGAAAAAGACCAGGCCAACTGATAGAGGGTTATGCCTGAGGACTTCTGGAGATCAGAGTTTAGAATAATGAGAGGGGCCAACAGGTGGCATGGTGGTTAAGTGTTGGACTCCCACATGGCCAACTGTGGTTAGAGTCCTGGCCCCAATGGATTGAAACTCATGCTGGGTGCATATCTGTGCATGCCCAAAATCTTGAGAGAAGAAGAGAGAAGGGATTGCAGTATGGCCATTCCCATAAGGGGGTGATTTCTTGCTTTTTGTTTCTCTCTCTCTAGTGAGTGCATGCACCCTATAGCAAAAATGTCTCAAAAAAATAATAATAATGAGAAATACTTTGGAAGTAAACTATACACAGTCATGGATATGTTTTCCTGAGCTGATAAAATTTCATTACTTTCAAAGGCATATACTTTTTGCCTCCTTTGGACCTAGTAATTATTTAGAGAAGAAGTTAACTAATTTTTTTCTGTACTTTGGGGGTTTGTTAATTTCTTTAGCTACTTAATAGTTTTAATGATTTGTAATCTGAAGTTGTAGCCTCTGAGTTTTTTTTTTATTTTTTCCTTTTCCTAATTAATTTTTCATGGAAGTGGAAGAAGCAGCTGTGTTCTCTCCACAGGATACAAAAAGTTAGTACTACCTTATTTATTATGTTATTCTAACTGTCCTAATTTCTGTTGTCAATCTGTCAAAGCCTGAGAAAAGTATATTAAAGTTTCAGGGTAGCAATGGATTTACCTCAACTTACTGTTCTATGTATTTAGGTACTGTGAGTTATTTTGTCCTCCCTGCCTAAATTCCTTCTGGAAGTTTCTCCTTTCCTCTCCATTTGACTGTGAATCAGGGCTCTTGTTTCACCTACCATTGACATAAGTCAATGAAAATACCCCATTCCAAAAGATTACACTGAAAGTAATTAATAGCCAATGCAGCACTTGCACTGATCATTCTAAGGAGGTCACTACACACTGAGAACAGATGCCAGCCATAATAAGCACCCAATAAGGTCTCACTAATAAATACCAGCTGAGTTTCAGCCTTACTCTCCTCTGGTTCATAAGAGACTCTGTATGATATATGTCCAATGTAGGCCCACTCTGTGCCATTTTGGAAAACTAGTTTTAATGCTTTATCTCTTTATGAGACACAGAGGACTTGAGACTATCCTTTTCCATCATTTGGAGAAGGCTACCTAGAATAAATGATGAGGAAGCTGAGATAAAAGAAGATAGCAGAAAGCACATAGGTAAGCCAGCCCACAGTTCAGTAAGGGTGCCAGAAGCCACATGGCTGACTGCAGTTTGAATCCTGGCCCTGGCACCTTAAAAATACACCAGGTTTGTATACCTGCATGTCCAAAATCCTGATGAGAAAGTAATGGGCAAAAAGAATTGCAGCATGACCACACCCACTGCAGGTGTGCTTTCTCTCTCTCGTGCATATGCTTCCTCTGGCAATTAAAAAAAAAAAGAGAGAGAGAGAGAAAGAGAAAGAGAAACTGGGGTTAAAACTGAAGGACAGGATAAAAATTAGAGAAAGAAAGTATTCATAATATTATTTGAGCACTTGAATCTATATGAGCCTCCTACTGTATGCTGTCTATAAATTTTAAAATCAAGCATCAATAAATTTTCTACTAGCTTTAGCTGGCTTGAGTTTTGTTTATGTCACCTGAAGTCAAATTCTACTTAATTTAATTCTACCAAATATTTTAAACACATAGAGAATGAAGAGAAATAATGACATGCTTATGTACCCATCACCCATACAGTACAAATATATACATTTCACATACCACAATAACCACTGTGTACAATTACTGTGGACGCGATCATGTTAGAGTGATCTTCCTACTTATCTCCCTCCTTTCTTAGAGGTGCTTATTCTAAAGAGGGCATCAATCCAACATATGTTTTATGTTTTTTTAAAGAGATTTTTGCTATAGGGCACTTGCACTCACCAGAGACAGAAATGAGAAATCACCCCCCAGGGAGGATGGTCATGCCAGAATCCTTTCTCCTCCATTTGCCTCTTGGGACTTGGGGCACGTGCACACACACACACACACACACACACACACACACAATGAGATTTTTAAGCCACCAGATCTGGGACTTGAACCGTGTTTAACTATGGAGTCTGGAGGTTTAAAATCATACAAGGTACGTGTGCATGCGTGCTCAGAATACTGAGAGGAGAAGGGAGGAGAAGGGTTTGTGGTATGGCCACCCCTTGGAGGTTAATTTCTTATTTTATCTCTTATTTTCTGTCTGTCTCTGGTGAATGTACCTGCCCTATGGCAAAAACCTTTAAAAAAAAAAAGTAGTGAGTCAATTGTAAAGTCATGTTATAATATTTTCCGCAGCCTCTGGTCTATGGGTTTTATTTTTTTAAATCCTTACTTAAATTGTTCTATTAATATTATAGTTATTATAATATTGTCATTGTTTTACAGTTTTTGTTTGTTTGATTTTTCATATTTTAAAGACACGATCTCGGGTCAGCCTGTGTCATGGTGGTTAAGGCAGCTGGATCCCACATGGCTGACTGCATGGTTCTGGTCTCTGACCTGGAGGCTCAAAAATTGTGCTGCCAGGTTCATGAGCCTGCGTACTCAAAATACTGAAAGGAGAATGGAGGAGAAGGGATTGTGGTGTGGCCACCCCTCATGGGGATGCTTTATCATTTTCCTTCTCTCTGTGCATCTATGGCTAATGCATGTGCCCTTTGGTTAAAAAAAAAAAGTTTCCCCAAAGTCATAAAAAACCTTTTTTCCTTATTTTCTTAGAAGTTTTGGACTTACCGCTATTCACTTAGCTCATTAATTACTCTGAATTCAATTTAGCAAATGGTGTGAAGAATCTCACAGCCTATTGAACAAGGCACCTGAGGGCCTCTGAATTGGGTGGGAATATTTGTCACCTGTATGTGTGTTTTTTTTTTTTTTTTTTTTTTTTTTTTTTTTTTTTTTTTTGAGAGGTTTTTGCTATAGGGCACATGCACTCACCAGAGAGACAGAGAGACAGACTGTAAGAAATCACCCCCCCAGGGGGATGGCCATGCCGCAATCCCTTTTCCTCCACTCTCCTGTCGGGATCTTGGGTATGTATGTGCACATGCCCAGTGTGAGTTTAAGCCACGGAGTCCGAAACTCGAACCACAGTCGACTATGTGGGAGTCCAGCAACATAGTCATTACTTCATCTGCTGGTCTCGCACCTGTACGGTTTTACCTTCAACAGTAACTGACAAGAATCTTCATCTGATTGAAACAAAGAAGAGTTTTCTTTTCTGATTTTTTTAAGGATGTCCACAACATTTAAAAAATCATTTCCTTTAAATTCCAAAGAATGAGGTGTACATCACACTTGGTAAAGTGTCTTTACAATATAAATGATGTATAGCAATTGAATATATGAATAATTATACTAAATTCCGAAGAATAAAGTTTGGCCATTTTCATCATTTTTGTTTTCCTTGATCAATTTTGTGAGCTACTCATTGTTTTATTAAATTTTTCAAATAACCAATTTCAGTCTTATAAATCTTTATTTTTTTACCCCACTGTTCAATAAAATATTTTCTCTTTTATCCTTTTACCTTTCATTTCATATTTTTCCTAATCAAATTTTGTCAATATTATTTTTTCACTCATTTTTTTAATTATTCTGGTTTTGACAACACTCTAAGGAAGACATATAAACAGTGAAAAAGCATATGAAAAAAAATTCTCAACATCTCTTATCATAAAGAAGATGCAAACCAAACTACAATGAGAAACAGCTAATCCCGGTCAGAATAGATAAGATCAAAAAAATAATAAGTGCTGCTGAGGTTTTGGTGAAAGGGAACTCGCTTATACTGTTAGTGGGAATGTAAATTAGTATAGCCACCGTGGAGATCAATATGAAGGTTCCTCAAACACCTACAAATAAAATTACCACCTGTGCTCGCTTCGGCAGCACATATACTAAAACTACCACATGATCCAGCATTTCTACTCCTGGGTATCTACCCAAAGAATAAAAACTCAGTCAGAGAAACACTTGCACATCCACATTTACTGCAGCATTATTCACAATTGCTAAGACACGGAACTAACCCAGGTATCCATGAATAGGTGAATGGATTGAAAACGTGTGGACCATATACATTATAGAACACTACTCAGTCATAAAAAACAATGATACTCTGGCATCTCATAGAAAATGGACAGATATGAAAGATTTACTGCTAAATGAAGCAAGCCAGACAATGAAAGAGAGACACTGTATGTCTGTCCCCACTCAATACATACCAAATGTCAGGACTCTATGGCAGAAACTGAATGAATGAAAGGTATAAAAACATGAAGGGCCATGATGATACTGGAAAGAGTGGGAGAGGAGTGTGCGAAATCGGGGAGGGTGAGAAGGAGGGGATCAAAGGGAAGAAGGAAGAAGTAAAACATTTAAGGGACACAAAATGGAAAGAAATCTGTTGTTTATAATGTTTATGGTAATGTCTTTGACTGGACCAATATGCAGTTTATTCATCATGGGAAAGTCCATTTGGTATGCTAAACACACTGAGTGATTAAATGTAAAACAATAAATTATCAAAACAAAGAAAAAAAAGAATTACTTTATCTAGCCTTCTAATTTGAATATGGAGCTCATTTACTTTAGTTTTTCTTGTTTTCTGATGTTTCCATTCAATGCTAAATTTTGTCAAAGATTATAGACTTACTTGTATGTTACATATTTTAATAGACAACACTTTGTTATTTAGTTCTAAATAGTTCATATTTTCCATTATAATTTTCAATTTATCAATAAATCTTGTTTTATATTTCTGAATATATTTTTTATTTTTCTTTTATTTCCTTTCCCTCCTTCTTGCCTATCTTTCTCCTTTTGGAGAGGGGGAATAGTTGTATGATAAGTTCTAATGTTATTATTTTGTGTTCATGGAAACTGTTGTCACCACAAACATAATAGATTATTTATGTTCTAGATAGATTTTGTTCTATATTTTGGCAAACATATTCATGTGTAATTTGAAATGAATGTATACTATTTTCTAATTGTTGGTTGCAAGAATCTACAAATATTAACTGGATCAAGTATTAATTTTTAGTAAGTCTTAAGATTATTATTATCATTTGTTCTACAACATATGATAATTTCTGAGTATTTAAAATTTTGCATTGGGTTTTGTGTGTGTGATTTTTTGGGGGGGGAGTTTTTTGCTATAGGGTACATGTGCTCGCCAGAGAGACAGACACAAAGAGACAGAAAGTGAGAAATCATCCCCCCCGTGGGGATGGCCATGCCATGATCCCTTCTTTTCCATTCTCCTCTCCAGATTTTGGGCACACATACACACACATGTGCGCGCGCACACACACACACACACACACACAAATTAGTGTGAGTTTAAAGCTGCTGAATCTAGAACTCGAACCACAGTCAACTATGCAGGAGTCCAGCAATGTAACCATTACACCATCTACTGGCCCCTTGTGTTTTATTTTTTTTAAATACTATACCTTAATCCCTTGCATTAATGCTTTATATATTTACTAGCTGTCCTGTTAAATGGTCTCATCTTCATTATTGTGATTTTTTTTGAGAAAAAAATATTTCTGTATGCGGTACCTCTGAAGAATAACGATTTTACCTTATATTTGATCTGACATTAATAATTTTTGGCTAATTGTCTTAATCTGTTATTGTTGCTATAACAGAATTCCTGAACTGTGAGATTTATGAAGAGCTTTACTTAGCTCACAGTTTTAGCGCCTAGAAAGTTCAGAAGCATAGCGCCAGAATCTGCTAGGCTTGGTGAGACACGACACGTGCTGCTTTACCTCCTAGGCAGAAAGACTGCAGGCATGTGCAAAGAGAAAACACATATACAGGTTGAGCTTGCTTTATGTTATTTTTAAATTGAATTATTATCATTATTGTTATTATTATTTTCCTGAGGGCACATGTACATGCATCAGAGAGAAAGAAGGAAAGAGAAAGAGAGAGAATCAGAGAATCCCCAATCAGAGCTTGGTCATGTTGCAATTCTTTTTTCCTTCATTTCTCTATCCCATCAGGTGAAATAGGTGAATTTGTATTTTTAGCCTCTTAGTTGGGAAATTAAGTTCCATCATTCGATGTTATCATCCGTATGTGTGGAGTTAACCTGTTTTTTTCTAGTTGTTTTGTATTCTCTCACTTCTATTTGTCTTCTTCATCTTTCCTTCTTTAGTAGTCCCTTAGTTTTTCTGAAGAGCTGGTTTCCTTCTGATGAATTCTTTCAGTATTTGTTTACCTGGGAATGATTTTCTTTTTCCTTCTCATTTGAAGGGCATTCTTGCTGGGCTTAGGCTTCTGGGCTGAAATTGCTTTTCTTTCAGTTTTAAATATACCTTCCCACTTTTCCTGTGCTTGCATTGTTTTAACTTATAATTCCGATGTTAGTCTATTGAGGTAACAATTGTAAGTGACTTGCCATTTTTAGAATTTTGTCTTTGTTTTTTTATTTTTACCAATTTGGCAGTGATGTTGTATTTATTTCATGTCATTTTTATCTTCTGGATTTGAATGTCTGTATGCCTCTCTAAATTTGGAAAGTTTTCAACTAATACATTATGAAAGATGTTTTCTATGCCTTTACCTGTCTCTTCACCTTCTGGAATACCTATTATTATTCAACCATTTAATGGTGTCTAGGATTTATTTTGTCCTCATTTTTAATGTTATTCTTCTATTGTTTTCGTGACTTGGACTAAATCAGAGGTTTGGTCTTCCTTTCTTCTGTGTGGTCTAATTTGCTGTTGATATTTTGAGGGAGGTTTTGATTTCCTACTTTGTATTCTTTATCCCAGTTGCTTTATAACAACCCACTATCATGGGAACTAGAGGACTCTTTCCTTTTCTAGGGAAGGCATTAATTTATTCATGAGGAACAGATCCATGTCCAGAAACCCTCCCACTACCCCCCACTTCCCAGCAATGAGTGTTGCTTTGGGTACAAATTACAGCATAAATTTGGGTGGGGACACTCAAATCATGGCACTGTGTGTAGATTATTTGTTTAATGTAGTATTTCATCCTTTGTGTTAAGCCTTTTTGTGCTGAAATTTTATATGAACATTTAAGTATAAACTGTTTATAAACTTATAAACAGCAGATTGAAGATGATTTACATGTATTATAATTTTACAGATATATCTGAGTTTATTCTACAACTTATGTTCATTCTGTTTGCCATAGTTTTGATTGTTTATCTCTCTACATATTTTTGTCTCTGCATATTTTATATTGAATTTACAGAATGTTCTAAAGCTCTCTTCTTTCATTTTTTTCTAATTCTGAAATTATCCTATAGTCCTAAAAGGTTATATTTATTTCTACATATATGTGTATGTTTACTTATTTATCCATATTTATATTTATTTATATTCATTTATATTCACTTATAAATATCTAACACTTTATTTAACATATCTGAATTTAGCATTGTATGTTCATCTGCTGAAAGATAATAATTATTTAACTTTGATATTCTAGCCTATTTTTTAAGTATGTATTGACAGACTATTTTTATAGTTAGGTATATATTGGCATTCAATTACAATGACTTTATTCTGTATATAGGTGCATATGTATGTATATAGCCAAGATATTTTTTTAAGTTTAATAAAAAATTACTATTCTTTTGCAGATCACTGCTTTTTACATTACAATTCCATTTAGGTTTAACATTCTTACTGAAAGTTATCATATAATAAGTGATTAGAAGTAGTATTTTTATTCTTTTAAAAATATTTTTGAGCCACGTTACTTAATTAGGTATAAAAGGTTTATTGAACATTTATTTTCACTTAGTATTTTGAACAATGATATCCTATCATTTTCTGTATCTTGTTATTGCCTGTGTGATGTCTGATTTCGATCAGTTTATTTTTGTAAGTAATGTGTCTTTATTCTCCAGTTATTCTCAGCATTTTCCTTTTCTCTTACACATAATATTGTCCCAAAGTGGATTTATTTTTATTTGTCTTGTCTTAGGAATCAGTGGCCAATTTCATGATAAAGAACCAAATCTCCCCTCCTTTCTTCATTTTTGAATTATTGTGTATTCTATTGTTTCTTCTTTTCTTTTTACTCATGTAACTTCTACATAAGTGCTCGAATTTTTCTTACTATCTTAAGTTATTTTATATATTTTTCATATGCATTTTTCAACTATTCTGTACTTTTCCCATTTCTATCTTCAAATTAATTCATTCTTTTCTCAGCTGTGTTTATTTTTTTCACTAATAATTTAAATGTTAAAATTTAGTATTTTACAATGAAATTTATATTTTGTAGTCTTTATTTTACTTCTTCATGACTGATATTACTTATTTTATAATCTTTTTCAAACCATTCATTTTTTCTTACTGCATTTTGTCTTATTTGTTAATTCTGTAATCTAGTGTTTATAGGCCTATTTTTTTAAAAAAAAATTGATTTTAAGCTTTTATTCTAATATGTATCCCAGCACCCCCAATCCCATCCCATCCACACGCTTGGCACCCTATACATTCTATCACTATGGAGAAATTTTTATTTTACCTTTTTCTGTGCTCTTCTCCTATATAGGTAATATATATTTAGAGTGTATGCTAACACAGTGCTTTAAAGTTCACACTTTTGATGTTATATCATGTAGGGCATATAGAGTAATGCTTATTATATCTTTGCAATTATACTCTTTGTCAGTATAAACAACCATATGTCCACTTTAATATTTATTAATTTAAATTGTACTTGCTTTTATTTATTAATTACTCTGCATCTTTTTTTTTCTCTTAGAGAGATATTTCCTATAGGGTGCATGCAACTGCCAGAAAGACAGAAACAGAAAGCAAGAAATCTTCCCCCAGGGAGGATGGCTACTCCACAGTGCCTTCTCCTCCATTCTCCTCTCAGGATTTTGGGCATGCATGTATATGTGCCTGGCATGAGTTTTAAGCCATCCAGTCTGGGACTCAAACCATAGTCAACTACGTGAGAGTCCAGCCACATAACCATAACTATGTCATCTGCTGGTCCCAACTCTGCATCTTTTAAAAAATTAATTAGGCCTAGAGAATTCTAAAATAGCACAAAGGAAATGTGTCAGTGGAAAATTAGGACAAGAGGAAAATATGATTGGTATTAAAAATCGTGTTCTTATTTTCCTATTTGATGGTCTCTGTCAACGTTTCTAACCTTGTAAACCAGTTTTTCTTTTTATTTTTTGGGGAAGGTTTTGCCTTAGGGTGGGTGCATTCACTGGAGAAAGAGAGAGAGAGAGAGAGAGAGAGAGAGAGAGAGAGAGAGAGAGAGAGAGAGAGAGAAAGTGAGAAATCATCCCCAGGAGGATGGTCACACTGCAATCCCTTCTCCATTCTCCTCTCACAATAATCTTGGGTATGCATGCACACCTGCCTGGTGTGAGTTTCAAGTCACCAGGTCCAGGGCTTGAACTGTGGTAGCCCATTTGGGAGTCCAGCAATGTAACCTCTATGCCATCTGCTAGTCCCATGAACCAGTTTTTCTTTCAGTTTGTGTTTCATGTATCGCTTATGTATGTTGTAGGTTTGCTTCTCTTATTCATTTTATTAAATATATAGGTTTTGCTGCTTACATTTTTAAGTTTATTTTGTCCATGAGTGAGAGACACAGAGAAGGAGGGAAAAAGACAGAGTTACAACACCCCTGATACAGTCCCAGTGCCATGATCCACTCCCCAACCTCAGCCAGGTGGGCTCCTGGGCTCCTGGCATACCTGGTGTACCAGAAAGGACTCCAGCTGTGAACCGGCAACTTTCCCATGTGGGTCTGCCTCATGCAGCAGAGCACTGGTTTTCACAGCCAATGACACCATCTGGGCCCCATGCTGCTTGCATTTTTAAACTTTGCTATGGGGTGCATGGGCTCAGCAGAGAAAGAGAGAGAAACTGAGAAAGCACTCCCCATTGGGGATGGTCAAGCCACAATATCTTCTCCTTTTAGAATTCTGGGCATACACACTCATGCGCCCAGGGTGTTTTTCAAGTTGTTGAATCCAAGACTTCAACCACAGAGCCACCCATGTGGGATCCAGCTGCCTTAACCACCATGAACCTGCTGGCCCCTTAGGTAGTTTTTACCCTAACGAATACTGAAGCAAATAATGCTTTGCATACAATATGTACAACTTTATAATATGCATGTTGGATAAAAGACTATTATGACACATTCAAATAAAATGAGTGGTAGGTTTAGAAACTATCTGTTTAAAAAGGAAAACATTTTCAAACATTCAAATTCATCGCTTGAATAGAAAAATGATTGTATCTTAACACATTCTTTCCACAGCTACAATATTCTATAATTGAATACAATTTTATTCTGTAAAACAAAATTGCTAAGTCACTTTCTCTCTGAACCAGTTTTGAGAATGAATTTTCACTATGCTTGACCCTTGGCTGGTATTTTCCAGAACTGATTCATGGAATAAGCAAAACATTTGATGTCTTGATGAAATTATACAAATCCTATCTAAATAATTCGTACCTTCAAATTATTCAATATAGTAACCAGGAAAATAGTTCTGCTTTTCCTTTTTCTTCTTTTTTTTAAAGAATTTACCATTGTCAACTGGACTGGTGAGAAGTATTTCATATTGGGTAAATTCTCTTCACAAGCAAACTGATATATAGTGATGGAATGTTTGAAAAATAATGAGAATAAATAATAATAATCTGAAAAAAATGATGAAAAGCTATTTGATGATGAGGATGTGGATAGTGATGTCTTTGTCTTGACTGATATGCATGATAATCGTGCTGGAAAAAGAAAGGTAATACACTGTAAAGATATATGTGATTAAATGTGATATAAAAATATAATAATAGTAAATAAAATTCAATTAACAAAAGAATTTACCACCATTGTTATTCAAATTCTTTCTGAGGTTGACAACTTTTGTCTAAGCTAACAGTCAGCTGGTGGCATAGTGGTTAAAGTACTGGACTCCTACATGGCCAGCCGTAGCTTGAATCCCGGACCCAGCAGCTTTAAACTCAAGCAGATGTGTGTGTGTGTGTGTGTGTGTGTGCGCGCGTGTCCAAAGTTCCAAAAGGAGAATGAAGAAGGGATTGCGGAGTAGCAATTCCCCTTGGAGGGGGTGTTTCTCACTTTCCCTCTCACTGTGTCTCTCTCCAGCAAGTACATGCTTCTTACAGAAAAAAGAAAAAATCTCTTTTTTAAAAAGCAAAAGAAAGCAAATGAACAAAAACGACAACGGATATTGGAGGTAGCATAAGCACCGTTAAAGCTCCATTTTCAGTTTTGGCCACCATGGAGGCTATTGTGTTTAGATGACCACTCCTTCTTCAAAAGAAAGTTCGTTTCTTCTTTTGACAAAAGCTACAATTCAACTATGGAGCTGAGGTAAAAGCAGTAAATTTTCCAATTCAAAAGAAAGGCTTTTGTAGAAAGGAATATTCAAAATTACTAGGAACTGAAATATACAGATGTCTAACTCAGACATTTGTCTTCCCAGAGTTTAATGACACTGTGGTGTGTATCGCGTGATGGTAAGGTAAGTAGAGGACTGTTACCACATCCAATATCATTATCGGAACATGGCAGCAGGTGTTTTTTCAATAGATACTTCATGTGAAATCAGAACATAAAAGGTAAGTCGGGTAATGCACAAAAAAATGCACAAAAAATGTGTTATCACATTATTTCATTCTTCTTAACAACTTAAAACTTTTTACAAGTTTATTTATTCCATAAACGAGACAGAAAAAGACAGAGAAAAGGACACAGGGTCCTCATGTTGTTATCCAGCCCAGCCTCTGTCAGCCCCATATCATGGGCATGCGCAGGACCAGAGTGGTCATTGGACATGAACCTGGAATCTTCCCAGGTGAGCCAGTCTCCATGCTGAAAGCATACCAAAGGCACACCTGTATTTATTGGGTTGCATTTCATCTTCACTTACTGCCTTTTTCTGCCTCCCTTCACGTGGAAGGCATAGAGAATAGAATACTGAAAGTGATGGTAACCAAAGGCACTTGGTACAGAAATATAGATCCTGCATTGGTTAAAGTAGAGGAAATTTGCACTTTGGCCATACCTTTTGGGAAGTACCAATATATTATATTATGTTTCTTTTTACAGTACAACTTGAATATTTTTAAGAGGCCCACAAAAATTGAATAGTTTGCTTGAGTTCAACCCGATGTAGGATGACAGAGAAGGTGGAGACCTGGTATTTCCTTTTATGCTTTTTTGATTGATTTTTTTTTTTTAATGAGGTGAAAAGTTAGTAAATTCTTGAGAGTTTCTTGCATGCAGATGTTGTTATTTACAGAGCAGAATTTCACTCAGCAACTATTTTATTCCCTTATCCCTCGAAGATAGGATGAGGTGAGAAGGCAACTCTGTACTGTTAACATCCTCATCACCAGAATCTGAGAACTGCGAGTTCTGTGAGAGGAACAAGTTACATCAACCACTCAGGTAGATTCAAGGTCCAACTGGCCTTTTTCTACAATTCTTAGGCTCGCTCTCTTCTGCATGAAAAACATCTTAATTAATTTGTTTGGAAGTACCTTCCCTAAAGTATGAAGGCAATAGGTTTAGCTAAAAATGTTTTTCTCCTAGAACTTTCTAGGCTAGAATGATAAAGAATTTAATTATGTCTGAAAAATAAGTAAGCAAAATGAATGATGGCAAAACACAAAATTAAGAATTATTATGTATGATGGCAAAACAAGGCATTAAGATCTGATAGCTAAATTTGAACTACCAATTGTTCATACAGTTTTTTCCAGATATTTTTCATTGCTTATTTTAAAGATGAGCCTATGGAGCTTAAGAAATTCTATCTCATTAACAAAATCAAGTATTATATGATGAGAAAGGGTTATAACTAGACATCCAGATGTTTTCTCTATGTATCCAGCAATCTTTCCACCAAGCCATACTTTGTCTTGTTCGCATTCTCCAGTATGATTTCAGAAAATAGCATATGCCATGTCTATTTCAATACAATTGCTTTCAGGTAAAGGCAACTGTGTCAAGCCATGTAAGGCAAGATGGAGGAAAAAGCTAGCTAAACATTTTCATACCTGAAAAAAACCTAATTAACTTGAATTCTGAGAAAAGGCTCATCCCAGTCATTATCCCCAAACTATTCATTCTGCTCCTACATGAGCTGTTCAAAGTTATTTTGAAATGGAGGATTTCTGAATAATTTTAGTTATTTGTAAAGAACTCTGACTTCTTTGAAATACAACAACAACAAAAAAAACCTGAGAAAAAGTGAATAAAAGAAAAATTGGAAAGTCCAGAAATGTTTAATAAGAAGAAATCTTTTCAAACAGCATTTCAAATTATTTTACTTAAATTGCCATGTTTACCCAAAAAAATAAAATGGATTTTTACAATTAATGCTACTTGCTCTTGGCCTACATTATAGTTAAAAGAGGGGAGTATTGGAGAACACTTCAACATGTCTACCAAGTCAACATTAGTAGAAAAATGAAACACTTGTTTATTTTACTCATACAGATATGAATGACTAATTGAAATGTATTAAGAAAAATTAAGCATGACAATTTTTAGGTGAGGTTATATTTATTTTTCAATTTTGCCTTAGCACTTTTTTAATGTTACTCCCCTCCGATTTCTAAAATATACATGAAAAAAAAAACCAGCCTTATGAGTATAAAAAGCAGACAATCCACTAAATTAAGGGCTTTGGACATTTTTCATATCCAAATCAAACAAACCTAATGCCTAAAATCTAATATTCTAAGCTGATCATCTTTCATTAGTCAGGTTTCTTCTAAAAATGTTCACATTGCTAGAAGTGGAACCACCACACTAAATGTGAGTGAATTTCATTAAATACCCAGAAGTAGAAAAAAGGAGAAAAGGAGGGTTGAAATTCGGGCCAATCCAACAGTCTCCACTGTCTGGCTCATTATTTCATCCTGGGCACATTTCCCTTAGAATCAACAAAATATTAATCATTGCTTCTCAAATTTATATGACAGCACCTAAATCTTTTTTTTTTTTTTTTTTTTTTTTGAGAGAGATTTTTGCTATAGGGCGCGTGCGCTTGCCAGAGAGACAGAGAGATAGAAAGCGAGAAATCACCCCCCAGGGGCGATGACCATGCTGCAATCCCTTCTCCTCCATTCTCCTCTTGGGATCTTGGGCACGCACACACACGTGCCGGGCGTAAGTTTAAGCCACCAGGTCTGGGACTCGAACCGCGGTCGGCTACATGGGAGTTCAGCGATATAGCCATTACGCTAACTGCTGGTCCCGACAACACCTAAATCTTCATGAATTTACATGTAAATGGATGGATTACTTCAAGAATAGGACATATGCTATTTCAGGGATCATTTATAGCATAATCTTCTTCTATTTTTTTTTTTTCAGTTCTTTCCTAAATCTGACATGTTCCCATATGCTATAATGATTCAACACACTCTATCTTGGCTATTGATTTCTTTAAGCTTATCTACTTTGTTCATCATAGGAGTATGTGTGTTTGTGTGTGTGTGTGTGTGTGTGTGTGTGTGTGTACGTGCACAGAAGAGAGGGAGAGGGAAAGAGGGAGCAACCTGACAAGGTCTCAACACATGGCAGTCTCTTCCTTGGCCCCTAGCTCTGCAGGATCCTGAGCTTGTACACACACACAGTGCATGTTCTCCATCTGACCCCAGAGATCCAAACTCACAAATGGACTTGTGATGTCTAGCACGGTAGTTCAGTTTGATTCCTGCTGCACCACCTGGGCAGCCCTTAACTTTTCATTTCCCTTAGTTAAATTCGGTCATTTTAACCAAGTCAAAAAAAGAAAGCTCCAACTGATTGTCCAAAGCAACTACTTGTCATTTCTGGGCATGTTTCAGTTGCACTTTCTTTTGTTTTTGTTTTTGTTTTTTTTTTTTTTTTTTTGGAGAGGTTTTTCACTATAGGGCGCGTGCGCTCGCCAGACAGACAGAGACATAGAGACAGAAAGCGAGAAATCACCCC
Organism: Tupaia tana; assembly: GCA_026018925.1. Taxonomy (NCBI): domain Eukaryota; kingdom Metazoa; phylum Chordata; class Mammalia; order Scandentia; family Tupaiidae; genus Tupaia; species Tupaia tana. The sequence continues at coordinate 135,047,185 of JAKSZU010000003.1, forward strand.
CCAGGGGGGATGGTCACGCCGCAATCCCTTCTCCTCCATTCTCCTCTCGGGATCTTGGGCACGCACGCACACGCGCCCGGCGTGAGTTGTAAGCCACCGGGTCCGAGACGCGAACCGCGGTCGACTACGTGGGAGTCCAGCGACATAGCCATTACGCTAACTGCTGGTTCCCGACTTTCTTATTTTTTAATTTTAGAGATTTATTTATTTATTTGCTATATGGCTCATGTGCTCTTAAGAAAGACAGAGAGGTACATAGAGACAAGAAATCACCTTCCAGATGGGATGGTCATATTGCAGTCCCTTCTCCTCCACTCTCCTCTTGAGATTTTGGGCTGCACACACGTGCACCTGGCATGAATTTTAAGTCATCAGGTCCAGGACTTGAACAGCAGTTTTCTATGTGGGAGTCCGATGACATAACCATTACGCCATTTGCTTGTCCTCTTCAGTTACACTATTCTTAATTTGCACGGGCCCTCTGTGAACTGCAGCCTGCCTCTAGCAGGTTCTCATGTACTGAGAAGAGCTCCCTTTGAGTCTCTGACCACTACAGGGCATGAGAAACAGTTGTGGATCATTTACATGGTTTCTAAGAAGATAAGTGATTGGAAGTGCCCCTCTTCTGAAAGTAACAGAATGTAGATGTTATTTCTATTACCTGAAATATAAAACTCAAAGTGCAATGAAGATAATGTCTTTTCTATGTTTAAGCACAGTTTTCTTTCTCAGAACAAGTTTATATGAAACAAAAATTACCCAGAAGAAACATCTCTGCATTCTGTGCAACAGGATTTTAAAGAATACTAATAAAATTCAAACAAATCCATTAAATAAAAAGGAAATATGTTTTTCTAGGTAAAAGTCCTTTCACAACTCAACTTTCGAAGCTATGTATTTTCTCATGACAGTGGCAATCTTAAAGAAGAAAAAAGATCTTAAATTTTCTTCACACAAATATTTCATTGTTTAGAGATGAACACTAGAAATTTTAGGACAAAGCTGAAAGGGGCAACTCAGAAATCAGTGCAGATTTTCTTTTCAGAAATTTAGATGTTTCTTTGACTTAGCTTGCATGTTATGAACGAGTGAGCAAGTTTCTTCATCAAGGGCTTTTATTAGACTGTTTGGGCTACAGTCACTAAAAATAGCCCTTTGTCCTTCCAACCCTGCAGAGTTATCTGCAGTAGTACTGCACCATCAATTCTCTTTTTTAAGAGGCTGTTTGTGATGAACTCTCATTATTTTCTGGCAATTAATGGTGAGGAAAACACCACGTTTTCTAAAGGACATTGAAAAGTTTTAGTTTCATATTCTCATAAGCAAGGACTACACTCATTCCGTAGCTAATTTTAGTGCTGTGTTGATTTTTTCCTGAGAAGCTCAACTGCCCCGCAATACCCATAGGCTCCCTTTAAAGACCAGAACACATGATTAATTATTCAACTTTTTAATAATGTCTAAATCCAGCCTCTTCCTAGGTCGTCACCATTCCAAAATGGTTATAGCAAACTTGCGGACTGGCTGTAGGACATGTGGGCTTGATGGAGAGAGTGAGTGAGTGAGAGAAAGAGAGAGAGAAAGTAAAAAATCACTCCCAAGGGGTTGGCCACACTTCAATCCCTTACCTCTATTCTCCTTTAGAGGGCACATGCCTACGCGCCCCGCGTTTTTCAAGCTGCTGCATCCTGGACTCAAGACTCACAGTGGGCTATCAGGGATCCAGGTGCCCTAGCCTTTGCACGACCTGCTGGCCCATCAAATAATAATTTTCCATTGTTACCATGTGAACCTACCTTGGTTCTCTGAACTTATATCCCAGATCCAGCACTAACTAGCTGTGTAATCTTGGGATAGTTACTAAGCCATTTTACTCACTGATTTTGTTAATAATACCTATGTCACGGTGTTACTAGGAGAACGAAATGGGAAAGTTTGTGTAACCAGTTTAGTGTAGTGCCTTGTAGACAAGTAATCCAAAACATTAGCCATTATTATTTTTTAATTGATTTCTTCCATGAGTGAGACAGCCAGGGACAAAGAGAGAGTAAGAGAGACAGCACCCAGCAGGGTCCTGATGCCACAATCCACCTCACCCTCAGCCAGCCTGGATCCCTGACACACCTATGGCTGGCATTCCCAGGGACGTCTCTGGATACAAACGCGGAACCTTGCCACGTGGGTCAGTTTCACAGTGTTGCATTTTACTGCTTCGCAACTGTCTAGGTACACTAATCACTTATTTTTATAAACATTATTACTATGGTGCGCATTTTGTTACAGAATGGAAAACAATTTTGGTAAGAATGAGGCAACATAAGCTGTGTTACCCTTGAATTACAGTTTTATGGCTTTGGTAATCAGAGGAAAACATAACATGGATGTAGAAGTTTAAAGAGTCTCTGAATGCTACAGAATTTATCCTCTCTCCTTTGCTCAATTTTTTTGGGGGAGGGGGACTATGCCATTTTGGTCCTAGAAAACTTAGGCTATACCCACTGCAGCTCTAGAAGGTAAAGAGTTTTGAGTTTCCAAAACCTTTTTAAAGTCTTTAAAAATGCCATTTCTGGGAGCAGCCAGTGGCTTAATGGTTAAAGCGACTGGATTCCCACATGGTCCACCACATGGTTCAAGTCCTAGACTTAGCAGCTTAAACAAACAAACAAACAAAAACACTCTAGTCATGTGTATGTGAGCACCTTACGTCAAGAGAGGACATGGGGACCAGCAGTTAGCGTAATGGCTATGTTGCTGGACTCCCATGTAGTCGACTGAGATTCAAGTCCCGGACCCGGCGGCTTAAACTCATGCCGGGCGTGTGTGTGTGCGTGCCCAAGATCCTGAGAGGAGAACGGAGGAGAAAGGATTGCAGTGTGGCCATCCCCTCTGGGGAGTGATTTCTCACTTTTTGTCTCTCTGGCTCTCTCTGTCTGTCTGGCGAGTGCATGCGCCCTATAGCAAAAAAAAAAAAAAAAAAAGAGGACATGGAGGAGAAGAGACTGCAGCATGGCCATCACCTTGGGGAGTGCTCCCTCACTTTCTCTCTTTTTCACTCTTCCTTGCAAATGCACATGCCCTATAGCAATTTATTTTTAAATTCCATTTCTGTAAGTTCCTTCATTAAGTTTTCAGTATTCATATGCAGTTTTAGAAGGCTTTAGGGATTCACAAAATGAATATCAGTAAGTTGCCAATAAACTTCACCAGAGCAGACTCTTCAAAGCTCAGACACCAGTTTCCAGAAGAACTCGAAAACAGCCCCAGTACCAGAGCCTGGGTAGCGCATGGCTGGTTGGGTTCTTAACTACAGGGGCTAGAGAGCATCACTTCCACACTTGGGATATGGAGCCTTCCTCTTTTTTTTATTATTAAGAGAGATATTTGTTATAGAGCACATGCACTCACCAGAGAAACAGAGACAGAAAGCAAGAAATCACTCCCCAAAGGGGACGGCCATGCCAAAATCCCTTATCCTCCATTCTCTTCTCGGGATTATGGATACACACACACGTGCCTGGCATGAGTTGTAAGCCACCAGGTCCAGGACTTAAACTGCATTCCTACCCGTCTCACTTTTTCCATATCTCCAGAATAGAGTGGCTATAGAACTCCCTAACAAGGGATACAGCAGAGTGGTGGGACTAGGCATCCCACAGGACAATAGCACCTGAATAACTACGCACTCCTGTGAGGTATGGGCAGCTCCTGTTCTTAGAAAGACAAAATTAACTAACTACATTTAGTATGTGTGCAGCCTTCTTATCCTGCCTCTCAAATCCAGATATTTCTGGTAGTAAAAAAGCAAGAAGCTAGTAAAATAAATGATTCCTGGTAGAGGCAATGAAGAATGAAATAACAAGAAAAAAGAAAGAATACTACAGTGTAGTTTCATATCCCTAATAGTGAAAATAAACATGAATAGATTATTTTCACCAAAAAAGAGTAAAAAACAAAATTAGCTCAAAAGAAAAGAAGCAATCTGAATATACCAAAAATCAGTTGCAAATATAGTCAGAAATCTATCATCAAACAAGCACTTACAACTTTATCACAGAAAGTGTAGAAACATTCCCAACTCATTTTAGAATGCTAAGAAGGAGCCTTATTCTAACACCACATAAGGATAAACAGAAGAGAAAACTATACGTCAATCTTATACAGGATATAAATGTAAAATCATAAAGAATTATCAATCTAATACATCAAGTTGTGAAAAAGAATGATTACACAGATATGACTTCCTCTCTACTACACGGTGGATTCAATAACACAGTGTTCTAATGTGTTTTCAGTACAGAAAATTTAATGTAGAAAACATATATCTTCAATTAAAAAAAAAAAAGAAAACAATGAAACAGTGTCTTATAAAAATTGACACACCTTCCTGATTCAGAAAAGCCATGAATTATTGTGATTCTTGTTTGGGCTATTTTTTTTTTTTTCTTGGTGCCAGAGGGAGCAGGCACTTGCCAGAAAGAGACAAAGAGAGAGAACTAGAAGGACAGCACGAAAGCCTCCCACAGGGCTTGGTCACACCATAATCCCTTCTGCATCTATCCCTCCTCTTGGGCACGCACATGCACTCAGCACGTTGCTCAAGCTTCCAGTCTGGGACTTGAGCTATGTGATCAGCCATGTGGGATTCAGCCTCCTTAACCACCAGGCCATGGGTCAGCCCTGCAATTTTTAAGTGATGAGACGGGCTAACAAAACTCTACCTATTTTGAAAATGGGATCATGATATATTTGTTTTTAAATAATTATTTTATTTAACTTTATTTGTTTTAATTTGACCAGAGAGAGGGAGAGAGAGAAAGATAGAGAGAGAAAAAGAGAGAGAGAGACAGCAAGCTACCAGGTCAAACTGTGGTCAGCCATGTGGGAGTCCAGCATCCTTAACCACCACACCACTTGCCAGCCCTGGGATAATATATTTCTATATTAAAGAAATTATTATGTATAACTTACATAATATGAATGTATATTTACATCCATATTTGTACATAATAAAGATCTATTTACAGATACATGTGAATAAAAATAGATTCTATAAAGATCCATGTAAAAGTTCACAATAGTCACCTATAGAGTAGGATTTCCAAATTATCTTAATTATTTTTTTTTGTTTTTTTGTTTCAAAAACATTTCTATGCATCTATGTACTAGTTATAATTTTAAAATAGCTAGTAACATTATTTTAAAATGTAAACTCATAATTATTATTTTCCCAAAAATTAATTATGAAAAATATGAACTAATATTTTCAAAAATTCTTAAGCATCTGTTTATAATAAATGAGCACTTGAAATCTTTGAAAGCATTAATAATTAGCCCACAAATAACTTTTACTGATTCAGATAAGTATTGTGTTTAGATGCCCTTATAATTCAGCCTGAGTGAAATAGACAGATGTGAATACAGACTGTATGTCCTTTTCAGCTGGTTTTCTAGTTCCTGAGCTGGGGTGAGCATGTAAGTCTCAAGATCTTTGCACACACAGGCTTGGTTTCCTCAAGGCTTCCCCTCACTTTCTTTCTTTTCTTTTTTTTTTTTTTTTTTTTTTTTTTTTTGAGAGGTTTTCGCTACAGGGCATGTGCGCTCGCCAGAGAGACAGAGAGAGACATAGAGACAGAAAGCGAGAAATCACCCCCCAGGGGGGATGGTCACGCCGCAATCCCTTCTCCTCCATTCTCCTCTCGGGATCTTGGGCACGCACGCACACGTGCCTTGCGTGAGTTTTAAGCCACCAGGTCCGGGACTCGAACCGCGGTTGACTACGTGGGAGTCCAGTGACATAGCCATTACACTAACTGCTGGTTCCCAAGGCTTCCCCTCACTTCCAAAAGGGCAGTTACTCCTCTTCCCCTTGGTCTCAGCTTAAATGGCCCTTCCTTAAGAGCCTCCCTTTTGGAAACCACCTCGGTCAGTATTCTTTGTTGTCACCGTCCCTCTCCCTGGTCTTCTCATCGCAGCACATTCCCAAGCCTGCAATCATTAATATTTTTTCTGTTCATTTTCAGTTTATCGGTCTGTTCATTGAGAATTCAAATTCCTGGGAGGAAGGAGTAGGTTGAGTAGGTCTTTTGTATTTATTCTTGTGTTTCAGTCAATGCCTAATGAACAAATGACTGGGCTATAGAGTAATTAATTTCTCTCGGACCCATCTGCCAACAAATCGAAAATTTTATCTGGGGTCAATTCAAAACTTTTTATACAGCTCATAATGTGTACAAATTCTCACCTAGTTTTGTCAAAGAAAAATTTCTTAGAAATGTACATATATTATGCATGTATACACACACACACACACACACACACATTATATACAATTTCTTATAGCAAAGAAATTGAGTTTTGCTAAACCGTGTTGAGCCGACTTGGGAGAAATGTACAGAAGATCACTGAATCAGTTAAATTGCTGCATCTGATTTAGGGTGATAGCGAGCTGCTCAAATGAAACATGTTGGGGAAAAGACAGTTGCGAACATGGGGCAAGCTCTTCATTTAGTTGGAGAGACGATGTTAGGTGCTCGCTAATGTCCCCTGGCTTTGCTGGCTGCTGTATAACATGACCGTGATCCTAGATCTCTGTCGTTTGAAAGACTTTTCCTGCCTTTCTGGCCCCTTGCACATCTAAATTAGAACTCGATTTCTAATTCTAGCATAAATGTTTTCTGTTTTAGAAAGACTATAGGCCATACAGCACATTTGAAAAAGAAAAATCTCCAAAGTTATTTTATTGGGCTTTTAAAAAATGTTCTGAACAAGGAAATAAATCTGAACAATTTCTGACTTAATGTCTCTGATATTCTCAGGTCATCTCTCTCTGTGTTTTTGATAATGAAGTATCTAATTACATAGATACATAAAATTTCTAGCTTTTAATATCACCCAATAAGTTTTTCAGGTCATTATTTACTCAGGTTTCTCCAGACTGATTGAAGTCTCTGAAACATTTTTGCATCGTCTTTGGAATAATGTAGGCTCTCAATAAACATTGGCTGATTGACGAATATATGTATGCTTCAAGTAACAAGTAATATGTAAATATATGGTGGTGTTAATGTATGTTTTTATCATGATAATGATTATGGTGCCAATCATTTGGTTTTATCTACTAAATGAAGAAACAAAAATATTGACATCTTGTTAGCATATAGGATAATCAGTATTGGTGTAAATAAAATACTGGTACATAAGGGGTTCCCACTGATATATTTTATCTTAAAATTAGATATGATTAAAATAATGAGTGGTTTAATAGAAATTCCAATTCTTAAAAAAAAAAAATCCAACACAAAAACCTTTAATTCTTTGGTAAGTGTGCTGGCTCTCAGCTAGAAGCAGCATTTTTACATGTTTAGACAGCAAATAGCATTAGATTTATAAATAATGTTTTTATTTAAATAGTCTTGAATTAAAATGAAACCTTTGGCCCTACTAGTAATTAAACAGCGGTGTTTTACACTAGTCTTATTCTAAACATGCAGATAGAGAAAAACACTTTACAAATAAAAGTATACACAAGCTGCAGTGTTTTGGTCTATTGGAGAGAAGAACACCTGCAAAGCTTTTACTTCCCCCACTTCCGATTTTTTTTTTTTTAAAGTGGGCTGAAATGTGATAATACTCTTGTCCTCATAAGGGAACCAGAGATTAGTTCCAACGAGAATATCCAACACACTCAGCTACCTGCAAGCAACTGCACAACCTAAGCTTAACTGAGATGCATGGCTGGAAGGAGAGGCACTTGAAACAGCCGGCCACGTGGGCACACAGAGAGGGGGACACTCACCAGGCCAAATAAACTCCTTGCTTGCTTGTGTCCGATACAGAAGGGAGTAAAGTCACTACTCAGTGTGGCCTTATTCAGCCTGACTCAGCGGGTGGACCTGGCTGCAGGTCTCACTGAAAATTCCATGGGCATCGGGCCCAGCAGCCCCCTGGGCCTGATGGCAGCATTTGACCTAGGACTCTCACTGACCACATTCAGGAACAAGACTTTTTCAAGGTTTAGGTGGACTTTCAGCACAGTGACATAGAGGAAGGCATGGTTCTGTTTTTCTCTTCTAAGAAACATTTATGTTTGCTCTTTGACCTCCAGAAACTTGAACAGTTATTTTTTTTAATATTATTTATTTATTACAATTATTGTCATTATTCACATTAGTTTTTTCCAAAGAAAGACAGAGTGAGTGAGAGAGAAAGAGTTAGAAAGCAAGCTTCCAGGTCTTGGAATCGAACCGTTGACAGCCATGTGGGAATTCCAGCACCTTAACCATCATATCACCTGCTGGCCCCAGAACAGTTATTTTTTTCAATTTACTTTATTTTTCCTTATAAGAAAGAGAGTGTGTGTTCTGGCAAAGGAATGACAGAGACAAGAGAAAGAGGGAGAAAGCACCCACAGCGTGGCATGGTCATGTTGCAATGCCCTCTCCTCCATTTGTCTATCCTGTCTGGACTTTGGGCACTCATACTGGGTATGTTTTTTCAAGGGCCCAGACTCAGACCACCTGGTTAGTCATGGGGACCCAGCTCCCTCAGCCACCAGCGTGGAGCCAGCCTGAACAGTTATACAGGGTTGGAAAAAGCTAAAAAAAATAATAATACTACTTTAATTTTCACACTCTGTATCATGGCTGTTCTGTTCCATTTGTAAATGGATCACATGAAGCAAAGTGTGATTTCCAATCTGATCTAAGTAAATGCATGATGTCCTTAGAACAGAAGATACGCACTCAGGTCCAAGATTTCATCTCACCACACGTGAAATCAACGGGGTGGGGAATCCTCAAAAAGTTGAGGGAACATGCAAGTCATGAAAAAGAAATGTGTGGATTTCAAATTATTTGCACCACAATAAAACTCACACTGTAATTCCATTTTCCCATGAACATTTTGAAGTTCCCTCTTATTGTCCTGGTGACAGAGCCTCAAAATCCAGGCTTCTAAGCTGTGGAAACAGTGCAGGGAGGAGTCTTTAGTTATAAAATTCTAAAACAGTACATTCTTAAGTTAAAATGTGTATTATAGTGACCAGCAGATAGCGTAATGGTTACATTGCTGGGCTCCCACATAGTTGACTGAGGTCTGAGTCCTGGACCTGGTGGCTTAAAACACACCAGGTGCGTGTGGATGCGTGCCTAAGATCCCAAGAGGAGAATGGAGAAAGGATTGTGATGTGGCCATCTCTCCGGGAGGCTGATTTGTCACTTTCTTTCTCTCTGTCTCTCTCTGTGTCTCCAGCGAGTGCACACACCCTATAACAAAAATCTCTTTAAAAAATGTGTATTATAAATTAAATTTCTTTAATTACAAGGAGATTAAAATTTATGTTTGCAGCAGAACAGGTAAAGCTCAAAAGCAGCTCTTTGCAAACTCACCTTGGTCATCTCTCAGGCTTTTTGTCTTGACCCTGCTTCAGCCATGTCTCCATTCATGTGGGGCCACCTACGGCTTTGGCCTAATCAATTTCTCTCCATACAGTTAGCAGCCAGATCTTTCTCAACATCTTACCTACCTCCAACACTTCTTTCTTCCTTAAATTTTGGGCTTACATATAATCAATGTATGTTTTTGTGAGCTAAAGTTTGGTTTTTGTTTTAAGGTATACAAACCAGAGATATATGCTATTCATCTCCTACACTGATCACTGCACTACATTGTGCACACATGCACTTTGAAAACACCACTCTCTTGTCCCTATGACATTGTAAGTACAAGTGCGAAGGGTGGAGGATTGGGGCGGTTTCCAGGGCAATGATCCAGGGGAAGGAGATACAAAGACAGAGCTGGACTAGGTTGCTGACAGTGTTGGAGAGATATGCTTGTGTGAAATATACTTATGGCTCAGGTAGAAGCAGCAGGGATCAGTTCTTGAAAAATGGGGAATCTGGACTTTGTTATTTATGTAATGAGGAGCCCCTGCAGGTTTTCGATCAGAGGAGACTGAAGCAGTACCACTCATTTGAGATAAATTGAATAGATGAGAGGCTTAAGACAGGAAAACCTGTGAAAAGGTTATTGCAATAGGTTAAGAAGTAAGAATATCAGTGCAATGTGGAGGATAACAAAACAAATGAAAACAAAATAATACCAACAAAGGCTGAAGTTAATTTAGTTAAAGAAAATTAGTACTGAAACTAAATTTATTTTATTTTATTTTTGGTAAGCTTTTGCCTTAAGGTGTGTGAGTTTGCTAGAGAGAGCGCTAGTGAGAAATAATCACTACCCAGAGAAGATAGCCACACCACAATTCCTTCTCTTCCATTCTCCTCTCTGGATTTTTGGTACATATCCACACATGCCTGGCATGATTTTCAAGCCACCAGGTCTGAGACTGAAACCGTGATTGTCCATGTGGGAGTCCAGCGCTTTAACCACCATGCCACCTGCTGGTCCTGTTAGCTCTCAACTAATTTGTGGTGGGTGCATGAAATAAGAAAATGTCTTCTACAGATTCCTCTAGATGGGGATGACTAAGTGCTTAACATATAAAATTTTAATACAGTAGATGTTTTAACTATTAATCTCAATTTCTATATAAAAAAAGAAAATAGAACATAAGAGAGTATTAGAAAACACACCTTTAGTCATGCATATTATACTTTCTCTACAATGTTATCAGTTTTGTGACTACACTCATAACAACACTGATATTAAGACACTACAGAAAAATAACTAACATTTATCTTAAATCTTTCCTGGGTAACTCAAAAGTATGTGCATACCAAAGTAGGCCTCATAGTCAGTGATTCATTATAAGAGTAAATTCTATATTTTATTCCTTTGACCACTGCACAATTTATATATATATATATATATATATATATATATATATATATAAATTTATATATATATATATATATATATATATATATATATATATAAAAGTTCAAGGACTTCTGGGTTTTGGGTTTCCATGCAAGGAGTTTGGAAATCATGACTCCATCCTAGTAGCAAGTTGAAAGTCAAACAGACCGAAAAATCAACTCTGGTTAAATTCATAAAAGAAGAGGACACAGGACAACTTGCTGCCCCAGTGATCAGACAGCGAGATGAACACAGAGCATCCCTGCTAACTAGAGCAGAGACTTGTGAGTGGAAACATCATGAGAGCCAGTGCTGGGTGGGGAAATCCAAAATGTAATTGACAAATTGCAGGAGGCTCAGTGTGAACCAGTCTGAGAGTTAAAGATTCCAGGGGAAACAGTCACAGGGAAGCCCTCACAATATTGTGAGATTTACTTCCAAGAGCTCAATTGGATTCCCACAATAAAGAATATAGAAAAATGCCCTTGTGCTTCCAGCAGGAGGAGGGTAAAAATGAACCATACTATAATATGCCGGAGTGTTCTGTTCTTAACAAGGGCCACCTGTAGGAAAGACTAGCTAATCAAAGCCTGACATACTGGTCATTATTAGAGCTTAAATGATCTAGAGAAAGGAAAACATCAACTTCAATGCTCTCTAACCTCCCAGGTAAGAGAAGGGTATTACCTAGTTCAAGCCCATCCTAGCTATCATGTTCCGCTCATGAGAGGAGGAAAATATTGAGAACCATTTGTTAGGGTGACAGTCCAAAGGTACAAACTCATAAAAAGACTGAGGCCTAATTACAGAACTATAGAATACTTTCACTCCTCCCACATTTAGCCACCACATTATAAAAGTTCTGCTAAGTGGTTTCTTTTACTCAATACTTTATATGTCTGGTTATCAACAAAAAAATTGCAAGACATACTAAAAGGTAAAGTACAATTTATAGATGCACAGCAAACATTAGGACCAAATGTGACAGAATTGTTGGAGTTATCAGAGTGGGGATTTAAAATAACTCTGATTAAATACTAAAGGAGGTAATGGAAAAAGTAAACAGTATGCAAAATCAGATGGGCAATATAAACAGAGAAACAAAAAACCTGAAGACCAAAAAGAGATTCTAGTCATCAAAAAACATTGTGATAGGAATACTGTCTTTGGTAAGCTTATTAATAGACTGGATATGACTGAGAAAAAAATCTCCAAGTTTTAGTATATGCCAACAGAAAAGTCTAAAACTGAAAAGAAAAGAAAACAAAGTCTGAAAAACAAAGTGGAAGAGAATATCCAATGACCATGCTAACACTGCAACAGGTAATGGGAATACCAAAAGGAAAAGAGAAAAAGCAACAGGTGAAATGTTTGTAAACAATCATTACTGAGAATTTCCACAAATTAATGTCAGACACCCAATCACAGACTCAGGAAGCTCAGTGAATGTAAAGCATAAAATAGTAGTAATAGGCCAGCTACTATGGTACAGCAATACACCATGCTCCATGATGCTGAAGACACACGGAAGGTCCTGGAAAGGCATCTCCAGTGTATACATTCATGCCTGTGATCCTGACTGGCTGAGGCTGGGCATGGACAGAAGCATGGAGATACTGTTGGGGAGTGCTCTCTCTCTCTCTGTTTCTCTCTTTTCTTTATTTTTTTACTCTCTCTTCCTCTTTCTATCTCTCACTCATGAAAATATAATTAGAATTTAAAATGATAATAATAATGGTGTAAGCAAAACAAAACATATCTACATCAAGGCATGTAACTTTTAATCTTAAAAAATATATATAAAATTTGAAAGAAGGCAAAGGAAAAATGTGCCTTGCTTAAAGGGAAGCAATAAGTAAGACTTCTCAGAAATGATACAAACAAGAAATAGAGAAGCAAAATTTTAAGACAGAAAAACAAAACCAAACCAAGAACACCCTAGTAATCTGAAATTAGTAACCTGAAATTCTGAAACTTGTGAGATTATTTTCTAAACGTGGAGAACTAGAAATTTTCTCAGACAAAAATAAGTAACTGAACAAAATTTTTAAAAATTTAAAAATTGAGGAATTTTGTTGCCAGTAGACCTGTGCTAGAAGAAATAGAAATGGTAAAAGAAGTTCTTAAGAAAGAATGAAAATGATGTATGCCACAACAGAAACTCAGGTATGTAGATAAAGAAAAGGAGAATATGAGAAAAGGAAGAAAAGGAATAAAGATAAAAATAGACTTTTTTTATTCTTCGTTGATCAGATCTTCAAATAAGCATTTTTTAAAAAGTAATAGTAGCCATTGTAAGACAAATAATAATGTGATTGAATGTATGGAAGAAAATGAAATGAAAAATAAATAAAGAAAGAAGTAATAGTAGCAGCATTATATTCTATTACGTAGGTGTATGCATATATCATATCATATCATTAAATAACATATAATACATACTTATGTATGTCTACACGTAAGTAAAGTGAATGAAAAAAACTACAAGGATGAGAGGAGAAAACAGATCAATTTCTTTTCATTTTTTTTGGCGGGGGAGGTAATTGCTATAGAGCAATACCTCTCACCAGAAAGAGAGAGACAGAGAAAAAGCAAGCAAGAAATCACCCCCCCCAGGGGGGATGGCCACACCACAATCCCTTCTCCTCCATTCTCCTCTCAGGATTTTGGGCATAAACGCATATGCGTCTGGTGTGAGTTTAAGCCACCATGTCTGGGTCTCAAACCACAGTCAGCTACGTGGGAGTCCAGGAACACAGCCATTACACCAACTGCTGGTCCCCCAATTCTTTTAATTTTTTTAAAGACTCATATTACTTAAGGGCATTTACTTATCTCTTTCATGAGAAAGGGAGACAGAGATAGAGAGAGAAAGATGGCACCCCCAACAGGGTCTTGATGTCATAATTCATCCATCCCCTGCATCAGCCAACCTCAGATCATGGGCATGTGTGTACCTGGTGTATTCGAGGAAGTCTTTGGACGTGAACCTGAAACTTTCCCATGTGGGTCGACCTTGCAGAGCATTACATTTTACCACTATGCTACTAACAGTCCTCTAGTTTTTAAAAAACTTTATTTAATTCTTCCATGAGCAGGAAAGAGATAAAGAAAGAGAGAGTGATAGATACAGCATTTCCAATAGGTTCTTGACTCCATGATCTACCTCCCGCTTCAGCCAGTCTCAGATTATGGGCATGCATGGGCCCAGCATACCCAAGAGAATCTCTGGTGAACCTTGAACTGCTGCCATGTGGGTCAGGCTACACATGTTGTGTTTTATTGCCATGCCACTGTCTAGTCCCCAGAAATTATTTTTTATTAAAAAATACTCAAAGTCCAGTTGACGTGGCATAGTATTATTTGAGGGCACACTTAGATTAATTATAACTGCATATGGAAAACTCTAGGTAAGCTACTAATAAAAGTCAAGTAAGTACAACAGACATGTTAACAAAGGAGAAAATAGAATTATATAAAATCTTCAATTAAAACCATAAAAGGTAGGGACCATTAGATTGTGTAATGGTTATGTTGTTGGACATCCACATGGTCCACCGTGGTATGACTCCCAGACCTGGTGGCTTAAACTCATGCCAGGTGCATGTGTGTGCATGCCCAAGATCCCAAGAGAGAAATGGTGAAGGGACTGTGGTATGCTCATGCCCCCTGAAGGGTGATTTCTCGTTTTCTGTCTCTCTGTCTTTTCAGTGAGCACATGCACCCTAAATGAAAAATCTCTCTTAAAAAATTTTTTTTTAAAAGAGAAGAGCAAGGACCAGCAGTAAGTGTAATGGCTATGTCGCTGGACTCCCATGTAGTTGACCACGGTTCAAGTCCCGGACCGGTGGTTTAAAACTCACGCCAGGCGCATGTGCATGTGTGCCCAAGATCCTGAGAGGAGAATGGAGAAGGGATTGATGGCATGGCCATCCCCCCTGGGGGCGATTCCTCGCTTTCTGTCTCTCTGTCTCTGTCTGGCGAGCACACGCGCCCTATGGCAAAAACCTCTCAAAAAAAAAAAAAAAAAAAAAAAAAAGAGAGTAGCACAAAAATACAAGCAAAGAATAGGCACAACAAATACAAAGCCATAACAAGTATGGTAGAGATTAATCCAACTAAATCAGTAATTATTTTAAATTTTAATGATCTGAGAGTACCAATTAAAAATGGAGATTGCTAGATTGGATCTAAAAATTATATGCTGGCTACAAGAAAGTAATTTTATATAAAGACATATATAAATATACAAATGTAAAGACAAAGAGATATTAAATGTTAAGTGAACAGAGAAAAATATACCATAATAACACAAATAAAAAGAAAGCAGTTATAATTATATTAATTTCAGACAAAGCAGACTTGAAGGCAAGAAAAGATATCAGGGATAAAAAAGGACATTAAATAATGATATAAGACTCAATTCTTAAGATAAAAGAACCCTTAGGATGTATCCACCTAACAACGTGTCAAACTACACTAGGCAAAATCTGCTGGAACTTCAAGGAGAAATAAATAAATCCACTCCCATAGAGGGAGAATTCCACTGTCAGAAAGGGTGGATCCAGCTGGCAGAAAATCATTAAGAAAATAGTTGAAGTTAACAATACCGTCAATGAGCTAGGTATTATCAACGTCGATAGAACACCATCCAATGACAGCACAATTCACAATCTTTTCGGACTCACATGAAACCTAACCAAGAAAGATCACATCCTAGACCCTAAGATATACCTTAACAGGGACCAGCAGTTGGTATAATGGCTATGTGGCTATGTCGCTAGACTCCCACGTAGTCGACAGCGGTTTGAGTCCCAGACCCGGTGGCTTAAACTCACGCTGAGAGTGCATGCCCAAGATCCTGAGAGGAGAGTGAAGGAGAAGCGATTGCAGGTGTGGCCATTTCCACGGGGGGGGGGGGGGGGGGGTGATTTCTCGCTTTCTATCTCTCTGTCTCTGTCTTTTTGGCGAGCGCACACGCCCTATAGCAAAAACCTCTCCAAAAAAAAGAAAAAAAAATAGATATACCTTAACAAGTTTAAAAGAATAGGAATCATACAAAGTCTGATTTCAAACCACAATGGTACTAAACTAGAAATTAGTAACTAAAAGACAGCTGAAAAATCCCAAATAATGGAGACTAAGCAACACATTTCTAAATAACACATGGGTCAAAGAAAAAATTTTAAGAATAAAGGAAAAGATTCAAACTAAATGGAATAAAAGCACAATTTATCAAAATGTGTGAGAGGTAGCAAAAATAGCATAGGAAAATGTATGGCAATGAATGCATGTATTAGAAAAGAAAAAAAATGATTCAAAAATCAATAGCCTAATTTTCCAACTTACAAAAATGTAAAAGAAGAGAAAATTACTATGAGCAGCAGAAAAGAAGTAAGAATTAGAGTAGAAAGATCAATGAAGTTGAAAAAAGGAAATCAATAGAAAATCAATGAAACCAAAAGCTGGTTTTTGAACAGCTGAATAAAATTGGTAAGCTTATAGTCAAGCTAACTAAGAGAGAGAAGTCACAATTTCAAACTTAGATTAAAGAGAAAAGATTACTACAGATTTTATGAACATTAAAAGGATAATAAAAGAATACCATGAACAAATCTATGTCTACAACTGTGATAACATAAAGTGGACCAATTCCTTTAAAGATAGACTCTGCCAAACTCAACACAAGCAGAAATAGACACAGCGAATAGGCTGATAGCCATTAAATAAATTGTTATGTATTTTCTCTATTTATGTGTAATTCACAGAGAATTATATTGACATTATTATAACCAATGATAAGTTCTACTTAACATTTAAGGAAGAAACGTTATCAATTCTTAATATAATAACTAATAAGTTCAGGGTCAACAGGTGGCAAAGTAGCTAAGGCACTGGGCTCCCATGTGATCAACTCTGATTCAAATCCCAAACCCAGCGGCTTAAAACTCATGCCAGGCATGGGTGCATGTATGCCCAAAATAAAGGGGGACATCTTTAATTTGCTAATAATACACAATGTAATATTGAGTCATAAAAAATGATAAAAGTTAATTATTTGAGGCAACATGAATGAACCAGTGGAAATAATGCTAAGTAAAATAAACAAACACTGAAAGACAAGTACCAAATATTTTCATTATTTAGGGTAAGTTAAAAGATTTGATAGATTGGAACTGGAGAATCTAATGGTGGATATCAGACATTGGAAAGTAGAAAGGAGAATGGAGGTGAATGGGGAGAACTTTCTTAAAAGATATAACAGTACAAGTAAATAAGTTACATGAATTCTATAGTTACATAGTACTATATCACAGTAGAATAACAATAGTTGGTAGCAATTGATGTATACTTCAAAATGGCTAGAGGAGTGGATTATGAATGTGTACCACTCAAAGTAACGATAAATGTCTGAGGTGGTGTATTTGTTTATTGAACTGATTTTATCATTACACAAAGTACGCATATTTCAGGAAACCACACTATACCACAAATACATGTACTATTAATGTATGTAAATTAGAAATTATAGTAATAATTTTTAAAGCCCTACAGCTAATATCATACCTAATCATAATAATTTTAAAGCTTATTCATGAAGATCAGAAACAATGCAAGTATGTTTCCTCTCACAACTCCTTTTCAATATTGTTCTGGAAGTACTAGCTAATGCAATAAGAGAAGAAAAGAAATAAGAGGAATGCAGATTAGGAAGGAAGAAATGTTCTTTACCTTGAATGCTGTAGTGGTGATCACATTGGGTGCATTCACTTGTCAAACCTCATTGAACTTTACAATTTAACTATGTATTTTATTTTTTATGAATTATACTCCAATAAAATTGAATAAAACTTTGTTTTTTAATTAAAATATATATGTTTTAAACTATGTATATTACTTTCTAAAATTATTAGACAGAATTCTAAGTGGTCCATGACCTCTGTCCTCTTGCATTATTTTTGTGGTTATATGAGATTACAAGGCAAAAGGAATTTTTCAAGTGTAAATAAAACAAACAAACAAACAAAACACCTAGTTGAATTTAGAACAAGGAGATTCTCCATGTGATTACTTGAGAAGCAGAGAATTTCTCTGGTCAGTGGCAGGGGAGGAAGTCAGAGATTTGGGAACCAGCAGTTAGTGTAATGGCTATGTCGCTGGACTCCCACGTAGTCGACCGCGGTTCGCGTCTCGGACCCGGTGGCTTACAACTCACGCCGGGCGCGTGTGCGTGCGTGCCCAAGATCCCAAGAGGAGAATGGAGGAGAAGGGATTGCGGCGTGACCATCCCCCCTGGGGGGTGATTTCTCGCTTTCTGTCTCTATGTCTCTCTCTGTCTGTCTGGCGAGCGCACGCGCCCTATAGTGAAAAACCTCTCCAAAAAAAAAAAAAAAAAGAAAAAAAAAAAAAAAAAAAAAAAAAAGGAAGTCAGAGATTTAAACCCATCATTGTAATTAAAATAGCTGTTCCTGGCTCTGTAGTTCAAAGGGGATATGTGTCAAAAACTGCAGATAATCTAGGAACTGAAAGCCCTATCTGATAGCCATAAAGGAAATGGGACCACTGTCTTCCACAGTAAGAACCTGAATTCGGCTATCCACTGAATAAATTTGGAATATTCTTTCCCCAAATCCTCTAGACAAGAGCCCTATATGACCAACATCTTGATTTGATTTTTGAGATAAAAAAAAGAAAATGCAGTCTACTTCACCTGGAGTTTTGACCTACAGAACTGTGAGCTACTAAGTGATTGTGTTTAAAACACTATGTTTATGCACATTGATAGAAAATTCACACATATGCAATAGCTGGAAATAAGAACTTGATTGATGCTTTGAGTGGCTGATTGAACAGAATTAAGTAGAGAACTAATACTATGCATAATAAACTAGAATATAGGCAAGATGAAATCCAAACAAAATTACATGGGAAAAAAATGGCAGAGAACACAATGAGCTCAACATATGGGAAGTATGACTGTAGCTCCGGAAGAAATAGAGGCAGGCGAGAGGAGCAATTTGTAAAGACATAATAATTAAGAGTTTTTCCAAAACTCTTAAGAGATAATATATATATATATATATATATATATATATATATCCAGTAAAAATATCCTTCAGAGGTGAAGGTAAGTAAAAACATGTTCAAAATACAGAAAAATAGGTCATCACCCAAACTTTCACTAAATGAATACTAAAGGGAGTTACCAGAGAAATAATGACAGATAGAAGCTCTGATGTGCCGGGAAGTTAGAAAGCAATAATTAGAAAATATTTGAGTGAATCTAAATAAATATGGACTACATAAATTAATAATAATAACATTATGGGGAAAAAACATGGTAAATTAAGATAAAATACATTGCATTGTATATATACAATAATTTAGATGCAATAACACATTTATTACTATATTATAGAACAAAGGCAAGAAATCATATTTTAATATGAACAATGCCTTTTAAAAATAATAGCACAATATAAAATGAACAGGAACTATAGCTAAAAAATACCAATAAAACGCTTATTTCACTTAAAAAAGATCAAGAGGAGCAATAAAAAAATACAATCTAATATAAAACGAATAGGAATATGGCTGATTAAAACCTCAAGATAATATTTATTACACTAAATGTTAGTATAAATAAATCTATTAGACTAGATATAATAAAAAAAATGACTTTATGCTACCTAAAGAAACATGGTAGTGGGCCAGTCCTGTACCTAGTGATTAAGGGAGCTATATCCCACATGACTGACTATGTGGGTTGAATCTTGGCCCTGGTGACTTGAAAAACATGACAGGTGTGTGTGTGTGTGTGTGTGTGTGTGTGTGTGTTTGTGTGCGCATGCGCGTGCGCCCACTGTCCAAAGGATGGATGAGAGAAGAGATTACAGTATGATCATGCCCACTGGGGTGGGGGCGCTTTGTCTCTCTCCCTGTCTGTCTATCTCTCTGTCTTTCCCTGGTGAGTGTACAAGCTCTCTGGCAAAAAATAAATCAATAAGGTTATATGTAACTTAGCCCAGCTGTGGTGGTGTAGGCATCATGGCTGCTGCTGCATGACGTTTGAAGCCACACTGGAAGGTTCCAGATTCACATCCCAGGTCTCCCTGAACAGATCCAGTATCCCCCCCACCCCCACCATCCCATTTGGTTTAAGCCTGGGAGGAGGGTTGAATGTGAAGATCCTGCCAGGGGTACTGCGCTCTCTCTCCTTCTCACTAAATAAATAGACTTTAAAAATAAAATTATATGTAATTTAACACATATAGTCAAAATATATAAGAAACAATTGCCAAAAAGAAAAAAACGGAGAAATAGGAAAACCATAGACTGAACTTAAAAAAAAGATAAATAGGGACCAGCACATGGCGTAGTGGCTACATCACTAGACTCCCATGTAATCAACTGCTATTTGAGTCCCAGACCTGGTGGCTTAAACTCACGTTGGGCACATGTGCGTGCATGCCCAAGATCCTGAGAGGAGAATGGAGGAGAAGGGATTGCCCCATAGCCATCCCTCCTAGTGGGTGATTCTCCCTTTCTGTCTGTCTCTCTCTGTCTTTCTGGTGAGCGCATGCGCCCTATAGCAAAAACATCTCCAAAAAAATAAATAAAAATACATATAAATAAATAAATAAGGTTTTTGCCATAGGGCAGGTGCACTAGCCAGAGAGAAACAGGTAGTGAGAGGAAGAGTGAGAAATCATCCTCTAGAGCAGATGGCCACTATGCAATCCTTTCTCCTCCATTCTCCTGGAATTTTGAGCATGTATTCACATGTGTCTGATGTGATTTTTGAAGCCACCAGGTCCTGAACTCGAACTACGATCAGCCATGTGGGAGACCAGCACCATAACCACTACACCACCTGTTGGCTTCTAGAGTGGATATTTTAACAATCTTTCCTCATATTAATTTGAAAAAGTAGTCAAAAGTTAGTGTAAATATAGATTTGAATAGTGTCATAGATCAAGATGAGCTAACTCACATATTTAAAACACTGTATAGCAAGGAATATATAAAATATGTTAGTGTACACGAAACATTTACCAAAACTGACCATACACTGGGCCTATAAAAGAACAGATGTCCAATGATAGGAGTTATGCAATTATGTTCTTCAACCACAGTATAATTTAGCTGGTTACCAGTAATAAAATGCTATATTCTTTGATCATGAAGAAAAATGAAGAATTATCTGAATTATAATGAAAATATTAGGTCATCAAAAGAGTCATGATGCATTTTAGCATAGAAAAATACATCATAGCCTTTTGATGACTCAATATTTCAAACATTCTTGTGAGATTGAAGTTATAATTGTGCACAGTTATTATGAATACATGAATTAGAACAGGACAAAGTTGAAAATCAATAATCTTATTTATTTCAGAATCAAACCATAAACCACCATTTACATCAAAAAAAGCAGAAAGAAACAAAAAATAATAAATTTAGAATCGACATTAATGAAATAGAAACCATCTTCCAAATAGATTGAATACAAAAGTCTGAAAAAAATCATAAAATTATTTGGCAGTTAGCAAGAATGATCTCATTAGAGAAAATGCACCAAGAACAAAGAGCAGCAAAGAGGGAAAACATTAGAGACACTATAAATATTTTAAAATATATTTAGAAGATTCAACATCATGACATTAAATTAGAAAATTTCAGAATTCTCTCTTATCTTGGAAAAGCAAATCTTAGCCCAAATTGGCATTTTTGTAAGACTTAAAATGGACTCATTTGTTTTAACTACAGAACAGAAATAGCTAATAACATGAAGTCCCAAATTTTAGTTGTTCTTGTAATAGAATCACAAAACAAGTTGAATGGATAGCCTCTGCATGTCTTCTATGTACAGCTTAGGAAAATGATTTGGGAGGAGTAACAATAACTTGGGTGGGCCATCTGGGTGGATGAAAATAATTCTGAGAATTTTGAACCCCTGAAATCCCTTGAACCACCTTTGCCAAGAGAAATAACACTTTGCTTAACAGATGTGGTGGCTTCCTTTCCTTGGAGGTAAAAACCTAATACAGTACTCACCTTAAGCAGTTTGCTTGCTAGAGAAAGCCTATTCTGAAGACCAGCAAATGGCCTAACGGTTACATTGCTGGACTCCCACATGACCAACTGCAGTTCAAATCCTGGACCCAGAGGCCTGAAACTCACGCCGGACGCATATACATGCATGCCCAAATCCAGAGAGGAGATTAGAAGAGAAGGAATTTTGGTGTGGCCATCCCCCACTACCCAGGGAGTGATTGTGATTTCTTGTTTTTTGTCTCTTCTGGTTAGTCCACATGCCCTATAACAAAAAAAAAAAAAAAAAAAAAAAAAAAAAAAAAAAAAAAAAAAAAAAAAAAAAAAGAGAGAGAGAGAGAGAGAGAGAGAGAGAGAGAGAGAGAGAAAGCCTACTCTTAGGGTCCACATTCACTCTATGCCCTTTGACTTAAGACTCATTACCAGAATCTGAGACCAGCATCTTTAGGAAGACAAGCACAAAATTTCACAATTTACTTTGGAAAAATACATGGAATGGGCTCTAAGGTGTGAGTCTAAAGAGATGGACTACATACTTGGACTCCACCAAATTTATTGACAAAGATACATTTACTTGAGATTCTAGATTTACTATGTCCTGACTGATGGAGCGAATTCATAAATAACAACTACAGACAAATTCACATTTCTAGAAATGAAGATAAGTATTCATATTTTCCTGTACGTATTTGTCAATACTGTTCAACCTTTCCCTTTTATCCTTCTTCCGCTATTATATTATATAAAGAATGTTGTTGGTACTTAATTTTGTAATCAGTTTTTCGATTACAGCATGCCTGATATCTTGGTTTGTAGAGAAATTAATCCTAAAAAGTGGATAGGGAGAGTTATGGAGTATGCATTCCCCACCCTGTTTTTTCTTTTTTTTTTTTTTTTTTCTTGCGAGATTTCAAGAGCATCTTACATTTATTTACAGTTGCATCTTGTTAAGAAGAAACATCGACTAGTGTTGTAGGAGTTAAATATAGATAGAAGTGTAAGAAGAGGAAGGAATGAGTAATAGAACTATGGCATAAGGATGGCAAAGGGTGAGAGATGAAAGAAATGTGCACACGCAGTGCTTGTTTGCTCTCAGATAGAATCTCCTCCTTTCACTAGAAAGGACTGACACCTGCGTGTACATCACCCTGCAAACTATGCTGACCTCTGGCCAGTTTGCCCAAGGGGAGGTACGAATAAGTAATTGATCAGAACAGGGCACCTTTCTCTATGCCAAGTAGCAATGAGACTCATCAATTTGAAACAAATTGGTAACTCTGTGCTATTGTGCCTCTGATTCTTTAAACTATTTTTAGAATTATTTTATTTAACTGTATTTATTTATTTATTTAAATTGGACCAGAGAGAGAGAGAATGAGAGATAAGGAGAGAAAGAGAGAGAAGTGATAAAGCAAGCCTCTAGGTCCAGAACTTGAATTGGGGTTAGCCATGTGGGAGTCCAGCGCCCTTACCCACCGTACCACCTGCCAGTCCCACCTCTGATTCTTTTAAATTATTTCATGTCTCCATTACATTTTCTATCTCTCAGAAAATATAATTTTTCATATAAATAATTCCTATTTATTTTTATAATTAAGTAGTAAATATGAATAAGATTTCCCTCCATTCTGTATTCTAACTCATTCTAGGGAATCTATTTTCAATTTATTTATTTTATAGTAGTTGTCTTATTGAACTATTATATTAATTTTATATATATTTTTTAAGAATTATCTTATTTATCTTTCTTTCTCTCGCTCTCTTTCTTTCTTTTAATTTGACCAGAAAGGGACAGAGTAAAAAGAGAGAGAGAGAGAGAGAGAGAGAGAGAGAGAGAGAGAGAGAGAAAGCCACCAATTCTGGAACTCGAACTGTGGTTGGCCATGTGGAAGTCCAACGCCCTTAACCTCCACGCCATCTTCTGACCCTGATTTTATGGGGTTTTTTGCTATGGATTCTCCTGGGTAGATGGAGAATTCAGATGGACAAGAAAACAGTTTAATTAAAATTTTCCTCTTCCTTTAAGATAGTTGTATTTCTTCCTAGTTTATATGTCACATTACAATTGTAAGAAGTGGTAAGTGATATCCGTCTTTGTTACTAAATGTAATACTTCCACTCTCTCCACACCCCTACTTCTCCCTTACTATTTTGCCTATATACAGTGTATTATTTTGAAATAGTTTTTTTCTTTTTTTTTTGGAGAGATTTTCGCTATAGGGTGCGTGCGCTCTCCAGACAGACAGAGACATAGAGACAGAAAGCGAGAAATCACCCCCCAGGGGGGATGGTCATGCCGCAATCCCTTCTCCTCCATTCTCCTCTCGGGATCTTGGGCATGCACGCACATGCGCCCGGCGTGAGTTTTAAGTCACTGGGTCCGGGACACAAACCACAGTCGACTATGTGGGAGTCCAGCGACATAGCCATTATGCTAACTGCTGGTTCTCAATAATTTTTTTCTTCATGTCAAGAAAGTTCTGTCATGGGAACCAGCAGTTAGCGTAATGGCTATGTCACTGGACTCCCACGTAGTCGACCGCGGTTCACGTCCCGGACCCGGTGGCTTAAAACTCACGCCGGGTGCGTGTGCGTGTGTGCCCAAGATCCCGAGAGGAGAATAGAGGAGAAGGGATTGCGGCGTGACCATCCCCCCTGGGGGGTGATTTCTCGCCTTCTGGGGGCCAGCATATGGCCTAGAGGTTATATCATGGGGCTCCCATGTAGCTGACTGTGATTTGAGTCTCAGACTCAAGTGACTTAAAACTCACACAGGGTGTGTGTGTGTGTCTGCCTATTTTGGAGAATGGAGGAGAAGGGATCGTGGCATAGCTATCCCCTCTGGGGGGGTGACTTCTCACTTTCTGTCTCTCTGGCAAGTGTACATGCCATGCCTTACAGCAAAAATCTCTCAAAAAAAAAAAAGTTCTGCTTTCTAGTTCTGGTGTAAGTATAGATATTATTTCTACATTTAATTTATAATTTTTAGAATTTAAAATATATTTTTCATGCCCTAGAAATATGTACGAATGCAGTTATTTTGACTTGTTTATGCAATAAATTATCTTTACAGTATCTTAAAGTTAATATTTATATTTCTTGAAGTATACTTTTCAATGAGATATAAGCCTTTAATATATTATATATTATCACTAATATTTTATTTAGCACATTTTTTATTGGTACATTTGATATTTAGTTTCATTCTTATTTTTCTTTTTAGATGCCTTCTTCCTCGTCACATTTTGGTATCACGGTTAAACGGTAGCTTGTTGAAATTACATTGTGAACATTTTCATTTTTTTGTGTGTGCTAGAGCTATTTATATATGATGGGAACGTTTCCTTTTGACAGTCTGAAACTATTGCTGCTGCTTGGGAACAGTGACATCATCCAGTGGGAATAAAGCCACTTTCTGGAGGAACACCATTTATTACAAATTAATGGTAAACAGATTCAAGAGGTAGATGAGGTCACTTGCAGATCTGAATAGGAGGCTCATGATTTTACCTAAGTAGTTGCTGAGAATAAGGAGAGAGACTGAGAGGGACCATAGAAGATGACCAAGAAACCACAGAAGGTTCAGTAAGATTCAAGAATATTCAGACTCAGAAGAGAAAGAAGTTAATGCTCCAATAATCAAGCTGGTAATTTATTACAAAAATATAGAAAAGTTCATGGTCATTTAAAATAAAGGTTTAAGAAAAAGATCATATTAGTAAGAAGTAGCAACTATTTTAAACAAAACTGATGAGGATTTGTTGAGCACTTACCATGGTATCAGACACGATGCTATTAAACATATGTGCGTTCTTGTTTGGCTCACAAGAACGCTTCATGGACTCTTTCCCATTACCATGCGTATCAACACTGATGCTTATTAATTTTAGGAAATCATGCAGATACTCAAGGCTTCTTAACATGACCTGTGTAGTATGTCTAAAAATACATTTTCACACAAAAAAATTGTCAGAAATATTATTAAAAATGAATAACAAGTATATAATAAGTCCTTTTGGAAGGATTATAACTTCTTTTTTTATTTTATTTATTCATTCATTTATTTTAATTTGACCAGAGAGAGACACACACAGAGAGAGAGAGAGAGGGAAAGTGTGAAAGCAAGGCATCAGGTCCAGGCCTTGAACCATGGCCGGCCATGTGGGAGTATCCAGCGCCTTAACCACCATGCCACCTGCAGGCCCTGGAAGGATTATAACTTCTAATCTATAATAATGCTGAACTGCAAGAGCTAGTTCCTAGTCACTTGTGTAATTCAGCACTATTATCTAATTGTCTTAGGTTTTAATCTATAGGTTCTTTTTTATCACACACACACACACAAAAAGAGTACAGTTTGATTTAGAAAATAGGGAATCAATGGGACAAATTTCTTCATCTGGAAATCACGCAGTACCACTTCTACCCAAAATTGTTGTATAGTATGTAATTCTAAACTAGTATTAATTACGATAATCTTCCTATACAAAAAAGTGTTATTATGATACATGTACATAGATAAGTGTGCATATGTATTTGCATATTTACTTACATATACACAAGTTATATTGTTAAACAAATACAGATTCATTAACAAATTAAAAGATTGTATCCCAGTGAAGCACATCCTAATAATAAATAAGAGGGATTTACCGAATTTCCTAGTTTCTTATTGTACAAGGAGTCTGTTTCAGAAGAAAGAGAACAGTAAGCAGTGGCTCTCACAGGACATAGTCCTGATGATCTAGGACAACATGCAACACATTTAAACTACAGCTAAAGTATTCTATTAATCAGAATCACATGTCATGCTTAGGTATAACTTTAATCTTTGTTTTATCTTACTAATTTATATTTCCTTTATTATTGGCAGAGCATGAGGGATAGGAGGCTAGGAGATGCACTTGATTGAGAAAAGACATTTTTGGTAACTTGCTTACATGCTTTGTTAAAAAACAGTAAAAAAAAAAAAAATCCTGTTTACATTGCAAATCTGAACCAGAGCACTTCATCAGACTGGAACTTCCTGACACAGTAAAGATCAGGTAGTTTTGTGCCATATTTTCAGAACATCAGTACTCCATATGCTGTAAGAATGTCACTGAAGTCTGGCAGCAATTTCGAAAGGCTCTTGACATGTTGTTTGGTGTCATTCTTTAGTAGGAATTGCCTGGGGTGGTGGCTGGAAGAAAGGGGAAATTGTGGCAACTAAGAAACACTAACGCCTAACCAAAATGATGGGGATATGCAAAAGGTTTCTAGAAAGTAACAGATGCAAATGCTTCATTGCAGGTGGGAGGGGGGAATAGGACCATAGAGAGAGAGAAAGAGAGAGGGAGGTGGAGAAACATCTACATGTTTCAGAGTGACATATTTAAATGTGAAGTCTTGCCTCTAAGTAACATTTTGAAAATCAATTGAGAAATTGTGAATAGAGAAGTAGAAAAGATGAAGGTTGATAACTGTAGTCATGCACCTATGGTTTCTTGGTCTCTATTCCATGTCTCGAAGACAAGCTTATTTGCCAGACCTAGTATCTCTATCCCATTTCAGCCTTTTTTGGCAGAACACGTGCCTAAGTATATTTAATAGTTGAGACTGTAAAAATATTTCATGATGGGACCAGCAGTTAGCATAATGGCTATGTTGCTGGACTCCCACATAGTCGACCGCGGTTCGCGTCCCGGACCCGGTGGCTTAAACTCACGCCAGGCGCGTGTGTGTGCGTGCCCAAGATCCTAAGAGGAGAATGGAGGAGAAGGGATTGCGGCATGGCCATCCCCCCTGGGGGGTGATTTCTCGCTTTCTATCTCTCTGTCTCTCTCTGTCTGTCTGGCGAGCACACGCGCCCTATAGCAAAAACCTCTCCAAAAAAAAAAAAAAAAAAAAAATTTCATGATTATTACTTCTGTCATTAGCCAAACCAGCTGTCATTTTGTCATCACGCAATACATAGGGAAAACTCTTTTTTTCCAATCCATGTTGGGAAACCACAAGTAGTTATTGTTCAGGTGATGAGGCATCTGCTTATGGATTATGGTGACTGGCACTGGAAGTGGGAAAGGATACAAGGCCAATGTGCATTTGTGTAATATTAACATGAACTGCTTCCTCAGTACTTTTAAGTAGGCTGATCTTCTATCCTGAGGTAGCTCAAGACTTTGCACATTACATTCTCTTAAGCTTAGACATCCTGTAAATGTCAAATTTCTAGACTAAACATTCATAAATATTTATATAACTTAGAGCAGGCCACTGCCTATGTATTTATCAGAGCTTAACTTGCTTGCATTACTTTGTTTGGATCATAAGAGTTTGACTTTGGACCTATTTAATAAGTGTTCTATTGCTCTCAACATGTCGAGCTGATGTTATAGCAGATGGTCAATATTATTACTATTTGCTTCTGTAGATGTGATAATGCTTTAGGAGATGGAAATTTAGTCACTGTCCTCCCTCATCAAACTTTCCATGAAAGAATTCAAGTTTGTAGTGTGAAAACAACTTATAAATACTTTGATCTCACTAGTCTTCGTTAATACAAAAGGTGTGAAAATATTCATAAAAGAACAAGTATTTATGAATATACCACTGAGAAAAGTAACTGGAGCTTTTCAAGAGTTCGTTATTCTATAGATAGATCATTGTGATGCCACTCAGTCTTTCGCATCAGGTCTCCAGCTTTCTTGTTTCTTTTAATAAATCTCATCATTTAAGTTCATTAAAAAAAAAAAAAGAAAACATTTCCAGTAAACGACTATAGAAATGCATTCAGAAAACCAAGTGTGAGAGCAATAGAAGTATTAGATGGATGAAAATGCATGGACTTGTTTGCTTCTAATAGTAAATTTCAGTTTTACTTAAGTCTAAGAACGAATTAAAAATCTATTTTTACGTGTTGTATACAAATAAAACATAATGCATGCCAGCTTTCAACAACAGTAATTATTTTCAGTAAGTCCTAAGTTAATGGAAAGATAAGTAAATATGCAGTTTAAGAAAATGTTGATTCAAATACGTTATTGTGAAAAAGTTATTCTAATTGTCTTAGTGAGAAATAAAACTCAGATATGAATTAGCCTAAAGCATCCTATTCCAAAGTACTAAAATATTGTAGCTGTGAT
The DNA here is from genome assembly GCA_026018925.1 of Tupaia tana. NCBI lineage: Eukaryota > Metazoa > Chordata > Mammalia > Scandentia > Tupaiidae > Tupaia > Tupaia tana. The sequence continues at coordinate 135,076,179 of JAKSZU010000003.1, forward strand.
TAGAGCTTTGGTAGAAAACAAATGGCTATTTCATTCAAACAGCCAAATGCAGTGGTGTGCACACAGAAGCCCAGTCAGGAGACCAAGGCAGAAGGATCCTCAGCCTGCAGCCAGCATGGGCAATATAGGGAGACTCTGAAGGAGCCAGGAGTGGTTGCTCATGCCTGTAGTCCCAGCTGGGAAACTGAGGGAGGAGGATTGAGATATGGTGAGACCCTGCCTTTAAAAAAGAGAAAAGTAGATCTACATCTTATGTTTGAAAAAAAAAAATGCCAGAATAATCATTCTGTGCAGAGTGCTATTTACTAGAAGTTGAAATTCCAATAATGTTATTAATATTAAGAACAAAGAACCAAAACTTATGCTCCAAATACATGTCTAAAGGAATAAAATTATGTTTAAACTCAAACAATGTAAACTTAGGGATGGCCCATAGCCTAGTGGTTACGAAAGCTGTCTCTCACATGGCTGAACCTGGTTCAAATCCTGGACCTAGTGGCTTTAAAATAAGCAAACAAACAAAAACACTAAGTATATGTGAGTGGGTGCCCAAAATCCCAATAGGGTGGAAAAGAGGAAGGTATCTCTCTCTCTCTCTCCCTCTCTCTCTCTCTCTCTCTCTCTTTCTCTGGTGAGCACATGTACCCTTTGGCAATTAAAAAATTAAAAACTTAATTCATTTGGTGATTGTAAGGATACAAAGTGACTGTAAAAAAAATGATAAAAAATTTTAAAAATTGCAAACAAAAAACTAACATGATAATGCATAGAATTGATGGGATTTTGTGAATTATGATCAATATTATGCAGAAGTTATTATGTTTGTTATGGAAAACCTTGCTTCAATATGCTAGTCTATAATTTTTATACATTAAGTTAGTTTTGACAGTAAAAATGTTTATGATGCATTTAATTTGTTTTGTTATTCTGGAGTGGAACCAGCTTTAATATTTTAGTGAATGATTCAACAATGAGCCCAAGAACACCAAGAAAAAGTTAATTGGCTCATACCAGACAATCTAAAACATCTACATTAGAGAAAAGGAAAACTATTCTAAGGTAGAAAACTTACTTAATAAAAATGGACCAGCGCATTGACTAAGAATGTGAACAAAAGGAAAAAAAGAATTAACATAATTCTAGTGGTACTGGGGGGAAAAATCATCAAGAAATTACTTAGAGAAATGACTCAAATTATCTGCAGAAAATTTTTAATTATATAAAATATTTCAAATGTGAGAAATGATTGGTTAGTAGAGTATCCAGCTGAGTAATTAATCAGGGTTAAATGCTAGGAACCGCTGAAGTGTAAAATCGATTTGGGCTGATCTTGATACCTAAATTTCATTCCTTTTAAGAACATCCATTCACGTGGGATCTATTAAAGCTTTTATTTTAAAATAATGTATTGAGGGTCGGGTGGTGGTGCAATAAAACACAGTGCTCTGTGAGGCAGACCCACAGGGGACGGTTCTGGGTTTGCAGCCAAAGAGCTGTCTGGTTCACATGCGCCCATGTTCCAGGCTGGATGAGCATGGGTGTGGATCTTGGAGTTCAGACCCCACTGGCAGTGCTATAGCTTACTCTGCCTCTCTCTTTCTCTGTGTCTCTCACTCACGGAATAAATAAATAAATAATATGTATTGCTTCAGGAGGTATAGTCTTTAACCTGTGAATACCATTTGGAAATAATTGTCAGAGTCTCTGGATTTAGTGTTATGCATATTTATATCTCAAACATCTTCCACAGTGGTTAGCACATCAGGAGTTTGAACATGTTTGGAAAATGATTTATGAGTACAGACCCTAACGACTGTTTGGAGTTCGATTCTGGTAAACAAGGTTTTAATTCTTACTGTGTATGAGACTCTGTGTTTTGGGCTCTGGAGGGTAAAGATGCATGTTTTCTGCCACCAAAGGGCACGACATCTAGGTAAGCAGATGACAAGGATAAAAGCATGTGCAAACTAAGGATTGAGTAGGTTAGTGCAGTAAATGAATGTAGACCAGTACAGTGGGGGTACAAATGTAAATATAAGGAAGTAGTTGTATTAGAAACTGAAAGATTAGAAGATATAGAAGCATAGAAAATGGCTACCGATACTAGAGACAATGCAGGAAGAAGTGGGAGAGTGAGAGGAAAGGAATTGAGAAAAAGAGACAAGCAAGACCTTTATGGGACACAGAAACAGACAATTATCCATTAATGATAATTAGCATGATTATCATCCAACTGGACTAGTGTAGTGTATTCATGTTGGGTAAATTCACTTTACAAGCTATAGTGATGCATAGTGATTGGATATATAAAATAAATTAAAAAAAAGAAATGGCTGTATACAATGCTTATTTTATCTATCTAATTATAAAGTAAAAGTGAGACTCCTGGCCCAGGAAAGTAAAGAGGAAAGCATAAAATTGTTTTTTGATTTAGGAATTTTAAAATGGGGTGAGGGGCAGGTGAAACAGATGAAACACTGGTAATTGACTTGTGCAAGGTTACATGACTTTATGATCGGAGTGCAGGAAGCTGGGGCGAAAGCCCTGCAGGCCAGTCTGTGGTAAACTGACACTCGGAATGAAAATGGCATTTGGAGATACTTGGGGAAAAAAGGTTAAAATCAGGATTTCCTTAATCGTCGTTTATGGCTCTTCCATGTTTCTCCGAAGGCAGATCCCACCACCCACACCTCAATTTCATTCAAGTTAGTGTAACTTATAATTCCATCAGGAATTAACGTGTATTTTCCCAAAATATGTGTCTAGAAATATTAATCGCATTCTATGGCCAAGAAGTATGGTAAGTACTTACTAAAAAATATAGATTACTGACATTTCTCATTACTAATCTCTACATATCTAATGTCAATATAAGATCTTAGTATTAAAAATGAAAGCATTTCAGTGTCAAAATAAAAAACACAAAAGCCTTGGCTACAGCAGCATAAAGAATATTGTACATTCGATTTTTTACTTCAGAGATCTAGTATGAAATTAGAGGGCATGTCATGTCAGGGCAGACTTAGACTTCATTTTATCCACTTGAATATAATACCTACTTTTAAAATAAAAATGTTAAAGAAAAATAATGCCATGTAGGGTCAGTATACCTATGAAATTCTCCTAATGTGTTGTTTTTGTTAATGTTGTGTGAATATTTGACAGATGTTGTAATATGCAATAATTGCAAATAGAGTTTTAGATTTATTGCTTAAAATTTTTGAACAAGCATATTTGAAATATGCATTTTTCCTTTTTTATGATAACAGACAGAAGTGGCTCAGTGATGGATTAACAATGTAGAAGGGGCCTCTTTTCCATAGAATGTCCCTCCATTTTGCTTTGAACATCAAAGGTATACTTTACTTTGGAAAAGAAGGTTTCAACACTAAGTTTTATTCAGGGGTTAAGCCTTTGTGATTACCAAGCACTTAACCAACACTAAAAAATATAGGAAATAATAACGAAAGTGTGCGCATGTCAACAAGTTGCCTAACAATCAAGATCAATAAACAAAACCATAAGGCTGCAGAGCACTCCCCTCCTCCAATTCATAGATGAATAGAATCAATGCTTGAGAAAATTTCCCTGGAGGGTACAGGGTGGAATTTGGAAACTGTAAAAGGAGCAATGAAATTGAGAAGAGCAGATGGAAGCTATTAAATCAGAATAACATTGCCTCTCACAAAGACTCAAATCAAATGTCATGAACTTCTATTATTGACAACACAGGCAGGCAGCACAGTTATCTTTGGACTTTAAAAATATATTATATGCAATATCGCACTATAAATAGTTACAAATTCTGCCTCAGCAAAGCGTCATGCACCTGGTAGGTACGCAGTAATGATTTTTTTTTTTTTTGCAATGTTATCCTAATTTTAATGGACTCATGTCTAGAAATGTTTAAAAAAGAATAAAGACCGCCAAAGGGCTCAGTATATACTTAATTTTGTAAAAATGCTGACATCCTAAAGCAAGGGTACTATTTTAAATGTGAAAATTATTTAATTCATTAAACGGCCTATACTTTTAGAGAACAAAGAGCATTGGCTGATTTCATAGAGCTGTTATGTTTTTAAATATCACCATCAATGATTCTTATTTCTTTATCAGAAATTACCAAAACTCTGGGAACCAGCAGTTAGCATAATGGCTATGTCGCTGGACTCCCACGTAGTCGACCGCAGTTCGCGTCCTGGACCCGGTGGCTTAAAACTCACGCCGGGCGCGTGTGCGTGCGTGCCCAAGATCCCGAGAGGAAAATGGAGGAGAAGGGATTGTGGCGTGGCCATCCCCCCTGGGGGGTGATTTCTCGCTTTCTATCTCTCTGTCTGGCGAGCGCACGCACCCTATAGCAAAAACCTCTCCAAAAAAAAAAATTAAAAAATTACCAAATCTCCTGGTACACACTGTCTACCTGGGCTCCTTCCTTGACCTCTAGATTCTGGATGAAGTATTTGAATGCTTCAGGAACCATGAAGCCATTGAAAGATTGGTAGATGAGTTTCTTCCATGGGCCTCATGGAAGGTCAGGCTGATGTACTGCCATGGTCCTTCTCTGCAATCACATGGATCTTGTTCTCCCCTCATCCCAGCTGTTGGTGCATGTGTGAGCCCAGATGAAGGCCGATCGCTCCCTGCCTACCGCCCACATCTGCTTGACTTCTTCCCGTGGAGGCTTTTTACTGCAAGTATAGACTTCCTTTTTTTTACAACTCATTTCAAACTATATGTTATTTTAGATATTTTCTACAAAAGTTTGTATATGTACTAATATCTCTCCATTCTCTTTTCCATGTCTTTTTCTTTCATTGCTTTCTGGAGCATTTCACTAGGCAATTCTTAATGTCTCAATAAATTTACACCAGCTTGTGACAACCCACCCATGCACTTGCCTGAAGAAAATACTTAAAGGGCCTCTTTCAATCCTAGAAACACTAAAAAGATTACTTTAGTGGAATTGCCCTGATTTTTGTGACCTCCATGGTAATTTTTTCACACCCCCACACAAGAAAACTGAGCTGGGTTTCAGTTGACCACAGGTTATTTTATGCCCCACGCTTGGACTTGTATGGGTTTTGAAAGGGCCAATAATTCCTTGATTCGGGAAACATTAAAATTACTGAATGCTACACTTGAAATGATAGTTTTGCTTCAAACTGTATAAAGTAATATTAAATGACTCAGATCTAAAGCTGCATGACCTCCACTGCCAGTTTCTGTCTCTATGTACCTAATGGACACTTTCATAACTTGTGTTAAAGTCGACTGTTCCTTACCTTCTCTCAACGCTCTGTCTGGAGGAACCTCACAGGGACCAGAGTCAGCCAAGCACCTTGATCATGAAGGCCACCAAGCTCCCCATGAAAACAATCTGAACTTAAGTCAATGATAAGATTCTTATCACTAGATATTGTAATCTTAAATCCTATTTTCCAGTTGAAGGTGATCAATTAAGCCTCCAAAAAACTCCATTTGCCATAGTTATGAATTAAGTTACACAGAACCATACTTACATGCAGAATGCAGACTCCAGCAAATGTATTCAATGTAACATTTCAGTGCTCTTTTTTAAAAATTATTTTCACTTTAGTTTATTTATTGTGATTGTAGTAATTCATAACTTGATGCAAAATAGTGAGTCACAAACACATTTGAAGGTTCTTTGTTCGCATGCCTCCCAAATCTTCATATGCATTGGATCTATTGTGCAATTAAATATTGTAGAGAGACCTGTACATCACAATGTTGATTATAGTTCAAATCCCAGACCCAATGGCTTGAAAAATATGCCAGACATGGAGTTTTTTCTGACTTTCGATCAGGGCGCACCACAACTCCTCCCATGTACCTTAGAACCCAAAGTCCTCCAGCTTGCACGTCGGTATGCACAGCACATTACCTGGCTGTCTCTATTAGGTCTATTCACAGCTCATATCTCCCTAGCTCATCCTCAGCTCAACAGTTTAGGAGAGGAGCCAACCATCTGAAGAAGCCTACATAAATCCTGCTCTCAGGTGGAGAAGTGGATCACGTCCAGGGACACACCAGGGATTTAGGGCTGATCTTCCCTGTTCTGACATTACAGAATCTATGCCAATAAATAGGAAAAAGCAAATATTTTCTCAGGTGACCAAAAACCAGTGCAGAGACACAATAAACATAAAAAAATGTATATATCTCTCCCCCAAGAGAGCACAATAATCCTTCTCCAACAATAGGCAGCACAATAGAATTCACAGAAATGTCTGAAAAATTCCAAATATTCATTGTGACAAAACTCAATGATATGCAAGAGAAAGCTGACAATCAATTTCAAGAGATAAGAAAGTCATTTCATGACATAAAGGAGAAATTTCACAAAGAGATAGAAACCCTAAAAAAAAAGAAAAAAGAAAATCAAACAGAACTCCTGGAAATGAAGAATATGGTACAAGAAATCAAAACCTCCCATGAAAGTATTAGCAGCAGATTGTACCTTATAAAAGAAAAAATTTATAACCCTAAAGACAAAGTCTCTGACATAGACCGAATCACCAAAAAGAATGAAAAAATAATCCCCCTCCCAAAAATGAGGATACTATAAGGGAAACTCTAGACATCATTAAATGTTCGAATATATGTATAATTGGTATTCCAGAGGTGAAGAAGTTGATACAGGCATAGAAAAGCTATTCCATAAAATACTACTTGAAATGGGAAGAACAAATAAAATCATTCCCAGATAAACGAAACTGAAAGAATTTACCAACACTAGATCAGCTCTCTAAGAACTACTGAAAAGAGTACTATATCAGAAAAATTAAAGACAAAATAGAAAGAAGAGAACACAAAATAACAAAAATAACAACAACAATGACAAAAGGCTAAAAAAGTGGCAGGGATAAGTCCACAAATGTTGATATAATGTTGAATGTTAATAGATTAAATGCTCCAGTGAAAAGACTGACTGGATGGATAAAAACAACAGGAGCCCTATGCTATGCTCCTTGCAAGAAATGCACATCACATACATAGACTGAAAAGAAGATGAAAAAGATATTCCATGCAAATAATAAATAAGAAAAAGGCTGGGTTGCCATACTTATATTAGACAAAACTGTGAGAAGGGACAAAAAAGGACAAAAACTGTGAGAAGGGACAAAAAAGGACACTATATAATATAAAAAGGCCTAACTCCCAAGAAGATATAACACTTAAAATATCTATGCACTCAACACCAGAGCACCTAAATATGAAAAAAAAAAAAAAAAAAAAAAAAAAAGAAAAAAAAGAAATAGACTGCAACAAAAATAGTTGGGAGATCTCAGCACTCCACTGTCTCCTCTGGACAGATCCTCTAGACAGGGAGGGGAAAAAATAAAACAATAAAGAGATACAAAATCTAAATGATACCATAAATCAAATGTACTTGACAGTAATCTATAGAACTTTTTACCCAGTAACCACAAAACACATATTTATCTCATCCCCTCATGGAACATATTCAAAGATCAACCACATGATAGAGGACAAAACAAGCCTTTACAAATTCAGATGTATAGAAACTATAGCCAGCATATTCTTTGACCACAATGGAATGAAACTTGAAATTAACTGCAGAAAGAACTCTTGAAAATATACAAAGACATGGAAACTGAACAACCTACTCTTGAATGACTTTGCAACCACTGAAGAAATTAAGACTGAAATAAAAAGATTTGTTGAAACCAATAATAGTGAGCACAATAGTTTTCATAACTTATGGGGCACAGCTAAAGCAGTCATAAGAGGGAAGTTCATAGCAATTAGTGCTCACAAGAAGAAAAATGTAAAGGTTTCAAGTTCCAGGGAACTGGAAAAGCAACAATAAGAACAACAAAAACAAAACAAAAGAAAACCTAAGAAAATACCAGGAAAAAAATGAATAATAAAGATTAGAGCAAAAATAAATAAAAAAGAGAATAAAAGAACTACACAGAAAATTAATGAAGCCAAAAGTTGGTACTTTGAGAATATAAAAAAATTGACACACCATCAGCTAGACTAATCAGGAACAGAGAGAGGAACCAGATAAATCAAATCAGCAATGAACAAAGCAATATTACAACAGATATAACAGAAGCACAATAGAAGAAGAGAGAATACTATGAGTTAACTATATGCCAACCAACAAGAAACATAGATAAGATGGACAAATTTCTGGACACATATAGTCTACCAAGATTGAATCAGGAAGACATAGAAAGCCTGAATAGACCAATAATATGCAATGAGATCGAATCAATAAATAGTCTCTAAATGAAGAAGAGTCCAAGTCTCAATGCCTTCACTTCTGAATTCTACACAACTTTTAAAGAATATATAACCTAAATTCTACTCAAACTATTTCTGAAAATCCAAAAGAGAAGAAAATTCCCAAATCCATCCTATAAAGTCTCCATCAACCTGATGCCCCAAATTGACAAGGACATAACAAAAAAAAAAAAAAAAAAAAAAAAAATTAAAATAAACAACAGTATCCCTGATGAACACTGATGTAAACATTCTTAACAAGATACTGGCAAATCATATCCAAGACATATTTAAAAGAACATAGAACATGATCAGATAGGATTTATTCCAGGATGATTCAACATATGCAAAACAATAAGTTTTATACATCACATAAACATTAGGAAGGACAAAAACCATATGACCATATCAATTGACGTGCCTAAAGCATTCAATAAAATACAACATCCTTTCATGATTAAGACTTTCTGCAAAATCACACTGAACATGTGTGCATGGATGCACAAATTCCAGGAGGAGAATGGAGGAGAAGAGATTATGGCTTGGCCATCCCTCCTAGTGTGGAATTTCTTGCTTTCTGTCTCTCTGTATCTCTCCAGAGAGTGCACATGTTCTATAGCAAAATATCTCTTAAAAAAAGACTTTCTGCAAAATCAGCATAGAAGGGACATTTCTCAATATAATAAAAGCTGTATATAAAAACCCATATCTAACATCACACTAAATGGGGAAAAGCTGAAGGCTTTTCCATTAAAAACTGGAACAAGACAAGGCTGTCTACTTTCACCAGTCCTGTTCAACATAATACTGGTAGTCCTAGCTAATGATCAGATAAGAAACTAAAAGGCATTTAGATAGGAAAAAGAGAAGTAAAATTATTTCTATTTCCAGATAATATGATTATATACAGAGAAAATCCAAACAAATCCACAAGAGACTCCTGGAAGTGATAAATGAATACAGTGAAGTGACAGGAAACAAAATCAACATACAAAAATCTATAGCACTTTTATACTCTAACAAGGAACAGACAGATCTACAATCAAAGAAAGTAATTCCATTTATTTTATAATAGTCACAGAAGAAGGAGGAGGAGGAGGAGGAGGAGAAGAAGAAACAGGAATAAACCTAAAGAAGTGAAAAACGTCTACAAGGAAAACTATGAAAAACTGAAGAAAGAAATTGAAAATTATACTAAAGAGTAGAAAGACATCTCATGCTCCTGGATTAAAAGAATTAATATAGTAAAAATGTAAATTCTACACAAATTAGTTTACATATTTAATGCAATTCCATCAAATTACTAGAGAAGTTCTTCACAGAAATAGAAAAAGCAGTCACAAAACTTGTCTGGAATCATAAAAAGTCCCATATTGCCAAAGCAATACTGTGCAAAAAGAATAAAGTAGGAGGCATCACACTTCTTGGACTCAAAACATAGTACAAAGCTGTAATAAGAAATAAAGCATGGTACTGGCACAAAAATAGGCAGGTAGACCAAAGGAAGAGAATAGAGAACACAAATAAACCCAAAACACATAACTGGGGAAGGAGGACAGGAAGAAGAGAATCAAGGGAGAAAAAAGCAAAACATTTAATGGACACAGAAATGATGATAATGTGTGTCATAATATGTTTGACTGGATTAATAGGCATTGTATTCATGCTGAGAAAAATCATTTGTATGCTGTAAAGATTTTCAGTGATTAAATGTTAAAAAATAGATGAATTAAAAATAAAAACATACAGCTAACTGATTTTTGACAAAGGGCACAAGAAAATCCAATGGGGAAAATAAAATGGCATTGAAGAAACTGGATATCCACCTATAGAAAAATTAAACTAGACCCTTATCTCTCACCATTAACAAAAAAAAAAAAAAAAACTCAAAATGAATCAAACTACTGGAGGAAAACATTGGGGAAACTCTTGGAGACATCAGAGTAGAAAAAGATTTCTTAATTAAGACCTACAAAGCATAGACAATGATCTCAAAAACAGACAATTGGGGCTAAATCAGGAAAAATATGCTTCTGCACAGCAAAATAAATAGTAACTAGAGTGAAAAGACAACTCTCAGAATGGGAGAATCCATTTGCAAATTATGTCTCAGATAAGGGACTGTTAACCAGAATTTAGAAAGAATTCAAGCAGCTTACTTGCAAAAAACCTAAACAATGCAATGATAAAAAAAAATGGGTAAATTGGGCTGCCTGAGGTGTTGCACTCCCATGGCTAACTGCGGTTTGAGTTCTAAACCTTGTGGCTTGCTTTTTCACTCCTTCCCTCCTGTCTCTCTCTTGTCCAATTTAAAAATAAATAAATAAATAAAATTAAATAATTATTTTTTTAAATGAGAAAATGAGCTGAACAGAGAACTCTCGAAGGAAGACATACCAATGATCAAAGAGCAAATGAAAAAATGCTCAACCTCTCTTAAGGAAAATGTGAATCAAAACCACAATGAGACACCCAGTCACAATGGCTAAGATTAAAAAATAATGATGAGGGCTGGTGAAGCTGTGGTTAAAAAGAAACTTTCCTACACTCTTGGTGGAAATGTAAAAAGGACAACTACTGTGGAGAACAATATAGAGGTTCCTCATAAACCTACATATAAAGTTACCAAGTGATCCAGCAATTCCATTCCTGGGTATCTCCCCAAAGGATAAGAATACACACAGTAGGAAAAACATCTGCACATCCTTGTTTATTGCAGCATTATTCACAATCGCTAAGATATAGAATCAATCCAAATGTCCAAGAGCAGATGAATGGAGAAAAAGTGTGGAAAATACACACTACAGAATACTACCCAACCATAAAAAAAGAGACACTGAAATATGATACAAAGTGGATGAATATGGAAGCTTTAATGCTGAGTGAAGCAAAATGGACTATGAAACAGAGGCAGCGCTGTGTATCCCCACTTAATACATTCTGAATGTGCACCCTATGACAGGAACTGAAAGACTGGAAAGTATAAAAACAGGCAGAACAACTATAGATACTAGAGACAGTGTGGGAGAGGATGGGAAATGGGAAGAAGGGAGAGAATTGGTGGTGGGGAGGGAAGCAAAGGAAAATAAAACAAAAAAGAAAACCATGACAGAAATGTGAGCATATGCCCAGGATTCTGACAGAGTAAAGAAATGGAGAAAAAAAGAATTGCATGTGTGACCACACCCCTTTGGGAATATTCTATATTCTCTCTCTCTCTCTATATATATATATACATATGTGTGTATGCCTATACATATATACATGTATGTGTGTGTGTATATATATATATATATATACACACACATGCATATATATATATATTTATATATCCTTTTTTTCATGTCCATAAGTACACTCTCTGTCATAACAAAATGCTTCGCTCTCATTGTTTTGATAAGGATAACTATTAATACATTAAGAATTGCTTAGTAAAAGGAAAAACAGAAAAAAGTATTTATAAAGATATGAAAAACTTTAAAATTTGAGTTTGGGTCATATTTAATTACACACCTCTATTCATTAATAAATATAATCAATATGTATTAGATAATACCATGTGGTGGGAATTGAGAATGTTCTAATGACGGTAACAGTGAAATAACAAGGGAAATTACTAAGCATTAGGATATCAGTTGTTACAGGTGCTCACAGATGTCATCTGTGCTCCAGTATTAGGGATGATGTGAAATGAGGAAAGAGTGTTAGTGACGAAGGTTCAGGTGTTCCTGTTTTTCTGTTTCCCTAGCTTGGGCAAGTGACTACTCTGGGCTGTCTCCTCAGTGTAAAGTGTGTATAATGATTATACTATCTCCCAAGATTGCTGGGAGAATTCAGTGAGTTAATATGCATAAAGTTCTTGGAAGGGGGTCTGGGGAGTGGGAAGGGCTGTGTCAGTGTTCATCCCTGTCATCACTGCAGCTGGCACTCGGATGCCTGCAAGTAAGAATGAGGCTGGGCACGTGAGCAGGAAATGGGTCACAGGAGGAAACAGGGAACATAGTATATTAGAGAGCTTGGAATTCCTGAGAGCCATGAGGCCATTGAAGAGTTTAAAGGAGAGTCATGATCCATTTCCCATTTAGAGATATGAGTTTGGCTTTCTGGTGAAGGAGGTGTTAGAACCTCAGGCATGGGGTGGAAGGGAAGGAAGTTGTCGCAACATCCTCAATGAAACGGTGACACTCAAAACGGAAGCAGTGGTGGAAGGTGGGGATGCTGGGATAAATCATAGAGAATATGCTCTAAATCTGAATAAATCTGAATCATATGTGTGTTCTCATATCTAGCATCCATTGTGATAACATTTGTGTATTACTTTACTTGATATTACTACTAAACATCCCTACTAAACTTCATTCACTTTTTATACATAAGTGATTTATTCCTCTAAATTTTACTGAAAAGTGCTCGAAACATGCAAAAGAACATGGGAGCCGTGTAGGTAATTTATGAAGCATTCTAATAAAACAAACACATCTGAAAGACACTCAATGTCAGAAATAGATCTGATGAAGATTCTCTCCTTGAGCAAATTTCATCCAGACTCTCCTGAAATGTTCTGAAATAGACTTGACTTTAGGACTTTGCTGTTCATTTCTGCACTAATTTTAGCAAGAATCCCTCTAATTCAGTTTAGCCAGAATCTCCCATTTCCTGCACCTGATCACCCTCATTGTCTAAACAGCTTCCTGTCCTTTGCCTTCTGGATGGGACTGGAGAATGTCTGGTCACCCTGGCTTGTGGTCAGCCAGAATCTTGCTAGTGCTTCGGTTTAGCCAGAATCCCCCCTTAACCCAGTGATTCTCTTAGTAAATTTCTATCCATCCACCCCAAACCTGCTCCTTGGTTAGAAATTCATTCTTACTATACTGTATTCTAAATTGAATCCAGCCTCTCTCCCACACTGCAAAATCCCATTGCAACAGTCCTGGTATACGTTGCAATGCCCCCCTTTGAATGAAATCTTAGTGTCTTTAACAAGTGTCGTTCAAAAAACTTTTATTTCTTTAACATATTTTCTCATTACCATTGATGTCCCCGTAGGCCTCCCCTGCAAAATCACAAACTTCTGTCTCTCCCTAGACAGAAACATTATCTTGACTTAGAAATCAATAAATTATTGCTTTTATTGATGGTTTTATCACACCTGGACATGTCCCTAAATAATGTGCAATTTCTTTTATTCCTGAACTTCATTTTCAAAAAAGAACAATCAACTATTACCATTTATAATAAAGTGTAACTTATAAATTGTAATTGTTTTAATATGCATCTTAGGTTCATATTAGCTACATACACCTCTAGTTTACCTATTTTCATAGCTATATTGTTTTTTCAATATAATTATAGAAATATTTTTGCATTTGTTTATGTAGTGAGTTAGTTACTTTTGTTCTCACAAACAATGTTGCTAGAAGTATTTTCTTAAATGGTAACTGGTATAAGTGTGCCAGCCTCTCCAGGAGTAAAATCACTTGGTCATAGGATACATAAACCTCCAGGTAACACCATAATTTCAAATGGTTTTCTCAGAGGTCATACCAATTTTTAACTCCACTGGCATCATTTAGAATTCCTGGTTTTTCCACATCCTTGCCAGTAATTGGCATAGTTAAACTATTACCTTTTCTTGACAGCTTGGTGGTTATAAATGGTAACTTACTGCGATTTAATTTACCTGGCTATTATGAAGCTCAATAAATCAATGTGTTTTTTTTTTTTTCTTTTTCTTTCTTTACTTTTTTTTCTACCTTGAAGGGCTTGTACAGCCAGAGAGAAACAGAGACAGAAAATGAGGGAGATGGGACAGGAGATGGAGAAACACTGCAACGAGGCATGGTCATGCCACAATCCCTTCTTTATTTCTCCATCCCGTCAGGATTTGGGGCATGCATACATATGTGCCCAGTGTATTTTGCAAAGCACCAGGCCCAGGATGTTAATTCTTCATGTATCCTCCTCTGTGAAATGCTTGTTTTCTTTGCCTACTTCTCTACGAACATTTTTAAATGAGCATTCATGAGTATTCGTCATAGAATCTTAACATTACAGTTGGTTATATGTGACTAATATCGATTTTCATTTTTTGAAGAATTATTTTATTTCACTTTATTTCTTTATTTATTTTAATTTGACCAGAGAGGTACAGAGAGAGAGAGGAAGAGGGATGGGGAGCGTGGGGGAGAGAGGGAAAGTGAGAACACAAGCTGCCAGGTCCGGAACTCAAACCATGGTCAGCCATGTGGGAGCCCAGTGCCTTAACCACCATGCCACCTGCCAGCCCCCACTTTCAATTTTTCTCTTTTCTTTTCACTTCCTTTATAACAGTCTTTTGATAAATAAATGTGCTTGATTTTAATTTGATTATCAATTATTTTCTTTAAGTAAATGCTTCTTATGCCTTATAGGTAAACTCGCTCATGCCGAGTACCTAAGATAGGTATACTATAATTTCTTTGAGAAGTTGAAATGATTTCTCACTTACATTTAGTTTTTAAGCTATATTAAACAGATTTGGTATGTGAGGTAGGGATCTTTATTCTGTGTTTTGTTCGGTTAACATATGCTATGTGCTCTATAACTGGTACTAAAAATACAAAAATAAAATGTAACAAAATAGGATGAAATAATACAAAGGACAGAATACCTATCCTTGAGAGTTGGTGAGAAAAATAAGGCACTATTAACCATACCTTACGTCTGGATGGTTCTTTTCTTTCGTTTTTAAGTTTTGCAGTAGAGCATGTGCACTCATCCAGGGAGACACCAAGAGGGGGAGGGAGAGAAAGTGAGAAAGCACCGCCTAGGAGGGATGGCCATACCACAATCCCTTTTCCTCTCTGGATTTTGTGCATGCAAGCACATGTGCCATGTGTGTTTTTTCAAACTACCAGACTCAAATGGTGAAGTTGGTTTTATGGGATCCAGCCACCTTAACCAGCACGTCACCAGCTGGCCCAAAGTTTGGTTTTTACAAATTAAACAGCTCTTCCCATCACCAAAGACTCATCAGGAGAATTTTCTAAATGCAAAACACATAACTCCACTCCCTCCTATAAAGGCCTTAGTCTTTATTCATGCCATCCAAAACAGAACTTTCCAACCAAACGATTAATATATTGGCCTAGGAAGGCTTCTGTACTCAAATGCTTGAGTTCTTGTAAACAAACTACAACCTCACTTTGGGGTCTGCTTCCTTAATGAGTTGCTGAGTCATAGCCAATCGCATCAAGCATATTTGTCAATCACCCAGAGCCTGCCCTTAAACTGTGTTCATACAGGCAAACACCAAACAAGCAATCCGGCGGCTAATCCACCTCATTCCCCTCGCTTCCGTTTTCTGTATGCCATTGCCATTTTCCTTTTCCTGCCCATTAATGTTATTTGACCATATAATGCTTTGGAGTTCTTCAGAAACAGTTCTTGGGGCTGCTCAATTTGGGAATAATTTTTTGCTCAATTAAACTCTCCAACATTAGAGTCATATAAAGTTCCTCTTTCAGCACCTCTTAGCTTATCGAATACAGTACTACATAATTCAGCCCCCTTTTTCCTCTCCAGATATTGCCTTGTCTATCTCTTCCAGAGTTAAACTAAACTAAATGTGGCCTGAGGAAGCTTTGGTACTTGCATACCTGAGTGCTTCCACACACAGCTCAACCTACCTTAGGATGTGAATAAACTGAAAACTCGGCTTGAGGAACAGGTATCTTGTCAGAGCGGTCACAGCAGCTGGGTCTCAGCCAACAAATGGCCAGCTGTGCAAACTGTGTTTAAATAGGGCAGACCCAGCTGTTCCCTGCCTCACTTCCATCTCTTGTGTGTCACTTTCCTTTTTCTCCCTAGAAATGTAATCTAACCATAGGGTAGCCCCCAGGTCTTCAGAATCAGTTCTAGGGGTTGCCTGCTTCACAAAATGTTCTTGGCTCAATTAAATTCTGCTAAATTACATTGGTCTCCAGTTTCTCTGTGAACATCAGGAACCCTGCATTGTCTGGTGGTTAAATGTGCCACGCCATTAACTAGCCCACTTCTTCTTCTGCTGTCAGGGAGCAGTTGGGGGGCTGTTAAAATTCTACACAAGAAATGGTGACATCCTCATGTGGTGGACAAGAGTCTATGATGAGAAGGACATTTGAGAATTACAAAGAAAACAGCATGTAAGGACTTTTGGATTAACTGGACCTACAAGAACTAGTGGGGCAGAGGGTTTGGGTGAGAGTGGATCTCATTGTTATATTGCAAACTTCCTGACACCCTAAGAGATATTTGTTAATAAGTAAATAAAAGATACCAAGAGATGTTTGTTAATGAATGAATAATAAAGTAATCATAAACCAGCTCTTTGATTTTGACAAGGAGCCAGCCCCACAGTGCAGTGGGCAAGCCCTACACAGACGAAGTCACATCCCACATGGCTGATCAGGGGCCCAGTCCTGGACCTAGTGGCTGAAAAACACACTGAGCATGGTGGACATGCCTAAGATCATGACAGAATGCAGAACTGGAGGAGAAAGGATGGAGGCATGACCAGGACCATTGTATTTAGCGGTGTTTGCGCTCTCTCTTTCTCTCATGTGCATGCACCCTATGGGAAAAACAAAAACAAAAGAAAAACTCCCCGGGGGGGGGGGGGCAGTGATTTCTAGTTTTCTGTCTCTTTGTCTCTCTAGGGAGCATATATGCTCTATAGCAAAAATCTCTCCAAATTTTTTTTCTTTTACTTTTTCCCCATTCACCACAGAGCATGTGGGCATGCATAAGACATGCAGAGAGAAAGAGAGAAGTACCCTCCACAAGACTCTATCACGCCCTGATCCCCTTTCTCGGGCCCTTTAGCCCTCCAGGGTCCTGGGCATGTGAACACCCACCCAGTATATTTTCAGTCTGGCTGGGCAGGGAACTTGAACCTGACTCAGCGCATGTTTTTGAGCTCGATAGTACACTGCTCTGCCAACCTGATCTCAGAGGCTGAGGCAAAAATAATCACTTTTGCTTTTAAATACAGATCTTGATTGTAGGCTTTAGAATTCAAAGTATTTATGGATATTAATATGCGATTAAAATATACTTAAATCTACTTTTACTTAGTCACAGTGACTAACAGCTTTAATGAAAAAAAGAATATCAAAGCATAAATACAATTTTAGTTCATGAATTCCCTAATGATTCTAATTATTAGAGACATTAGCCAGTACTAATGCTTTTACTAATTCTTTAGCTGGATCAAGTATGGGTAAATTTGAACTAATAAAAATACATTTGCATTTTATATTTCTTTAACATTACACACACACACACACACACACACACACACACAAAGGGTCTTCAAAATGTTCATGGAAAATGCATGTTATAAAAATGACACCTAAATTCCAATACGTCTTTCCACCAAAACAAACGTACATTACCTTCTTTTCCATTAACTTTGTGAAGTTCTGGTTGTGTGTATGTGTATACAGTCTTTAAGTTTCCTTTGTGCCATTTTCTAAGTTTCCCTCACGTAAGGAGCTGTCTGTGGGAGGGGTACAACTCCTTCTTAAATTGCTGTTTTCACTGACATTAGCTCAGCTCACACCAGGCCTGCAATGCTGTGTGCAGCACAGCACGCCTCCTCTAATCAATGGCAGTCCAGGTCCTCTCAGGTTCATTGCTGCACTTAGCAGCCCACCGAGCTCAAAAGCAGCCCATTCTTGAGGCTGCAGACCTATTTCTGATCAATAGCAGCCTCAGGGCTGGGAGGTCAGTCTGTGCCCTTGCTTGCTACAGAGCTACTTCTGAGCGAGGACACTTCTCTTTGTGCTCCTGGCCTCTTGCTCACTTCCTTTCTTCTGGGCTCAGGGGATCTCTGCTTTCCTGCTCCCTGCACTCTGGCCTGCAGAGCGGCAGTCACCACTGCTTTCCAGCAAAGGCCTGGCCCGGGCTCACCTCCACACCCGAAATGCGGCCTTCCTCAGATCCCTGCTGAGGCTGGGTACTGGTAAGGCCTCTGCAGAAAGGATTCTATTGCTTTTTCCATCTCCTAATCCTTTATGTACAGTGTGGCTAAGTCTTCTAGTTTTTGAACAGGTTTCCTCAGTGCAAACACAAAATTTTATAAAACACATGGAAGATGGGCAGGGACAAAGTCATGTTCCGCCTGTGTGGTCCTCGTAACCTCATTCTTTTTTTCAGATATTAAGTGAAAATTAGCATTCTATCAAGAATGAACATCACCTTTTGATACAAAACAAATGGCAGATTAAGCGCTAGATGATGCTTCCACCCAGGACCAGCCTCACAGTAAATGCTAGAACCTTTTTTACACAGCAAACTAGCCTCTTCCAGTTTGTAAATTAACTAACAAATTAAATTTTACCCCTCCCTCTCTTTTGATTCCTTCTCTTCTGGGATGCTCGTGGTATTAAGTGTATAGCATGGGCTCATTTAGAAGAAATAAAAGCAGCATCTCATTGAATCAGTTAATACACTACAAATTCTAACTTGGTGGGGCTCTTCAAAAAGTTAACAGCGAACGCATATTACAAGAAAAAAAAGTGTGTGATTTCAACAATTTTTACACCAGAATAGACTCATACTTTAAGTCCAATTTTTTCATGTAAAACTTGAAGTCCCTCATACTCTGTCTAAATTTGTAAATTTTTCTGGACTCTTTATTGGCCCTGCAACAACATGCCTCACACGTTCTCACAGATTGTGAAGAGAGGAATATGAGGTGGGGCCTTATTCTCTATAGACTTCCTTCTGTTCTCAGGCAGGAGTCAGCACCGTGTGTTTGCTTTTCTATTTCTAGCCTGGGAGCGCTGAATCCAGTGTCCTCTTTAGCCGTGTGTGGAGGCAGGGCTAAGTTCTCTTCCAGCCACCACCCCTGCAACAGTGAGGGCAGGAGCCCTTTGTATGTTTGCCACCTCCAAATTCGGTGGTTCTCACCATTCCGCATCGGAGAGCATAGACACTAATGAGCGAGCTCAGGCCGTTCTTAACAGACACTGGTTGTTACCTTAGACACTGTTTGGGACTCGTCCTGCAAGAGCAACAGTAGTAAGATATCCAGGTATGAATGCCTGGCATAGCCTTCATTTCTGTCCAACCACACACCTGTCTGCCATTCTTTCAAAAAAAAAATAACTTGT